>JAOTNS010003987.1:0-203054 GCA_028476615.1 Culter alburnus | reverse complement strand
ATAATTAACTCAAAATAAGTATACAATACATTATTCAAATAAAATATGTGAAAACCTACTAAAGAAAACACTTTTCTTAACAGCACATCTTATAACCTTAACCATGTGGAAACTTTACTATGTAAGGTGTATCTAGAATCCCTAAAGAATCCACTTTTCTCCAGAACTTTTTGAACTGTTTGAAAGATGGGATTGGTAAGATTTTTAAAGATGTTTTTAAGATGATTACACTTACACACAAAAAAATGATTACACTTTACAATAACTGTTGTTATTTTTATTCTATTTTAAAATGTAATTTATTCCTGTGATGGCAAAGCTGAATTTTCAGTATCATTACTCCAGTCTTCAGTGTCACATGTTCCTTCAGAAATAATTTTAATATGCTAATTTGCTGATTCTTATTATCAAGTTGCAAACAATATTTTTGTGGAAAATACATTTTTTCAGGATTCTTTGATGAATTCAAAGTTCAAAAGAACAGTATTTATTTGAAATTCAAATCTTTTGTAAATTATAAATGTCTTGCTGTCACTTTTGATCAATCTAATGCATCCTTGCTGAAAAGGTATTAAATTCTTTAAAAAAAATCTTACTGACCCAAACTTTTGAATGGTAGTGTATTATAACAAATTAAGCCACCAAAATGAACAAATGGATATGAATGGGTATATAGATGCACATAAAATATTTAAGGTTCAGTACATTTTCTGAATTTACCAGCCACTGGCACCAGTGTCCAAAAAGTTCATTTGGTACATGGGTGCATAATATTTTCAGAGTTAAATAAGGCAAAGAAATCAAACAACACTGCAAATTAAAATGATCAGAACATAAAATGTATGTATTTTTGCTGAAGCTAAAATATAATAGTGTGAATCATTATATAAATATTCTTTATTCTAAGTTATAAATAAATTCAAAATGTTTAAAGGTTATGAGCCTCTGCTTTGTCAGTGTAGATTGATGATAAAAATGGGGAATTAGCATTAGTGGTGGAAATGGACAAAATCTGCTTTATATCATCTGAAGGCTAATAGTGGTCTATTCTGGCAAGCTTTTGTTTCTTGAAAACGCTTTAACACAAAATGTTTCATATATCATTGTAAAAACGTCATCTGACCTGTGTTGCACGACTGGAGCGACAGGATGGGCCCAGGGCGATGTTGACAGAGCTTGAGGACTGCGTATCGCTGGTGTTTCCCCCCTCAGCTGCAGAGAGGCCCGAGATGACCAAACCGCTGGAGAAGCTGCGTTTGCCAAAGAGCAGGCTCAGCGTGGAGCTGGAGGAAGACACCTGGCTGGAGCGATGGTGACCTCCGGCAGAAGCCAGAGGCCCTGTTGTGGACAAACGAGGCACCTGGGAAAAGACGGAGGCAATGGAGGAAGTGTTGAAGGACAGCTGGCTGTTGGACAGGCGCTGCACTAGCCCAGGGCCTCCAGAGGCTGAGCCGTGCTGGCTGTCCAGGATGGGGCCCGATCGGCTGGTGACGGGGGGCCGCTGGCCCTGAGGTTGCACTGAGCGACTGCGATACTCCCGGTGAGCTGCAAGGAAAAGAGAATGTCAGCATTACATTTTCTGATTCTCTTATGGGAAACATTCATTTCAAGATGATATTTATTTCTTGCTGAAGTCATGGCATCCATTTGTAGGCCAAACTGGAAAGTAATTTACCACAGTTTCCTTTGGGAATTTTAAATGCTATAATATATATAATACAAACCCAATTCTAAAAAAGTTGGGACACTGTACAAATTGTGAATAAAAAAGGAATGCAATAATTTACAAATCTCATAAACTTATATTTTATTCAAAATAGAATATAGATAACATATCAAATGTTGAAGTGAGACATTTTGAAATGTCATGCCAAATATTGGCTCATTTTGGATTTCATGAGAGAAACACATTCCAAAAAAGTTGGGACAAGTAGCAATAAGAGGCCGGAAAAGTTAAATGTACATATTAGGAACAGCTGGAGGACCAATTTGCAACTTATTAGGTCAATTGGCAACATGATTGGGTATAAAAGAGCCTCTCAGAGTGGCAGTGTCTCTCAAGTAAAGATGGGCAGAGGATCACCAATTCCCCCAATGCTGTGGCGAAAAATAGTGGAGCAATATCAGAAAGGAGTTTCTCAGAGAAAAATTGCAAAGAGTTTGAAGTTTTCATCATCTACAGTGCATAATATCATCCAAAGATTCAGAGAATCTGGAACAATCTCTGTGCGTAAGGGTCAAGGCTGGAAAACCATACTGGATGCCCATGATCTTCGGGCCCTTAGACGGCACTGCATCACATACACATCTGGAAAGGCACCATCAATGCTGAAAGGTATATCCAAGTTCTAGACAACATATGCTCCCATCCAGACGTCGTCTCTTTCAGGGAAGACCTTGCATTTTCCAACATGACAATGCCAGACACATACTGCATCAATTACAACATCATGGCGGCGTAGAAGAAGAATCGGGTACTGAAATGGCCAGCCTGCAGTCCAGATCTTTCACCCATAGAAAACATTTGGCGCATCATAAAGAGGAAGATGCGACAAAGAAGACCTAAGACAGTTGAGCAACTAGAAGCCTGTATTAGACAAGAATGGGACAACATTCCTATTCCTAAACTTGAGCCACTTGTCTCCTCAGTCCCCAGACGTTTGCAGACTGTTATAAAAAAAAAGAGGGGACATGGCCTTGTCCCAACTTTTTTGAGATGTGTTGATGCCATGAAATTAAAAATCAACTTATTTTTCCCTTAAAATGATACATTTTCTCAGTTTAAACATTTGATATGTCATCTATGTTGTATTCTGAATAAAATATTGAAATTTGAAACTTTCACATCATTGCATTCTGTTTTTATTCACAATTTGTACTGTGTCCCAACTTTTTTGGAATCGGATTTGTATATAGATACTGAATAGTTTAGAATTGTTGTTTAAATCGTTAAGGTAAATGATTGGATATAAATAGTTTTAATTGTCACTGTTTAATATTTCCCATTTTGCATTTTGTATGGTTTTCAATTTAGGTAAAACTAAACCATATTTATATCATATTTTATATCATAATATCATATTTTTAATGTCTATCATTTAATTTTTGATAATTTCAAATGATTTTAACAAATTTTCTTCCAGGCTTTAGAATCCATGTATCATTTGTTCATTCGTTTTTTTTAATGTAATATTGAAAGTAGAAAAATTAGAAAACGGCACCTTTTTCATTTTTAATTTAGTTTGAATCCATAAAACAGTAGTGGAGGATTATTATTCTGTTGGGCAGAACTAAGGAACAACTGATGATGGCACAGTTTGATCTTAGCTTGACCAATCAGTGGAAAGAGGCGTTTACATGGATACATGGATTCTTTAGGACAACAAACTACAAATTTATATAGTGTCCATGGTTTGTTCTGACCTCCGTGGTGTCTCGACTGGGAGCTGCGAGGACGGCCGTGATACAAGCTTAGGCTCTGGGGTGTGGCGGAGTTATGATTTTGACTTAAGGAGGAACCAGCACAATCCACATCCTCCATGTTCATGCCACTGTTACAGCTGGTAAGGTTATCTTTCCTCACCCTATAAAAGGCAAGGAAGGTTTAAAAAACATTTTCAGACTATAGAAACAGAGAAAGAGCCTGTTAATGCCTTATACATACCGAAACCACCTGGAGAGCAGCCAAGTGCGAATGCTGTCCAAACTGAGAGGACCGCCCCATATGTTCCTGATCTGCTTGTGAGTTCCCATATAGGAGGTGGTGAGTGGGGACACAAACATGGGGTAACCCAGGGGCTGGTCACAGGAGGAGTTGACCATGTTTCGCAGCGCCTGCTTTGAGTTCTGGATGCTTCCGCGTTCAGGGTTGCGGTTACGGAGGAAGACGAGCTCTTGCTGCTGACCTGCCCACAGCCCTCGCACACACTCTTTATTCATCTGAATGAAAAGACAGAGATAAATGAATAACTATCAGTCTTAGAACATAATAAATATACAAATCTATTTAGCCTAAATATCTGCAGAGCAAATAATGAATAGTGACCTAAAATCATTTCATTCGGTTCCTCACAAAAGCAATTGTTAGGCTTTAGAAGAGTTGAATTATAGCGCATATTCTATTCCATCATATTTTATTTTTATATTTACAGGTCAATAATTTATTTAATTGTATCTTTTATATCATGAAATTATTTTATGCTATAAATACTAAATCTATAAATGAGCACTACACTACAAACTAAAACTAATGAACTACAAAAAATATATATATATATATATATATATATATATATATATATATATATATACACAGTATTTAGTGTGACCTCCTGGACTTATTCCAGTTTCTCAAAGAAGAAAATCTGAGAAACTTCTCATCAGATTTTGAAAGTTTTCTTGGCCTTCCAGTCCTTTTCCATTCCATTTATGTTTAAGAGAGCCAGGTTCATGCTATTGTTCAAGTGTAAGGGGTGGTCACTAAATACTTTAGCCTATAGAAGCCGTTTTTTTCTGTTTTTTAATACTGCATTCAAATTTCCTGTATTTTCTGGTTATATTCTAATAAAGAAACTGAGAAATAATTATATATGGTCATTACCATCGTTAAAACAACATCTGTTGGTGGATTAAGACTTTTGCACAGTACTGTATGTATTTTTTGCTGTCTTGCCTTTATAACTTTAAAGCTGAGATGTCGTTTGTAGAGCATGATGATCTTGTACTCGTCTGCTCCTTCATCCACCATGTGACGAAGCGTGAGAAGTGTGTCTCGGCTGGACAGTACTGCTTTTCGCCAGGCGGGGTCGCTCTCATGACATATCACTAGACTGGTTCTGTAATTGGTTATGGCCTCGTAAAGCACGGCAGGCTCCTCAGTCTCCTCCAGGCTTGTGAAGTGGTCCTGTATAATGAGAAATTATTGAGATTATAGTACCAAAAGGCAAATAGACTGTGAACAGTTATGCTATAGTTATGTTAATAGTCATGTTGGTAATATCCAAAACACTGTCCAGTCATTTCACCTGGTGGAGTTTCAGACTCATTCTCACGGCTGGGGCCACAACCGTCTGCAGCAGGTCCATGTCAGCAAAGACCCATTCATCCTTAGCGGCAATGCGGAAGTCACCTTTGAACAGCGTGTTGAAGCCATAGAGGAATGATTCCAGACTGTAGAGGAAACCATTTAAGTCACCATGAAATTCAAAATTTTGCTATTGCAACTTCTGTTTCATGCCGACTTTAAAACGTAAAATCTCTTAGGGGCTGTTCACACAGAACGCATTTTTCCATACCACTGTGCTACTTTTCCTTTGTTTTTGTATGTAAACGTGCTAGACGGGATGCCTTTGACCATTGTGCTCGCGTCTTGTGCAGCTCCTGGCGAATGACGTGCCGTTCTAAAAACGTGATGCTCAAGTTCAAATAAATTCAACTTTTAAAAACACGCATCAAGTTTTTTCCCCATTCCACTGCCCGCATCTTACATTATTCAAAGCAAAACAACGTTCTGTGTGAACCAGCCCTTATTATGGCAATACACATTTTATTTGGTATTCTTGATTCTGATTGACATCCATTAAAGCAACCATTATCTTTTATCAAGTATTTTGTCTGTTGAGTATTCACGTACACATTGCTAATGTTGGAAGTGTACCTGTTGGATCTGTTATGTGCTGCTGTGCTGAGGGATCTCCGTCCAAGTACAGATAGAGCGAAACACAGAGTAACCAAGGGAGAATCTTCATCGCTGTCCGCTGGCTGAGGACAAAATACAAAACTTTAGGCTTAGAGCTACCTTAACATTGTAGAGAAATGCAAGAAGAGTTCAACTGCCCTACATTTAGGGACCCCCCATAGGCTGCCGTGGCGCGGGCCCAGGGAGCGACAGCTGGCCGCACCCTCTGCGCTCAGCTCGGGTGGGCCCTGTCTCCTTAACCCGGGCGGCGTGTTTTGCCTCCTGTGTAGGCGTTTTGGCGGGCGCTCCACCCATTTACCAGTCCTCTCTTAATTTGTATATAATCAACATTATATAAGATGAAATTAACATTGTAATTATACAAGAATTAGTTACTACTATTATTAATTATTTATTGTCTTATCATAATTATTATTATTATTATTATTATTTAATAAATAAAATATGAACCATAATATAGAGTATTATTGTATAAGTCAGTTGAACATAACTTAGAAACTGTTGTATTGATATTTATTAGTATATATGAATGTAATCATAATATATAACCCTATGTAAATGATTATAGAATACATGTTAACATTATATAATGTTTGAATACATTTTGTAATATTTGACTGATTATTATTGATTAAGAAATCTAAAAGATGAACATAAATATTAGTTATACATCTAGCTTATAACAATATCTCTTTCGTCTTCTTTTCTTGATAGTAGTTCTATTTAATATGACTATTGAAATATATGATGACAATGGGCTAAATAGAGATACATAATAATAAATATAATGTACTTTATTTAAGATGAATAGTAAATAATTAATATAGAACAGCCATTATTATTATTACTAGTTTATTATTATTACATAGTAATAATATGAAGCGCCTATTATATAAAAAATATATAAGCTGGTTAATTGTAAGAGAATTAGTAACATTAATATTAGTCTTTATTAATAGATTAAATAAGAATCGGAATCATATAAAATAAGTATTTAAATTACAATAAAGATGAGTACAACAAAGCAGAATATAAGATATAATAATTAATATTAGATAATACTTAAGTAATAATAAGTATATATGTTGTTGTTTATTGTATTATGCTAGTTTATATTATTTGTAGGTGTCAGAATTCTACTTTCAGATATAGTTATTTTTCAGCAGATGGGGAATGAGGTAATGTGACAGAGCAAATGAAGAGTCCAGCAGTCACTTTACGAAAAAACGGGATGTATTAAGCGACAGAAACAGCAATAAAGACTGCAGCGTTTATAATTAAAAGAAAGTGGTGTAGTAGTTAAGGTGGTGATAGTATATTCTAGTTATTGTTCTTGGTGTGTTCAGACCTTCATGGGTTAGTTCAGTGATGTGTGACGGGTCACATGACTGACCTGTCGTAGCAGTTGAAGTCATCTAACCAGCAGCCCTTCTTGACCAGCTCGATGCTGCCGGAGTTGTTCCTCCAGGAGGCGTAGCAGTGCGAGCGCTTGTCCTTCTCTCCCTCACAATCTCCACGCCGCTGCGGTTCGTCTTTCTCGATCTCCCAGTTGATGTTGAAGTACAAGCATTCGCGCGTCTCCACCTCTCCATGGCTGGGTCCTGTTCACACACAAGAGACGGAGCGGCGTTACACATCACGCTTCTGCTGTTTAACTACTTAAGAGAGTTAGGATGCTGTCTTAGAAGTGAGCTGCCTATGTAGACAGCAGCCGGAGTGTTCCTGAAAACACGTGGAAAACAAATGAAGCTGTGTGAAAATAAATAATGCATAAAGCTGGAGGTTCAGGAGCTGCGGCCACACTATGACCGGCAGTGACCGGAGCGTTAACGATCGAGCGCCGTCTAACGGGATTGCATCATTCACATGAGCGAGTTTATCAGAGAGCAAAGCTCAAGGGCAGATGAGAGGACAGTGTGTTTGAGGTGAGCGACCTTTGAACTCAGCCCATACCGAAAGGAGGTTATGAAGACGAGCGAGAAGAAGAGGAAAATTCATATGAGGATTGACATTATTTATATGAGTAATAAGAACATTTTATTAAATAAAAAGTTAAAGTAAAAAAAAAATAATAATAATATATATATATAAATAAAATGTGTGTGTGTGTTACAACTTTTTTTCCAGCTGTATTATATATAGCATAGTTATTACTATAATACAGCTGGAAAAAGTTAAAGCCTATTAATAAAAATAAAATTATAGTATATTTTTAAATTTGTAAAACAAGTAAAATAAATACTAGATATATATATATATATATTATAATATATAATATATAATATATATTAAATATATAAATCGTATATAATTTAATTTTTTTACTAAAATATATAATAATAAATTTTATATTTTTATTTTTAATAATATATATAAATATTAATATATATAAAAAGTATATCAATTTTATATATATTTTATATTTTTTATTTATTTTTTACTAATTACACACATATATATATATATATATATATATATATTATATTATAATTATATATTAGTAAAAATAGATAAAAAATATATAAATATAAAAAAGATATATAAAATGGTAAAAAATAAATTATATATAGACAATTATATTTAGTATTTACATTAAATTTTTCATTTATAAATATAAAATGTATTGCCTGACTTATTTTACAAGATTCATTTCTAAATATGCTTCATTTTCTTTAACCAAAGTTTATTCAGATGCTTTTATCCAAAACAGTTTATAAACAATTTATCATAAAAGCCTAAGCATAAACCATAACGTAAAAGCATAAGATGGACTAGAAATATAATTTAACTGTTTCTTTAGGAGACACTGATGTCCAACACTCAATGTAATAAATCAAAGGATCTCTCTTCATCTGGGATTTCCACCTCCGGCAGGATCAGCAGGATATAAAATAATGAGCTGATGATCATCGAGGTACAAATCAAACCCTCAGTTTACATATTTCAAGCCGAAGCGATAACGCCTAACAAGGTCGTCCCGTCCTTGTGAACGAGTCCATCACAGGCCGGTCAGGGTCATGAATCGAGCACTTCATGGGAACGCCGGTCGATCTGATCCCAGATCAGCACAAAAGAACAGCGGGACGGGAGCCGTTTCCACTCGTGTTTACTATACAACACGAATTTGGCAACAGCGGCTGTGACAGATGTTCTGGCCAATCTGTGCATTGCGGTTGCTAAGCGACGGCGAATGTGGGAGTAGCGCCTTTCCTCGTCCCCGTAGACAAAACCCTTTTCAGTCAAACACACACACACATATATGGCATACAGTGCTGGAAAAACGAGGGCAGAGGATGCCAGCGTCCCGTTTGTGTGGCTCAACTACTAAAGCGCACTCATCAGCATTCACAGGCTGAATTTACGGGCTGCCATGGGGACATTACGGCTAATGGCAACAGCAGATGTCAGCGACACAAAAGAAAGTACGTACTAAAACATGACTTCAGGAAGCAGGCCCTTTGAGACGCATGTTACCACATCAACATTATGTAGGCATATAATTTTAGTGTAACTGGTGCTTTTTTTGCTCTAATTTTATGAACATCCGCTGGCACAGATTCACTGGAAAACACTGAAGCCGTTGGGATGAGTTTACTGTCCAAATCCATGTTCCTGCTCTTACTGCAAAAGATGAGGAAATAAATCTATTATAGTATAAGAGTATTATAGTATTTATTAATGTTCTGAATTAGCTTTTATATTTATATTTTAAGTTTATTTTATATTTTAAGTATTTATATTTTTTTGTTTTTTACATTTAATATTTAGTATTGTTTAAATACTAATTATATTATTTAGTAATGTTTTGAATTATTTTAAATTTTATATTTTAAGTTTATATTTTTAGTTTTCTATATTTAATATTTAGTATTATTTAAATACTATTATATTAACGTTTTGAATTATTTCATATTTATTAATGTTTTGAATTATTTTATATTTTAAGTTTATATTTTTTGTTTTTTGTATTTAATATTTAGTATTATTTAAATACTATTATATTATTTATTATTTTCAATTCAATTCTATTTTATATTTTACGTTTTCATATTTGCATTTTTTATATTTAATATTTAGTGTTATTTAAATACTATTATATTATTTATTAATGTTTTGAATTATTTCATATTTTAAGTTCATTTTTTGTTTTTTACATTTAAATTTAGTACTGTTAAATACTATTATATTTAATAATGTTTTTAATTATTTTATGTTTTATATTTTAAATTTTTTATATATTTAATTGTATTTTATATTTAACATTTAGTGTTACTTAAATACCTTTAATATTTATTAATGTTTTGAATTATTTTATTTCAAGTATTTATATTTTTTTAGTTTTTTACATTTAATATTTAGTATTGTTTAAAATCTAATTATATTATTTATTAATGTTTAAAATTATTTCATATTTATTAATGTTTTGAATTATTTTATATTGTATATTTTAAGTTATATTTTTTGTTTTTAATATTTAGTATTATTTAAAAAACTATATATTATTTATTGATGTTTGAATTATTTCATGTTTTATTTAAATGTTTTTATAGTTTTTTTTAGTTTTTATATTTAACATTTAGTATTATTTAAATACTACTATTTATTAAAGTTTTGAATTTTATATTTTAAGTTTATTTTTTAGTTTTTTATATTTAACATTTAGTATTTAAATACTATTATTAATTTTTTGAATATTTTTTTATTTTAAGTTTATATTTTACTTTTATATTCAATATTTAGTATTATTTAAATACTATTATATTTTGAATTAGTCTTTTATTTTAAATGTTCATATTTTTGCATTTTTTATATTTAATATTTAGTAATATTTAAATATTATTATAGTATTTGTTAATATAATTCCTTTTGTGTAATACAATGCTAATTCATATAATACTATTTCTTAAATCACTTCAAATCAACTTCAATAATTAATTTGTTCAGATAACATAATATTTTGAGTTTGCTGATTAAACCAATCGCCTTTATTGTATTAACTCAAATTTTTAATTTCGATTTCATGTCATTTTAAGTTAAACCAACAATTCTTTTTTTTACAGTGTAGATTTTAGCAGCTCTAAACGAAATCATTTCAACCCCAAACACACATTTCTCCACCAGCAGCTTCATCAATAAATGAAACCGACAAAACAGAGACACGTTCACAAACCGCAGACGAATCTTTCGACTTCAGGAAGCAGGCCCTTTGAGACGCATGTTACCACATCAACATTATGTAGGCAATATAATTTTAGTGTAACTGGTGCTTTTTTTGCTCTAATTTTATTAACATCAGCTGGCACAGATTCACTGGAAAACACTGAAGCCGTTGGGATGAGTTTACTGTCCCAATCCATGTTCCTGCTCTTACTGCAAAAAATGAGGAAATAAAAAACATGTCTCGCTCCATATGTAACCAATCAAATATCAGCCAATAAGATGCTTGCATTTCTGAGTTAAACACAATAAAATGGATCACATTATACAAGTTAAATGGACTATTTACTTCCTTCAACCTTTTTTACAATAACATGCACAAATGAAACAATCATAATCACAACAGGAACATGAATTGTCTTCCTAATTTTCATCAACTGTAATAATCTGCTGTGTGGTTTTTGATTCATGTTACCAATAGCTACTTATTCATATCCCGCAATTCTGATTTGACGCACTTACACTACACATCAGGGTTTTTTTGTTTTGTTTGTTTTGTATAATATTAGTATTGTTTACATACTATTATATTATTTATTAATGTTTTGAATTATTTTTTTTAGGTTTTTTTTGTTTTTTTTTTTTTTTACATTTAATATTTAGTATTGTTTAAAACTATTATATTATTTAATAATGTTTTGAATTATTTTATGTTTTATATTTTATTTTTTATATTATTTGTATTTTATATTTAACATTTAGTGTTATTTAAATACCATTATATTTATTATGTTTGAATTATTTTATATTTTAAGTTTTTGTATTTTTTTTAGGTTTTTACATTTAATATTTAGTATTGTTTAAATACTACTATATTATTTAATAATGTTTTGAATTATTTTACGTTTTTTTAAATTTTACAAATTTAAGTTTATATTTTAAGTTTTTTATATTTAATATTTAGTATTATTTAAAAACTATTATATTATTATAATGAATTTCTTTTTATGTTTTTTATTTAAATTTTTATATTTTTTAGTTTTTTATTTAAATTTAGTATTATTTAAATAATATATTTATTAATGTTTTGACTTTTTGTATTTTTATTCTTAAGTTTTCGTTTTTTTTAGTTTTTTATATTTAAAATTTGTATTTAAATACTATTATTATCATGTTTGAATAGTTTTATATTTTAAGTTTATATTTACTTTATATTTAATATTTAGTATTATTTAAATACTATTATATTTTGAATAGTCTTTTATTTTAGTTTATATTTTACATTTTTTATATTTAATATTTAGTAATATTTAAATACTATTATAGTATTTGTTAATATAATTCCTTTTGTGTAATACAATACTAATTCATATAATACTATTTCTTAAATCACTTCAAATCAACTTCAATAATTAATTGGTTCAGATAACATAATATTTGAGTTTCAGTGATTAAACCAATCGCCTTTATTGTATTAACTCAAATGTTTAATTTCGGTTTCATGTCATTTTAAGTTAAACCAACAATTCTTCACAGTGTAGATTTTAGCAGCTCTAAACGAAATCATTTCAACCGAGAACACATTCCTGCAGGGACGCGTTCAAAACGCTGCCTCACATTTTCCTTCTTTTAATTAAACAATGACAGTAACTGCTTCCTCATTAGCGTGTAATTGACGAGGTTTGTAAGAGGGCAGAGCAGCGAGACTGTCAACAAACACGATAGAAAGTCCAATTATCTGTGTTACGGCATCATTCCTACTGAATCCAGACATTTAGAGCCAAACAAACGCCACGACTGCTGCAAAACATTGATTTTCTAGTCAAACTCATTTGTGTGGAAGCCGCAAAACATTTGCTGGTTTTGTACTTCAACTCGAACACGTCTTTGGAGTGAAGAGAGCTCTCTCGCGATCAAACGATCCCCGCGGCTCGAGAGCGTCGACAGAGAGGAGGTCTGGATCTGATTTAACGTGGCTGTCAGACACACTACTGTGAGCACACACAAATCACCCGAAAAACCACCTCCACATTCCTGACGAGGCTTCGGATCGTAATTAAAACCAGACGAGGGAAACCACGAAACACAGTGAACAAATGAAGCTTCTGTGTGAACATAAACCACAGAAAACACACAATCTGTGCTGAAATGAGCCGTAATGAACATTAAATTCAGTTTCATAACAGCGTCGATGTTGCATTGAACCCTGAGCTGAGCTGAAGAATGACACTATTGTCTTCTGTTGAATTAGTTTCACAATTAATTGATTTCACATTAACTTATTTTCTTGTTTAGCTGCTTTGAAACAATCTGTATTGTATGAAGTGCTATAGAAATAATGACAAAAGACCACAAGAACTTCATACAAACTTTGAGGACAAAAGCAAAACGCTCACAATGATATTAAATACATCACACATCTGCAATGTGTGAAAGCTTTTTTTCTAATCACAGAATAAAATGAAAAAGTTAATTGCCCCTTTATCTCAAAATTCTGACTTTTTTCTCACAAAGTCAGAATTGAGAGATATAAACTTGCGAGAAGTGTCAAAATTGCCAAGTTTATAACTTTATTTCTTGCAATTCTGAGATTAAAACTCACAGTAAACTTGCAATTACCGTTTATACCGTTTACTCTGTGGCGTGAAAAAGCTTCCATAGAAATGAGTGTTATTCTACAGTAAAAATGAGTTTTCAATAATACTTGGCTGCCTACACTAAAAAAATATTGGGTTGAAGATGGACAAAAACAGCGATTGTTGTTTTAACCCAGCAGTTGGGTTGTGGGTTGGGTTGTTTAGCAGCGGTTGGGCTGTTTTAACCCAGCAAAAGGGTTGTTTCAACCAAGCGACTGGGCTGTTTTAACCCAGCGATTGGGCTGTTTGAACCCAGCGATTGGGCTGTTTGAACCCAGCAATTGGGCTGTTTTAACCCAGCGGTTGGGTTGTGGGTTGGGTTGGGTTGGGTTGTTTAGCAGCGGTTGGGCTGTGGGTTGGGTTGTTTAGCAGTGGTTGGGCTGTTTTAACCCAGCAAAAGGGTTGTTTCAACCCAGCGATTGGGCTGTTTTAACCCAGCAGTTGGGTGTGGGTTGGGTTGGGTTGTTTAGCAGAGGTTGGGCTGTTTTAACCCGGCGAAAGGGTTATTTCAACCCAGCGATTGGGCTGTGGGTTGGGTTGTTTGGCTGCGGTTGGGCTGTTTTAACCCGGCGAAAGGGTTGTTTCAACCCAGCGATTGGGCTGTTTTAACCCAGCAGTTGGGCTGTGGGTTGGGTTGTTTAGCAGCGGTTGGGCTGTTTTAACCCGGCGAAAGGGTTGTTTCAACCCAGCAATTGGGCTGTTTCAACCCAGCAGTTGGGCTGTGGGTTGGGTTGTTTAGCAGCGGTTGGGCTGTTTTAACCCGGCGAAAGGGTTGTTTCAGCGATTGGGCTGTTTCAACAGCAGTTGGGCTGTGGGTTGGGTTGTTTAGCAGCGGTTGGGCTGTTTTAACCCAGCGAAAGGGTTGTTTCAACTAAGCGATTGGGCTGTTTTAACCCAGCGGTTGGGATGTGGGCAGCAGCAGTTGGGCTGTTTTAACCCCGCGAAAGGGTTGTTTCAACTAAGCGATTGGGCTGTTTTAACCCAGCGGTTGGGATGTGGGGTGGGTTGGGTTGTGTAGCAGCAGTTGGGCTGTTTTAACCAGCGAAAGGTTGGTTTATTGGGCTGTTTCAACCCAGCAGTTGGGCTGTGGGTTGGGTTGTTTAGCAGCGGTTGGGCTGTTTTAACCCGGCGAAAGGGTTGTTTCAACCCAGCGATTGGGCTGTTTCAACCCAGCAGTTGGGCTGTGGGGTGGGTTGTTTAGCAGCGGTTGGGCTGTTTTAACCCGGCGAAAGGGTTGTTTCAACCCAGCATTGGGCTGTTTGCAGTGGGCTGTGGGTTGGGTTGTTTTTGGGCTGGTTTAACCAGCGAAAGGGTTGTTTCAGCGATTGGGCTTTTAACCCAGCGTTGGGTGTGGGTGGGTTGGGTTGTTAGCAGCGGTTGGGCTGTTTTAACCCAGCGAAAGGGTTGTTTCAACTAAGCGATTGGGCTGTTTTAACCCAGCGGTTGGGATGTGGGGTGGGTGGGTTGTGTACAGCGTTGGGCTGTTTTAACCCAGCAGGGTTGTTTGGGCTGTTTTAACCAGCACCAGGCTGTGTGTTTCAACCCAGCGATTGGGCTGTTTCAACCCAGCAGTTGGGCTGTGGGTTGGGTTGTTTAGCAGCGGTTGGGCTGTTTTAACCCGGCGAAAGGGTTGTTTCAACCCAGCATTGGGCTGTTTCAACCCAGCAGTTGGGGTGTGGGTTGGGTTGTTTAGCAGCGGTTGGGCTGTTTTAACCCAGCGAAAGGGTTGTTTCAACTAAGCGATTGGGCTGTTTAACCCAGCGGTTTTTGATGGGTGGGGGTGGGTTGGGTTGTGTAGCAGCAGTTGGGCTGTTTTAACCCAGCGGTTGGGCTGTGGGTTGGGTTGTTTTAACCCAGCAAAAGGGTTGATTCAAACCCAGCGAATGGGCTGTTTCAACCCAGTGATTGGGCTGTGGGTTGGTTTGTTTGGCAGCGGTTCGGCTGTTTTAACAACGTGATTGGATTGTTTTAACCCAGCGGTTGGGTTGTGGGTTGGGTTGTTTAGCAGCAGTTGGGTTAAAGTTTGCCCAATGTGCTGGGCAGTTTTATTTAACCCAACTATCGATTCTGTTTTAACCCAGCGGTTGGGCTGTTTTAACCCAGCAGTTGGGTTTGTTTAGCCGCGGTTGTGCTGTTTTAACAAAGTGATTAAAACAGCCCAACATATAGTAATTTTTAATCGATAGTTGGGTTAAATAAAACCGCCCAGCACATTGGGCAAACATTTAACCCAACTGCTGGGTTAAAACAACCCAATTGCTGAGTTTGTCAATTTTCAACCCAACTTGGGTCGTTTTAAACCCAGCATTTTTTAGAGTGCAGAAAAAGTGAAACACTTTTTTTAAATCTGTGTTGCCTGACTAGACTAAACACCCATAATGCACTGGGCATGTTGCCGTCCAAGGCCACGCCAACCAATCCGCTATAGATACGCTTACCAGAGTCAAATACCGCCCTGTTTAGTAGGAAATACTTCTTAGCAAACTTTTATTCATAATGGTGTCGACATGAATTGTTCCCGAGTGCAAGAACTCAAAGTGAATGTTTAGCAGGAGTGAGTAACTTTTTGTTACCAGGGAAGAATTCAATGCAGCGAAAAATCGTAAATATGGAAAGAACGGCATGACGTGATGGTAAAACTCACCTATATAACAACAATCTAGTTAAAGAAGCAAAGAAGATAATCAGCAGAAATCAGATTTTCTATCCATCCAAAAGCAATAAGCACTGATTATTTAACCTTGAAAACAAATCCGAACCCACATTTGTGCCAGTGGAAATCTAGTTTACCTGCTGCTAACTGCCTCAAACCCAATTTGATCCCACTAATCTCTCAAACTTTGGCTAATCCTGTGATTAGTTTCTTCCTTAAAGTGCTTACTGAATCAAGCTGGTACTTTTCAACGTGATGTTTTTCTGCCGGAGTGATATAAACCGGTGCGATATACGGTACATCAGTGGGCGAGAAGTCTGAAGATGAGACTAACTAACTAACTAACAGTGACGGGTTTATCGGGTTCATTGTGCTTCTGACTATCCTCTGCTCATTTCTACATCTAGACCGCAGCGTGTCCGTCTCCTACACAGAACCGAAACAAAGTCTGAAGATGTTCGTGCTCATTTTATGTATAGATTAGATGATTAACCTCAGGGTCACCGTCGAATGCAGTTAATTTCGAGTGCTGTATGTAATTATAACTGAGGAATTCACATTGTGCTGAATTCATGTGCCATAAAAACATCTCTTATATGCTCACCAAGGCTGCATTTATTTGATCAAAAATATCATAAAAATCTGAAATATTTTTACCATTGAAAATAGCTGTTTTCCATGTGAATATATAGTAAAATGTAATGTATTCCTGAGATCAAAGTTGAATTTTCAGCATCATTACTCCAGTCTTCAGTGTCACATGATCCTTCAGAAATAATTCTACTATTAAAGTTCAAAAGAACAGCATTTGTTTGTAAAATTTGTAACATTATAAATGTATTTACTGTCACTTTTGATGCAAAAAAACATAATGACCCAAACGACATACTATAGAAATGTTGGTGATTTTTGTCAGCGTAACGCAAAAACGAAGAGACATTCGGTTCTCTGTTCCATTTCAATTAACTTACATGCAAGTCTTTGAATATCTCATCAGTATCTGAATCTTTAATCACTCCATCAGAATTAAAGATAATAAATTATTTTATGCACAGACGCAAACTGTAGCCAAATACGTGTTTGATTTCCAAAAGAGGCCAAAATCACTGATGTGTTAATACTTTAATGAACTCTGATATCTCAGTTTTCATAACTTCTGTGAGATAAAAGTTCAAAGTGGATGATTTAATCCTCAAAAAGCGTTTCACTGAAGAATTGCGAGAAAGATTTCAAAACACAGCCTGATATATTTAGAAATGCCCAGCAGAAGCTGCATTTCACCTTCATCACCGTGTAACTGGATTATTCCCTCGTGAGGCAAACTTTGTTTACACTTTCAAACAAATTAGATAAAAATACACAAGAAGCACTTTATTTAAAAAACAAGAGTTTGAAAACATTTTATTACTCCTCAGGGAAGAGAGGGAAAAACTCACATGCAGCAAAAAACAAGAGAGACTTCCAAAACGTAATGATCATCATCTCTAAACTCAACATTTTTAAGCCGCATTGCATGTGTTTTCTACAGCGGGAGGATGAAACCCAGCGCTGTGAAAACCTTATTTCTGAAAAATAAACTCCCACCGAGTGCTCAAAATAAAAGCTTGGCAGTATCATACACTACATGAGAAAAAACCAGACAGAAACAGGCAGGAACGTGGGATCATAAGACTGATCATAAATGAGCATCTCTGTGGGTTCAGAGAGGAAGTCAGCAGTCGGGAATTGCTGTGTATTCTGTATCATCTCGGTGTGAACAGCACAAATCCTTTTTACAGTTCAGGGGAAGGTCAAAGGGGAGAATTTAGGCATTAAAAGACCCATCATTTTTCATTTGAGATAAGAGTTCACTGTACTAGAACTTGGGAAATTGTAAACCAACTCTCCTCGACATAAACTATTCAAAAGATTCGATTTGCAGAAATGAACGAGGATACTAGGAATCCCTTCAAAACTCCAATCCAGAAACTCCAAGAATAGACACACCTTCCCTTGGCTTATGAACAGATGACATCATCAAGCCCCTGCCAGCTCTGGTTCGAGTGTATTTGCTTATTTTAGCCTCAGCGTTGAGTCCCGGCCAACGGTGCCGCCCCTCCGGGCAGGACGGGTCCCGGCAGAGCTCTGGAGAGACGCTCGGCTGTTTTTGGCAGGCGGTTCACCTGAACTCCCATCCAAACACTCAAAGTTCAGCGCTTTTGTGCTTCTGTGCTGGACATGTAGGAACGCTAACAGCAATAACTCGGCTGACAGCAGAACAAAAATATCCCAATTAGTGACTCCAGTGTTCACTAATGCTGCTGAATCCAGAGGGTGAAACAGAGAGGGGGAAAGACAGCAGATTCCAACTATTCAAGCTCCTCACAGATTAAACATACGTCTACTTGTTCTGACACAAGTGTCATCTCACTTCTGTTTGATTTACCACAGTGAATTTATAGCAATCAGAGACAACAATCATTATATCAGTCAAAACCTTGTCTTCATTCAGTGCCACAAATTCAAACTATAAAGACCATCAGAGGGATAGAAAGACAGACAGAGAGAACAAAGAAATGACCGACAGAACGACAGAGAGACAGAATGGCCAACAGACAGACAGACAGAACGATAGACAGACAGAACGACAGACAGAATGACCGAAAAACAGACAGAACGACAGACAGAAGACGAAAAAACAGGACAGAACAACAGAACAACAGACAAAGTGATAGAACAACAGACAGAATGACCGATAGACAGACAGAACGAATGAACAAAGGAATGACAGACAGACAGAATAAACAAATGAACGACCGACAGACAGATCGACCAACAGACAGAACGATGGAAGGACAGACAGATCGAATGAAGACGACGACAGAAGAACGAGGAGGACAGAAAGGCAAAGGAACGAAGAACAAACAACAGACAGAACGAACGAACGAACGACAGACAGACCTACAGAACGACAGACAGAACAAACGAATGACCAAACAACCGACAGACAGAACTACAGAACGTCAGAAGACAAAGCGAAAGAACGACAGACAGACAGAATGACCGACAGACAGAGAATGACAGACAGAAAGAACAAATGAACAAGCAATGGAACGACAGACAGACTGAACAGCAGACAGAACAACAGAATGACAGACAAAGCGACAGAACAACAGACAGAATGACCAATAGACAGAACGAATGAACAAAGGAATGACAGACAGAACAAAGAACCGACAGACAGAGACAACAGACAGGAACGATGAAGACAGACAGATAGAATGATACGAACAGAACGAAAAACGAGGAAAACAACGACAACGACAGACAGAACGATGGATGGACAGACAGAGCGAAGGAACGAATGAACAACAGACAGAACAAATGAACAAAGGAATGACCGACAGACAGAACAGACAAATGAACAACCGACAGACAGAACGATGGAAGGACAGACAGTCAGAACGAAGGAACGACAAAACGAAGTAATGTACGAACAACAGACAGACAGAACAATGGATGGACAGACAGACAGAGCGAAGGAACGAACAAACGAACGAACAACAGACAGAACGAACAAACGAACGAACGACAGACAGACAGAGACGATACAACAACGAACGACCAACAGAACAGACAGACGACGAACACGACAGAACGAACAAACAAACGACAGACAGACCTACAGAACAAACGAATGACCAAACAACCGACAGACAGAACTACAGAACGTCAGACAAGCGATAGACGAGACAGACAGAAATGAGGAAGAGAATGACTAACAACGAACGACAGAAGACGACACGACAGACAGAACAACAGAAAAAGCGATAGAATGACAGACAGACAGAATGACAACCAGAACGAATGAAGGAACAACGGACTGACAGACAGAACAATGGAATGGCACAGAGAAAAAACGAACAAGGGAATGACCAACAGACAGACAGAATGAACGAACGAACGACCAACAGACAGAACTACAGAACACCAGACAGAATGACCAAAAGACAGACAGACAGAACAAACAAACAACCGACAGGCAGAACAGAACAACTGACAGAACGACTGGGCTTAGGCTGGGCTGTGTAGTTGTAACCATCTCTCAGCTCTGTATCATGATTGAAGAAAAATGTGTCCTCTGTTTGCACTGAGTATTGAGAGATTACTTTGATTATGGTTGCACTTATTGTATGCACTTAAGACTAAGAGAAAACTGTTATTCATTTTTATTTATACGGTTTATATTTCTATGATCAATTTGTGGAAAGGAGTTCAGTTATGAGGTCAAAAGTTATCATATGAAAAACAATTAAGAATAGATCATGAATATTTAACGTAGCTCCGACTGTAGTTGTATCCATAAGCAGCAGTTACACCAACAAACAGAACAACAGAAGCCAAACACACACAAAGAGACCCTTAATAACCTCTGAACCTCTCATCCTAATTCCTCACCATTAAACAATATATTCATTCATCACAGCTGCACATTAGCGACAAAAGACACAAGAAGTTAATTAGCAGCATCTGTCTTTGCCGTTTTCAGATGGATTACAGAGACACACACACACTGGTCTGCACTGTCCCTGAATGACTCCATTAACACGTTCACAAAGATTACATCTGAATCGCATCACACGTCTCTGACCGGGCTCTCCAGAGTTCCCTTCACTCCCACGGCAGACTGGATAAATAACACTGAAACCTTCTGACACGCTATAAGCAACAGCCTATTCAAGATTCAGTGATATTACGAAGGAAAGAAGCGTGTACACAGTGAGTAAACCATGAGCCAAACCACTCAAAAATACAAATATATGTTTTTTTCTTCAGATATTTACATATTCACCAATAGACTGATTATTCCCCGGTAGCATGCACTGATACTTACATGCATTACAGCAATAATTTGCTAAAAATCTAGTTGTTTTACCACCATTTTGTTATTCACTTGTACTACACTAGAAAATGGATCCAATGGGATATTTCATTAAATTTTTACAGTAAAATACTGTTAAATGACAGTTTTTGGATGTAAAAATGACCACATCATCTTAAAATGTCTGTAATTTTAATGGTAAAAATTTTACAGCAAAAACCTGTTACTTGGTTAACGGTAAGTTCCCTTACTATATACAGTGAAAAACTGTAATAGATCCAATGACATATTTTAAGAAATTTTTACAGTAAAATACTGCTAAATTACAGTTTTTGGATATAAAATTGACTACATCATCTTAAAATGTAAATGACTAATTTTAATGACAAAAATTGTACAGCAAAAGCCTGTTACTTGGTTAACGGTAAGTTCTCTTGCTATATACAGTGAAAAACTAATGGATCCAATGGGATATTTCATGAAATTTTTACAGTAAAATACTGATAAATGACAGTTTTTGGATGTAAAAATGACCACATCATCTTAAAATGTCTGTAATTTTAATGGTAAAAATTTTACAGCAAAAACCTGTTACTGGTTAACGGAAAGTTCCCTTACTATATACAGTGAAAAACTGTAATAGATCCAATGACATATTTCAAGAAAATTTTTACAGTAAAATACTGCTAAATTACAGTTTTTGGATATAAAATTGACTACATCGTCTTAAAATGTAAATGACTAATTTTAATGACAAAAATTGTACAGCAAAAGCCTGTTACTTGGTTAACGGTAAGTTCTCTTGCTATATACAGTGAAAAACTAATGGATCCAATGGGATATTTCATGAAATTTTTACAGTAAAATACTGATAAATGACAGTTTTTGGATGTAAAAATGACCACATCATCTTAAAATGTCTGTAATTTAATGGTAAAAATTTTACGGCAAAAACCTGTTACTTGGTTAACGGAAAGTTCCCTTACTATATACAGTGAAAAACTGTAATAGATCCAATGACATATTTCAAGAAATTTTTACAGTAAAATACTGCTAAATCACAGTTTTTGGATATAAAATTGACTACATCGTCTTAAAATGTAAATGACTAATTTTAATGACAAAAATCGTACAGCAAAAGCCTGTTACTTGGTTAACGGTAAGTTCCCTTACTATATACAGTGAAAAACTGTAATGGATCCAATGGGATTTCATGAAAATTTTACAGTAAAATATTGTGAAATTACATTTTTTTGGATGTGAAAATAACCACATTGTCTTAAAATGTAAATGACTGTAACTTTAATGATAAAAATTGTATAGCAAAAGCCTGTTACTTGGTTAACGGAAAGTTCCCTTACTATATACGGTGAAAAACTGTAATAGATCCAATGAGATATTTCATGAAATTTTTACAGTAAAATACTGTGAAATTACAGTTTTTGGATGTGAAAATGACCACATCTCTTACTGTTACTGTTGTTTAACTGTTCAATCCGTAAAACTTAAAATGTTTTACAGTAAAGTTCTTGCGACTGCAATTTTGCCACCAATTTCAGGGATTTTTGAACAGTAGACGGCCAACTAGGAGAACATCCATCAAATGATCCGACGCAAAGATTTAAACTGCTCAAAGAGTGTGTAAAACCACAGAACCGCTGACACTTTCAACCTCAATTCAGGATTTAAAGCGCAGCATGAGACGTGGAACATCTCGGGAACTTTTGTCCGGAAAGGACTTCAGCCTGTTTTATGACTCTGACATTTACCTGCTCCTAAATCCTGCTGCTTATGAGAGCCAGAGTGGGCGTCCGGGAATCTCTCAGCATGACGGAGGCACATTCAGGTCAAGGATGATTCTATCCCTCTCAATATTCAAGAGGAAAGAAAAGGTCGCTGGGCATCTGGCTAATTACATAGAACTCGCTGGATTCCCCATCAATCACGCACGAGGAAGTGTACGCACGACTGATTGTGGCAATTGAGTAATTTATCTATAATCTTAGTGGTTATTCCCTCCCGCCAGCTGACGGAGGATGTTTCATTGATAGTGCGACCCGTCGGGACACTAGAAGGTGTTTAATGTTTGGATATTGTGCTGGAGGAGAATCTAACCTGTGTTTATATGATGTAAGGATGTGACAAAATTAAACAGCATTTCCTCAAACCAGGGTTATTATCACAACCTAAAAATAAAACTATTAAAAACATTCCTGTTAATTGGAATAAACTGAAATAAAATAAAATAAAATATAAATTAGTTGAAAAACTTTAAACAAAATGTTGTTATGTTGCCTTTGCAGCTGAAGCACTAAAATTAACTGGAAAAAATAACTAACACTGAAAATAAATTAAACCTAAATAAAATGCACATCATGAAATGACTAAAAATAACATGAAAAACAAATAAAGCTAATTCTAAATAGAGAATGAATAAAGCAAAATATAGAAAATAAAATATAAAATAAATTAATAAATGGCATATATAAATACAATATTAAATAATAATATAATATTGATATTTTTAATTATATTAAGTGAACCAACCAAAGTTGATAAAGAAAAAATATGAATGTATAAATACAATATTAAATATATAATATTATTTTAATGCGTAATGTTAAAATAAATAAACGAACATCAAAAAATAAATAAATATTATTCATAAAAATATAAATAAATATATTTTTTAACTGATAATGCTTTGGTAATCCACTACAAGTGGACAAAAGACAATTAATGTGAGCTGGCTTGATTGTCAGTCCAAAAATGTTGAAAATCAGTACAAAACATGTAACAATGAAGTCTGACGCACTGATTCATAATCCATCAAAGCACCTCCGTTTTAAAACAAACTGCAGTATGAAACGTAACAGGCCATTGAATTGAGTCATGATGAAAAGGGAAAGTTTTCGACTGCTCTTCAGCAGCACTGGAAACGTTGGAGGCAGATCAAGGTCTTCAACCTTTCATCCTTTATATCAAATCGCTGGAATGAATACTGAACTGACGTGCTGCTTTGCACTATGATTATTATTCAAACATGATTCACAACAAAAAAAACATTTTCGAATATGTCCAGGGCTCAACAAATACACCGAATCTGTTGCATTTATACTTCATGAGCTTCCAAGAAGCTCCAAACACTGAAGATGAAGATTCCTTTGCATTACAAAACCCCAAGATCCCACAACACCATTTGCATGAGTGTAGACATGTGTGACCGAGTCTGATGACCACAAAGCCTGGAAATAATAAAGACACGAGTGTTTTGCATGATAATACAAGACCCAGATGTATAGATCTGATGAGCCACCACCTATCTCACACCACCATATCACACTACTGCTGTTAGCATATATCACACGCTAATGACACATATAATCACAGTACACACTTCTGCTGTTAACACATACTTCATTATCTAATGCAGAGACATTCATACATGTGCCTGAAGTAGTTTTACATCATACTAATTGAGTAAATTTATATTTATACAATTGGTGTGACAGCACTCAAAAAAAAAAAAAAAAAAAAAAAAACAGTTAAATGAATACCAAGGCAAAAGTTCTTAACCAATACATGTTTTTGGTACCCTTTTCTTGAAATAAGCCTGAGTTCAGCAGAACCATACAGAAAGTGTTTTCTGCACTGAATCTCCAGCACTAAAGCAAAAGAAACTTAAAGAAAAGACTAAAACACTTAAAAACATACTAAAAGTAATTTATTAAGGAGCAGGAATCATTAAGTGGAACTGAAATTGTTGAATCCTGTCATTTCCCAAGCAGGGCACTCCCAAAAAAAAAAAAAAAAAAATAAAAAACAAATGCTGGGGTGTAAATTTATAGCGACAAGCCAGAGGGAGAGTGGGTTAACTAGTGGAACGAAACAGAGGTTTGGGTTGTGTTGTTTAAAGGTAACCCAGGCGGGGGTGGGGGGGGTAGAATGGTGGGGAAGCCAACGCGGAGACGGCAGAGAGGACCGGAGTATATATATGAGACCGAAAACTATTGGTGTTGCAAACGCTCACGATTTGGACTGGGAGAAAAGGGGAGAACCCAAAATAGAAAACGGAGTGGGAAAATTGTTAAAAATCACATGGGAGGAGTTCGCAGTTTAAGCCAGTTCATATAGAATTGTTTAAACGACATGGGTCATGGGGAAGGTTAGAAAGCTACAAGCAGGTTGGGCAAACATTTAACCCAAACCGTGGATTAAAACACAAACCCAGCATGGTGTCCATTTTTAGAGTCTGGGTTCGTGGAAGAAGAAAAAAATAGCGTTCGAACGTTATTAATCATCCGAAGAAAGAATGTAAGGAAAGAATGGTTAAAGTTAAGTTTGAAAGTGTCTCTTGAAATCTGCCTTGTCTACGAAGACATTGGCAAATTGTAACCACGCTGGACAGAGGAAATGCAATGGGTTAGAAGAAACAGACACAAAAGTAGGGGGAAAAACATGGAACAAACCCAGTGGATTTGGGTGACTTGAAAAACCAGCAACTGCTGGAGGGGTAGTTAATTATAAAGCTCAAATATGTGTTGTGTAAAAAATTAACGTGTATTGCTTAGCTTTAGAAGATGACCCGAAAAATAAATGTTAAGACAAAAGAAAAGGAACCACTAACATTTATTAACGAAGTTGCGTAAAATGGTATAAATGGTCACCTTTGAATATTAGTTGGGGCTCTGCCGGCTAGATGTATCTATGGGTATATTTGTTTCACATTTCCGAATACGACGAGATTATCTAGGGGATTTAATTTTAAGCCTATGTTTTTACAAACACGACCTTAGTTGGAGAGAGGGTGAATAAAACCTGACCCGGAACAAGCGAAATGGGAACAAGAACGCATGTTTTACACCAAACACGCAGGGTTAAAACGAAAGAGTCAAATCGACTGGGTTTGTCCATAATCGTAAAGCACAGAAATTGAGGGTTGTGTGTAACCCAAGGAATGTGTAAGGCAGCAAGTTTATAATTGAAGGGGAAATCAATCGCTGGAGGGTGTGTTATGTAAAGAGGACCAACCCCTTCGATACGCTGGGTTTAGTGATCCAATTTTCAACAGAGCATTGGGGGGCTTTGGTTTTGAGTAGTTTCATTAGTGTGATACTTAGCATGTTGATTGGCCCTCATGACAAAAACCGGTGCCTGTTTTTATAAGTACCCTGGAACTAAAAGCTGTTTGCTAAAATCAGCATACATGTGTTAGAAGAATGCTAAAATTGAGGATTGGTAGGTTTTCAGATTAAAAATGAGGGGTTACTATTGGTGGTGGAGAAGGAAGCGGAAGAAGCCAAGCACGCTCTTAAGCGGGGTTTGGAGAAGGAAGATTCTGAGTAAATGCAAGACAACACAAGCCAAAGTAATCTCTTTCACATGGACGATAAGCGAACAGGAAGATCAAATCTCCCGAGGAAGGACGACGTTCTGGATCCCGACGAGTCACCAGGGGGGCTTGGCCAGGTGTCTCGATTGGGTGTTCTTTCTTCTGATGTACGCCGTCACGCCTCGTCCCCTTCCAGGGCCGCGCAGACACACTCACTATATTAGCGATAAAGCCAAAACGAAGGCGGAGCGCGAAGCACAACTGCAATCCAACCAACGGAGCAGCAACCCACGAAAAGCGGCCAAATAAGCAGAGAAGAGGGACAGGGCCACCATATCAAGCACAGAAATGCGTAATGACGGCTGTAAAGAAATGGATAGGACGAAGAAACCCGAAGAGGAAGTTCAAGGGGGAGAAAGCAGAGTCTGAGCATTTGATTTCGAGGAGAGCGAGTCAGCTAGGGGGTCATGCGGGGAGGCGCGCTTCTTTCAAATAGTGAAAAGAAGGAGGATCGGGTTTCAAGAAGACTGAGATATGCTTCTAGGCACAGACGAGAGGGGTGTTCGAAGTCGTGTGTGTGAGTGGAGAGAGTTTCCTATGTGTGAGGTCACACGAGCTGAGGCTCAACGACAAGTTTTGTTGGCATAAGAAGTGATATAACATGAGCAGCCGAGGAGAACTTCCCAGAATAAAGCCACAGATTAACTGTGGCTAATACTCGTATAGCCAACCAACACAAAAACACACGCTACAGTCTGTTGCCCAAGATTTGTGTCTTATGGTGAATGAATAAGCCAGCAGAAGTGAGGAAGACAGGGAAGCAACGACCTTAAGATGGAGAAGGAGGCGGAAGGTTGGAGACGTTGTAGAAAAGGATAAAAAGTGACTTGTTTATTCGCACAACCTCATTACACAGATACGAATCATTTCAACAAGCAATTCTTTTCGACAACACTGTAAGGTTTTCAGATGGTTTACTGACTTGACCCAAGCAGGGATTAAACAGAAAAAAAGTGGCAGGATGGTTGACAGGCAATGGATGAGAGACAGCAATTACAGATCCAGGAGATTTTGTGGTGATTAAAACTGTGAGGATAATAATGTAGAAATATGTACTTTATGGCGCATCGATCAAAGTATTGAAAAAAGGTGCCCCCAAAGAAAAGAAGAGCCGATCTGTATAGTAAGCAAAACGCAGTTTTAGAGAAGTGTTAACGGCGAAAATGCACACTATATTGATTAATAAAAACTAATTATAGGATGACGAAGCAGCCAAAAAAATGTGGGTTTAGGTGTGTTAAGGACTTTTAAACACAAAAGGTATTATGTTTTATTTAGCAAGCCTACAACCATCTAGACCCAAGATGGAAAAGACCATTTACAGCCAATTTACCATAGGAAAATCATTTTAAAGCTTTTTAACAGTTATCGAGGTTGAGCCAAAAAACTAGGACTAGTTCCCAAAGTAGGTTTTTGAAATAATCTCCAATTTTAACAAACGAGCTTGATGGACAGCGGTGGGTATAGAGAACACAAAGGTGTCAGAATGAGGGAGTTCTACCATTGTGGGTATGAATGGTTGGGTGGGCGTGTGGGAACAATGGTGTGCATATACAATCACGTTTTAAACGAAACGGTGTGAAAAAAAATGCAGAAAGACGCCCACAGCCCGGCGAGGGACGTGAGGAATCAAACAGGGGAAACGATGCGGAGTTCGTTCTGATCGGCGACCTGTTAAACCTCGTCTGGCAGCGCTCGACAAACTGGAATTGCGCACTGAACGGCAGCGCGTCGGTTGTATAGCGAGATAACGACGAAACTGTCCTGTGTAGACAAGTGCACGCAGCACCTTGGTACAAAGGGAGCGCTGCGACTGCACAGTTTCAAAGTCAATTGGAGCTGAACATGTTGCGCGCTATAGCGTTTTGGTTTTTTTATTTTCATATTATGGGCCGAAGTCTATGCATCCTTTTTCAAATAGTGACTGCGACAAGGGACCCGAGACAATACATCGGGATGAGACACCTTGTACCAAGTTGTTGGGTGAAATATCTCAATCGATGGCAAGAGAGATAAGGCAGTTTTGTAGTAATCAAGTGGCCCAACACGCGCAGCTATCGAGAAGTTGCGGAATCAGCCGGATGTAGGATGTCCCGGTATGGACGAGGCCGTCGAGGATGTGAATCTCCAATGAACGAAGAGAAAACCTGAGGACTAATTCACAAGAAGTAAGGCTTTTCCACACAGAGAAAAAATCCCAAATAGAGCACCTTCATATAAATGAAGACACTAGAGCCGTACGACACTATCTCTAGCAATAAATCCTAAATTTTTAATTTAGGAGATTTAAGTTAATGATGGGAAAAGATTTGCATACTGTTGTGACCGCTGTAGGCCCCCACGTCAGAGGCGAACAGCTGGGGCCGGAGGAGCTTGGTGTGGGATGTAAGATGGATGGAGGTGTGAGTTGACCGTAACAGACCGGTTAAAGTTTTCCAAGTCTGCTCAAGATGGACGTACGGGTTATGTTTGGGGGTGTATGCCGATCACTTGTTAGAGGAGGAAACAGGATCCTCAGAACTTGAGCGTCAGAGATACACACTTGACACCTAATAATTCTAGACATAGTGATCAACTAAAGAAATGAACACAACAGGAACATTTAAACATTATGTTAATATAAAAGATACCAGCATGGCCCATTAGAAGATGCATATGGAAAATTTAAGAAAAGTTTCAATTTCCACTGCAAACAAAGGTTGTGGGGGTTAGATGGTTGGCACCAAACGAATTAGATATTAGCTAATAGACAAGTGGGCAGTCGGATTCGTGGCGAAGACTTTTTGAAAGTATAATATGCGATCAAGAGGGGACGCATGTCAATAGCATCTCATTTCAGGAGTCAAGAGTCAGATCTAGATAACTTAGCGAAAAAACGTCTGTAAAAAGCAGTGCCCCACGAGTGACAAAAAATGTTGTTGAAACTGGCTGTAAAATTAAAACTGTTAAATGACAAATTCTTAAATGCAAAATAATAAAATAAATAAAGCCAACTGGAAATATTTGACAAACCACCTAAAACTAAAACACTAAAACTTAAAAATAACAGCGAATTCAAATAATTAATGCTAAAAAATATATAAATAGTACTATAATAACTGTGTTCTAAATACTAATGAATGAAGATACTCCTAGTTGTTAAAAGCAAATAATAAATGTAATATAAAATTGACAATTACTGTCTTTATAAGCTAAACTTTTAACATTATCGTGTCATGATGCAAGTCAAAGTCAAAGTTATTCACCACATTTAAGCCTGACTTTGATAGTTTTTCTGTGGCAATATGTGCCCTTTTTATCCAGCATCAAAACATTTGACTAACAAGTGACATCAAGTTCAGGCAAAATATCGAATTTTGTCACGCTATAAAACAATAAATGGCAGATTGTCTCTGGAGGCTCGGAGGAACAATTTCCCAGAACTCGTGGGCGTCATTGACGGGGCCTCTCGCGCAGGTGGTCACGACTGGGTTTTCCATGACAAAAGCCTGCCCTTCATCACCCCAAGATCTCACGTCACAAACAAAGTCTCACGTCACCTCTCGCCCTATTCAAACAGAGTCACTGCAAAACAAATGACTGCAAAAATCCACTCCAAAGCTAATTTTCTGTTGGCTGGAGCAACGATTCAGGATTCACTTCTGACCAAAGAGACAAACAGCATATATTTGACTTGCATCGATGGCTGTATTAAAGTCATCTGCAGGATGACAGGATGTGACCAGCAAACATTTGCAGCTGAAAATAAACCATCTATTATCTATATATATATATAAAATTATATTTAAAATTATTATTTATTACAAAAAAACAAATGTTTAAAAACATACAACATTGTTACTGTTGTTACTAAAAAAAAACAAAAAATTTACATTTTTTTTGAAAAACATGAAAATGTTGTAAATTGTTACAATTTACCGTTATTTTTTTACAAAAAAAAAGTGTTTAAACATGAACAAAAATTTTGTAAATTAAGAAAAAAATGTTTTAAAATTTTGAAAAACATGTTACTAAAAAAAACAAATACATAAATGTTTTTTAAAGTGTTTAAAACAAAAAAGTGCTTAATGTTACAACCTTCTAAATTGCTACAAAAAAACAATGTGTTTAAAAAAAATGTTTAAAAACATAAAAAAGTGTGTTAAAAGTACAACTTATTATAAACTGCTAAAAAAAAAAAAATGCAGTTTTGCTTAAATTGTAATTAGGATAAATTCTTAGTTTGTGCTTCTTCAAAAAGTACCTAAAATACTTGTCAAGGAACAAATTGAGTAAAATTCCTTCCATTTCCATCTCTAGACATTAGTATGCATTGATCATGCTCTTCCAGCGTGAGATATTTTTACACTCTCTTTCATGGCCGCTCGAGGCAGAAGCGAACAGAGGGTGGCAAACGTGCTCACAGCTGACGGCCGCTGATGTCTGGCGACAGCTGGACGTCTTGAGACGATAGGAGAAGGAGAGGTCAGGAGAGGAGCCTGGGAGTCAGGATTATCCCCACATTCCTCCATCTGGAGCGGCGAGGAAGCATCTGCCCCATCCATCTCAAAAACCCCAGAGCCGGAGCCGGATAATGATTCCTCACACAGAGGAGAGACACGATCGGCTCTCTCAGGTGGAAACGCCAACAAATTTGAGTGATCGGAAAGGTTCAAACACACCGTATGGTCACATCTCTGGTGTTCACATGCTTAAACAATCATTTACTCTCAGAAAACAAACACTGCTGAAAAACAGCTGAGATACACACATCTGTGAGCTTGGATTTGATGATTGAAAGCATTAAAATTATTAAACAATATCAAACAACAACATAAAATTAACATTAAAAAAAATCCTTAATTACTGTGATATTGTTAACTAAAACTCTAACTATTAAAACATATTTAGGAAGCAATTTAAAAAATAAAAATCAGATTACTTTTTTTTATGCCGTTTTTCCTTCATTATGATAGGACAGTAAGTTTGGAGTTGGAGTGAAGGTTGGAGTGAGGAAGGGGGATGGGATCGGGAAAAGTCGGGACACGAACTCGGGACGCTAGCTATATTCGGTGCTGCCCACGAGGGCTATCGGCGCAGACATATTTAAATTAAATATTTGAGGAAAAACTTAGAAATAAAAAATTAGGAAATGTTGCCTTGGTAAGTTTAAGTTTAATTAAAACTGAAATAAAAATAAAATGAAAGTAAATGAAATATAAAATATATATATACTAAAATGACAAAGGCACATAAATTCACTAAATATAAATTTATTATATGTAATAAACTTGAAAATGAAAATATAAACATCTAATTCAGTATATTAATTAATACTAAAAGTCCCTGATTTAGTAATAAAATTCTCCTAGTTATTAAAATCAGCATAAAAGAACAAAAATGATAAAAAATTTAACAAATTATTACAATAAACTTACTTTCCACATGGTATAAAGGGAGAATTGAGGGACAATTAGCTTAAATTGTGATTAAATAAAGCAAAAAAAATGTGTCCCAAAAAAAAAAACAATGCATTTTTTTCATGACATATTTTTATTACTATCTGTATTGCTTTAGGGTGCAACATGGACAAAAAGCATAACCACAAAGACATTTAGTAATATCGATTTAAACCGCTCAGATGAGAACAAAATGTGAAACTGACATTGAATTAATAATGACACTATTGTTTTCTGTAGAGATGCTTTACAGCTAAAAATAATGTTTCATAAATTATGAACTTGTAACATTGATGTTATTGAACTGATATCAACATTGAATCTAAATAAAGACACTAGTCTTCTGTAGAGTTGCTTTTAGCAAATTTAAAGCTAAATATGCTAGTTTATAGCTCATAATTGTCAATTTTACAAGATTAACACTCATTTCCTGTCTATTGCTGTGAAGCTGCTTAGAAATAAATATGACTTGACTCAAAAACTGCACACACAAAAGCTTCCTAAAATCTCTCAAACTGAACGTCTTCAGCCAAAAAAGTCCCACTTTTACCATGAGAGCATAACGCAACTTTTAACAACATCTCTTCAATCAGAGGAAACCACACTCAGATGGTGTCATTGCCCCGTGGTCCAGCGTACACTCAGCATGAGGCCAGATCTCAACAAACAGCCCTCTGCTGCGCCCGACATATCTGAGCACAGAACGACGGACACAAAAGCAGAGGGGGGCGCCGCAGGGGCCGGGACGGCTCCAGCAGACGAGGGCCCAGGCCCGCCGACAAATGCTTCCAAAGGCAAGAAACAAACACACAGGGAAAGGGACACGCATACACAGACAGACACAAATACACACCCAGACTGCTCACTAATTCTCAGCAGAACAGCATAAGAGCCATCAATCGTCTGTTGAATGGAGCCCGTCGTGACCCGGCCTCCCTTTCTCTACGGCTAGAAAGAAACTTCTGCTACAAACAAGGTCGTCGCAATGACGCAGCCATTGAGCCATCAACTCAGTGTCCGGGTGAAATGGAGAGACCCACAACAACAACAAATTTACGACAGTCACAGAGGAGATTTTACAGACAAACACGTGAGAATGCGGTGAAAAAGTTCCTTGAAATTCAAAACAAAAAGAGAAAAGATGGTAAATAAAACACTGGAACTAGCTGCACAATTCTGGATAAATTGAGAATCACGATTTGTTGTTGTTGTTGTTGTTATTGTTTAAAATAGTGATCATGAGTGTTTAATTAATTTAACAGTTATTTAAAAAAAAAAACAGGTCGAGTGAATAATTCAATGACTCACTCATAAAGAGTTCACTTGTTTCATTACTGGATGAATCAGCGTTTTTGAACTAATCTCCTGAATAAAACATTTAATGAAAAATACATTTTAACAGTCGTCGCCACTACTGGTGTAATTTACGTAAATTTTAAGCATTAAGTTACTTTCAAAAGGCGATTATTTTGATCACTACCGTAGACATCAGTGTTTATATCTGAACTATAAACTTTTATCCCAGTACTCTGATCATTAGAATTATTGTAACAGAAATAATGAATTTGTGTGGTTGAAAAGAGACTGTTTGTGAAGCTGTTTCTTAGCTGTTCAATTAACTTTTAACAGATATAGTTAGTGTTTAAATGTTTGGGGTCTGTAAGATTTATTTATTTGAACAAAAATACAGTAAAAATGTGAAATCATTTTACAATTTAAAATAACTGTTTTCTGCATCAATATATTCTAAATGTAATTTATTGCTGTGATCAAAGCTGAATTTTCAGCATCAATACTCCAGTCTTCAGCGTCACATGATCCTTCAGAAATCATTCTAATATGATGATTTGATGCTCAAGAAACATTTCTGATTATTATCAACGTTAAAAAAAACAGTTGTGCCGCTTCATATTTTTGTGGAAACTGTGATACTTTTTTTCAGGATTCTTTGATGAATAGAAAGTTGACTAAACTTAATATTTAAAGTCAGCACAAACAATTAATTTAAGTTGAAACAAAAGTTGAAAAAAAAATTACAAATTTGTTGAATTAAATACACATAGTTGTACACATGTGGTTAAGGGGACTTGCATGCCCATGTATTAAATATATTAGAATGTATAAACATTCTAATTTCTATAGAATTGCAAAATATCCCCCATAATCAGTGCAGAAAAAGTATGCAGATTCAGTGTTTCAACTGTTTGAGCTCAGTACGTGAGGAACTGTAAGTCTATAAGCATGACAGTCTGTCACACTGTAAACATTCGTATACCAATCATTTCGTGGAATATTTGAGCTGAACAAACTCAGAGCTAAACCGAACCCTCCGCGTGTTCACGAGAGCCACATGTGATGAACGCCAGTCCCGTGCGAGAGATAAGGCCTGCAGAATATCACTGTTTATGTACGGCATTCCGACCATGCAGCTCGGGCCCAGATAAGCGTTATCTACGAAGGTAAACAAACGGCACAGCGAGAACAGCCAGACTTTTCTGCAGCACGAGACTCTCTCTCTCTCTGCACTCTTCAAACACGGTTGCCTCATTTGAGAAAATATAGAATTGGATGTGCAACAATAACAAACCTGGGAAATTATCCAAGACTTGCCAAGCAAGCGTTTCATTTGCAATTACAGAGCGTTTCTGGCAATGTACACGACACTCTGTGGACTCGGAGTGAAACACGAAACCCTGAAAACGTCCCTCAGAGAACAACGACACGTGATGAAGAGGAAGACGAGCATGCAGATTCATCTGAGAGGTATTTCTCACAAAGACAAGGCAGTAGCTGCAAAAGCTTGTAAGGTTTTAATTCATTCTGAACTCAATAACACCCACTCTCCATCTCGTAAATGAAGGTTTATTGTCTTTAAAGCTCACATTCTTGTGAACCCCATGCACTTAAATTAAAATATATAAAAATTATCACCCAGTACAAACATAAAACGAGCTGAATTATAGCAAGCTGGCTTTTTCTTTATTCTCAAGAGTCCCTAAATAAAAGGAAGCAAACAAACATTTTCCAACAAAGACCTTGAAAAACAAAGTTCACCAGTGCGGCCGAAGAAACGCTTTAGACAACAAAGAAATAGATCTAATGTACCTATAAAGCTATTCATCACTCTAAAAAATTCTGGGTTAAAAACAACCCAAGTTGGATTGAAAATGGACAAACCCAGCATTTGGGTTAAATGTTTGCTGGGCAGTTTTATTTAACCCAAGTATTGTTTCAAAATTACTACATGGCTGGCTTGAAATGAACCCAAAATAGGTTGGAGATTAAAAATCAACCCAACCCAATCTCTGGGTTAGAGCAAACCAATCACTATATTTGTCCATTTTCAACCCAACTTAGGTAAAAGCAACCCAATCGTTTGGATAAAAACAAACAATCGCGGAGTTTGTCCATTTTCAACCCAACTTAGGTTAAAACAACCTAATCGTTGGGTTAAAAACAATCCAATTGCTGAGTTTGTCCATTTTCAACCCAACTTGGGTAAAAGCAACCCAATCGTTGGGTTAAAAATCCAATTGCTGATTTTGTCCATTTTCAACTCAACTTGGGTTGTTTTTAACCCAGCATTTATTAGAGTGTTGATTATAAACATCTGGCACAACTAACCGCAGTAGTTACTAGGGGTGTGACGAGATTTCTCGTCGAGGCGAAAAGTAGTCTTGTGATGTTGCCATGACAGTGTGGTTAGGATGATTAGGAAAGAATATGCCACCGCTACGTTTACATTATGCCTTCACTGTCGTTTTGCTTTGTATTTAAATAAAAAACATTTAATTCAGTTGGATAACGGTCGCCGCCGCTCCATATTTATAGAGTTACGCGTGAACGTGAAAGTAAACGCGAGCGCGCATTCAAACGCGATTTCAATACCCCGCATTTTGAAAGCGGCTCCCTGATGAATGCAAGTATCTCTCAATATGAAAGCTATTTTAGGCTGGGCAGTGTAGTTGTAACCATCTCTCAGCTCTGTCTTATTTGCACTTTGAATATTGAGAGAGTGTGATTATGGTTGCACTTAATGTAAAGTGTTACCATGAAAACGAATAACAGTTTTCTCTTAATCTTATTAAGCGCAAACAATAAGGTTTCATTTGTTAACATTAGTTAATGCACTGTAACTATGAACTAACAATGAATGACTAACTAACATAAAGATAATAATACTGTAGCAAATATATTGCTCATTGTTAGTTGATGTTGGTTAATACATTAATGTTAATAAATGAGACCTTATTGTAAAGTGTTAACATTTTTATTTATACTGTTTTTTTTTTCTATGATCAGTTTGTGGAGAGGAGTTCAGTTAGGAAGTCAAAAGTTGTAGAAGCTCATAAATCATGTACAGTAAGGTCTGAAGAGACTGAAATCATACAGAAGATTTCAAGACAGTATTTCAAATACACCTGCAGAATATTTTTTCTAGTCATGTATTTCACCATTGAGGATTTCTTAAAAACAGTGTGTAAAAATCTTGTCTCGTCTCGTCTCGTGAACTCAGTCTCGAGTCTCGTCTCGTCTTGTGAGATACCGGTCGTCAACCCTAGTAGTTACTGGTTAGTAGAAACTGGTTTAACCAAACTTTGAACACTTAGTATTAAACTTCATCACGTAACTTGCACAAAATCACACTGGATGATAAAATGCCAAAGACTTGAAATCCCAGAGCAATATTTAGAGCCCAGAATTAAATTTCTTAAACAACACTCAAAAACTTATTTTGATTATTCTTAATCTCTGGCACAATCAATCATTACGATTGTTTAATCTTGATACAGGGATGATCCATCATTCCTTGAAATAATTTCCAAATTCAAGTACAAGCTTCTGCAAAACTGCCGTCCAAGAGTTTAGCGAGAATGACGCTTTTAAATAAATCTTTTGCTCATATTGATCTTCTGTGGCCCAAAATGAATGCTGTGGTGCATTATGGGTAATAATCTAGACTGCCAAAATATTCTGTCTGAATGCAACCGTTTTGATCTTCGCTTATCAAATTAGCTCAGATTTGAAACGTTGGTTTCAAGCATCTATAACAGATTAGAATGAAAGTCAGGAGGAAAATAGATTCATGAATTCCACGATTCTCCACACCCCGGGCCAAAAGTCAATTACGGACAATTTGAGCAAATCCCAGCATACCATCTCCATAACATTTCACGTTCTAACGCAAAGATCTGACACAGCATAAAACGGAAAACACAAGAGAGGGTCTAGCAGACGATTCTTTTAGTGTAAAAGTCAAGCTCATGGAAGTTCACTCAATACACAGTTCAGTTAAACACAGATTCGTATAAAAGGACAATGTGTTCTCCTCAATGTGAAGCTCTCAGCATGCATACGGCTGTTTTACATAATCACAAACTATGTTACGGGCTCAAACACGTCTAAAAACAGGACAATCTGTGCCTTCATACCTCATAAAACATTTGCAATGAAACTTAATGTTCAACAACCGCTAACTTCCACTGTGATTCTTTAATTGAGCCACATCTGCTCCAGCTGGGGTCGTGTCAAAGAAAACCTTAAACTTCCCAATGGTCATTATGACAGATGATGGATTAAACGATCATTATTTGGCCTTTTTGATATTAATGGCATTGCCTGATGATGAAATTAACAAAAGTCTGTGTTCTCTTTAAATGCAATATTCAATTTGACTCTACACACAGTAAAAAACTATGTAAGGAATTGTTGAGAAAAGTTTGTGCATTCAATTTTCAACTGTTGTCTTAATAATTATCATAAGTAACAGCACTTTGATTTGTCAGTTTGTAATCTCTAAACAAAATCAGCCAATAAATTCATTAAGGCAACTGCAGATTTCTTGTTGACCAAATTTTCAATTATTAACAATAAATCAATCATTCTAGTAGCCTCATATTTAGTCATGTTTCTGAAGGAGAAATTATCTTATATAGTATAGTATATAGTTTTAAAAGTTTGCACATACACTTGACAAAGAACATCAGGAATGGAGACAATCAATGAATGTAAAAACATGAACTCTTAACATCACAACTATAACAATACTGCAAAACAGTAAATCACACTAATTTATGCAAGGAACTCATGAATCCTTAATATATCAATATTGTTCAATATGAAAGTCTTTGTGGTCTTATTTCTTCCAATAAAGTGGATGTAAATTTGACTAAAATTTGATGACTTACCGTCAGATTCGACAAATCTTGAAAAAGGCTCATGATGAGACAGACAGGTTTCTGGAAGTTAATTCTTAAGAAGCTCAACTCAAACAGAATATTCCTGAGGGATCAACACTTCATTTCAGACTGTTTGGGATTAAATCCCATTCAAATTCCTTCAAACAACTTAGAATCTCAATCACAGGGTCCTTATTTGAGCACAAAAGAGAGTATATTCACATCAACCCCGACCTCTGTGTGCATCAATCAAAGCCATCGACTCATGCATCTTCACATGATTACAAAACACTAATGCACCTCTACTAAAAGTATTTCTACAGTTCAAAACTTCACATTTAATCCAATGTGTTACTTGCCATTTCTTTGTAATTCAAGTTTCCAAATTTATTTATATAGCGCTTTCTACAAAACACAAGGTTTTCTGTAAAGCTTTTTTGAAACAATAAGTTATTATTTGTAATAATTTAATAATTATTTGTGGAATTAAATCCAACACATTTTCCTTCAACACATCAGTCAGTGCCACAGTATGCAAATGTAAATATGTTTACCCATTTATTCACACACAAAAATGACACACTTCTCCTCAACAAGACATGATTTGACGAAGCACACACTGACATTCAATGCTGGAGGTTGAATCACATGACTAAGTGAACACATACACTGTAAAAAGATGATTTTGAAGATTATTGGTGTAAAAATATTTTTAAAATTTTACTAGCAATTTCCTATGCAAATTCCTATGCCGATTTTTCTGTAAATAAAGATTTTTTTTGACGTTGCAAATAAAACAAATGTTATTGGAGTACATTTTACAAGAAAATACCATTTCAGTTTTTTTTTATTCAAAATTTCACGTTTAATGAGTTTCTTGCAGTTTCTTTGTAAATGTTTGCAATATTTACTCATTTCTGAGTGAAATCTGTTTTAACACCAATTTTTTTTCCAGTGTAATGTTGATTGACTTGGTAAACACCACAAGAAAAACACATACTGTTACTTTAAATCCCAGTTCTTGCTTCAGGCGACCCATCCCCCATTTCTCACACTCTCTCTCTTTCTCTCTCTCGCTCAACCAGCCCCCCCCACCCATGCACCACAGCTTACATCCATAACGCAACATGCAAACCACCGTATCTCCCTCTGGATGATCCCATGGCAGCTCTACGGCTCCGCTGATTGGAGCGCTGATGGACTATACGGTGGCCATTTCAGTCCAGGGAGGAATTCCACTCCACCCTCCCCCCATCCAACCATGTGGTCAATCCTTTGAACAAACCCAACACCACACACACACACACACACACAAACCACATACAAGACATCTTGCTGTCAGTAATGCGGCGGCCCTCTGAGGGGAACTGTTCACCAGAAATACATGGATGTACAGGGAAACCGACCCCCTCGTCCAACCTTTCAAATACGCAAAAACTCAATGTCGCTCTCGAGCAGATATGAGCAGTAAACGGAGCATCAAGGGTAATTTGTTTCCTCCAATAGAAGGGTGTTTAAAAGCCACACCGCCCTGCTTTTCTTTTTACGGCACCCTCCGCTCAGCCAGGGGAATCTTGGAATGCTCTTCGCAAAGACTATTACACAACACACACACACAACAGCCAAAACATCAGGCTTTATGAGCCCTCGCGGCATCGCAAAACCATTGAACAATGACAGAGAGACCAACAGGAACATGTCAGGGTCACATTTCACCAAGAAATCAGAAGGAAAACTCAAGAAATTATGTTTTGCATTAAGAAAATTAAGGGATTGTTTGCATTGTGATGGTATTTTCATGATAATTCAACAATTTTACCAAAATTCTAAACGATTTTAATGCAGAAAAGCATCATACACTGAAAAAAATGGAGTAGAATTTATTTTGAATCAATTTTTACTCAGAAATTGCTAATAAGCTTCACAAATAAATGACAAGCAATGCTTGAATCAATCAATTAATCATAAAAATTTGAACTAGAAAGCCTGAAATAGTATTTTCTAACATATTCTAATAATCGGTTTTATTTACAACTTTGAAAAGTAATATTTTACAGTGTAATAAGATAATGGGATAAATAGGATAAATATAATTATTTTATTTAAAAAAAGAAAGAAGAAACTGAATAAATTTTAAGACGGTTTTATCAAAATCAGGAATACAACAAGCAATTTATCAAAGATTCTGACAGGTTTTGTGAGATTCACCAGCATTTCTACTGGGTCTCATTTGAATCTATGCAAGTCAGTATTTTTCTGTTGCATTAATGGAAAAGTAAGATCATATTTCAAGATATTAATCACAAAATTAAGCAGAATATGAGTATGAAATAAAGTAAATCTGCATCAAATTTTCTGACAATGGAATGGGGTAAAAAAAGAGCTACAAAACACCAGCTTTCTTCTGTCATGTGACTCCCCATAAAAGACAATAAACAACCTTGAAGACCAACTTCTATTGAAGCAAAAACACACATCATGTGATGTTTGAACACACACGTCTCCGAAGTTGCTTTCTAACAAAATTTCTAAAAACAAACTTTGTGTCTTCTCACTCTATGAAGCCTTTTGGAGGAAAACCAACCACAGGAAAAGGAGCATTTGTTGTCCTTCTGCTGAACCTGCTAAACCAAAGGAGGCTTGTTGGTTAAGCTAGTAAAGAACACAACACAACATATGCTGGTCTGTTCAAAGACTTATGTTCACAAAACAGAAACTTCCCACACTCCTCAGAGACACCAGGACATCTGAGCAGGGTTATTATTATTATTAACTGAAACTATTGAATCTATTTCTGCTAACTGAAGTATAAATATTAGTTGAAAAACTTCAGCCAAATAAAAATTAGAAATTAACTTATTTCAATTTAAGTTGACACGCTAAAATTATTAACTGGAAATAAATAAAGCAAAACAAAAGTAAGACTAATATTAAAACTGAAACAAATAAATGAAACTTAAAAAACAATATAAAAAAAAAAAAAAGGACAAATGGTGCCGATAGCCTCGTGGGTAGCACCGACATATAATGCCATTGTGCTTCGGGCAACCCAAGTTTGAGTCCCGGCTCGTGGACCTTTCCCGATCCCGTTCCCCTCTCTCTCTCCCATCTCGCTTCCTGTCCACTCTATCTATCAGAGTCATTCATAGAATTCGAAAAGGTTGAAGCGTATTACAAGGGCTGTTTACAATAATCTCGCATCATAAAAGCATTCTGAGGTGCAAGTATATAGTCGAAGGCACGAGCGCTCTTCTTCATGAGCATTTGAGTGAGCGTACGGTTAAAAACTAGCCTAGAGCGCCATCTGCTGTTAAAAACAGAGCTCAGAATTGATTCAAGAGAGAATCGCGACGCATTCGGAAAATCCACAAATCGAGGTGAATTGATTTATTGTCCCAGCCCTAGCAAAAATCACCAAAAATAAAATCTTAAAAAAAAGACCAATATAACAAAAGCACATAATGAAATTACTAAAAAAAATCAACATGAAAACTAAAAATTTTACAATAAAAGCCAATTCCAATTATTGATAAAACTAAAATACTGCATCTAAGGCACAAAACCTCACATATATATATTTATATTATTATTATATTTTTTTTTTTTTTTTTTTTTTTTTTTTTTAGAATTCCCAATGTTTTGCCCAACAAGGCCATTCCTGGTGGTAAAAAATTGGGAATTCGGTCCCTGAAATGGAAGCAATCTCTTTCAATATGAAAAATATTTACTCTGAGATCATTTATTAAAGTGCACTGTGCAATGTTATTTAATCTGAATTCAGCATAATATTGAGCTGTATAGATCCACCCCTCCCCCCAAAACCCTCCAACACAACAAAGCCACAGTCCACAAGCAGACAAACACATTTACTGCATATACAGAAGACTTTATGAGCATCTGAAAGATGTGTGATGGATTGAGGAATATGAGAGGAATAAACCCTTATAAGACACTACCACAAATCACAACACTCAATAAGTGCACTACACAAGCACACTATATTATCCATATTTATCATGGATGCAGGAATCATTTCCACCTGACAATCTCATGCAGGACTTGATTCATAAATGCAACTATCAAAAATTGTCTGTCCTTGTGTTATTCCTGAGCAAACTGAGAAGTATTTGTAGTTCTGAATGAAAGATATCGAGCTTTACTCATTCACATCTACAAAACACTGATGCAATCATTATTTTCATCAAACGCTGATGGAACTCAAACACGTTTCCTAATGACTGGAGCGCGTCCGCAATAAAAGTCCAGTGCATCCTATCAAATGCATGTCTAAAGTCAGAAATCCTAAGGATTGCATTCATGCAAACTCACCCAAGTCTTGTCAAAGGAATAAATGAGCGCTTACCTGCACAAAAAGTTCCCAGAAGAAGTGCAAAAGTCAGCCAGGAAGCGAACATATTCCTCTAATGGCACAAAAACACCCCAGATTTTCTCCTTTTCAGTGTCTTCTGCTTTGCACACATTTAAAACGATCGGGGAAACACACACACACATGCACACACTCACACACTCTCACACACACACACAGGAGCCCGAGTGACCGTCGGCCTGATGTCCACCCAATCAAACTTTAACATATGCAGAAATCCATCAGGAAAAGCGGCTATTCCAACACAAACGCCTTCCGGCAGGGAATAATGAGTGATTTCCACCCAAAGCCTGTCCGTGTGCGAAGCTTCTCCCGTTCAGAGTGAGAATGGCTGGACAGGGTCCGATTCTGACATGCTCGGAACTGAACTGAGTCCAAAATGGCTTCGGAGAGCGAAACGCAGCCAGCAGGGAAACCAATTTTCCAGTTCTACTAAGGCGAAGGCTTGGCTCATGAATATTAAGTACGCAACGTGACGCTCGCTCCCTCATTGGCTGAGTTCTAGTCAGCCTGCTGAGAAGGCCAGGCTCATGAATATTGAATTGATTCCATGACTGGACGCTCCAGAAAAGTTGACAGTCAACGTCAGCACGATCTAATTAATATTCATGAGCCGTGGCTTTGCTGTAGTAGGATTGGGAATTTCGCAGCAGGAAAACCCGGATGTTGAAACACAAAGAGAGAAATGCAAAGCCTTTGAGCCCATATGCTCAGGCTACACAATATATACACATACTGCACATCACGGCCAACACTGCAGTATTTTGGTGCGAATATGAAGAGTAAAGTGCTTTATTTTGGTTATGCAAAATTATTGTTTTGATTTTTAGGTGAATTGATTGATTGATTCACCTAAACATTAGTTAGGCTGCTGAGATCAAACTATTTGAGGTCTTTTGGAAGCACATTCCAAACTAAATTTGCACATAAATAAGAAATAATTGCTAAATAGCCTAGTTAAATACCATTACCCATAAAAAAACAACAACAACAAAGCAGCTAAATCAGTAGCTATTATATTACTGTTACAATAATAAGATCATATTTCAAGATAATAATCTCAAAATTAAACTGGGCAAAGCATCTGGAGTTTGAAATATCAGAAAAATGAATTTTATAATCACAGAATGCAACGTTCTGTGTAAAAACACTTCACCTTCACATACTAAGTTGTCGTGTCAAGTGAGCCAGCGCAGATGACAATAACCATCCTTGAAAAACAAGTGAAGCACAAACTCCCTGACTTCTGGCAGTGAAACTGTTTGAATGCACGCCTCCGAAGCTGCTAACGTTCAGTTAATTAAAAAACAAGCTTGTGTATCCATACTGTATATGAGACAGAACATTACAATCATGGCTCAGTAATGCACATCTCCTCCAGATCTGCTGTATTCATGATTTTTCAGTTAAGAGCACTTAAAACTATCTTGAAAAAAATATGTGAAACTATGAGTATCACATAAAAAAATCTGATCATGTTCTTGATACTTTTAATACTGTATAATAGTAACAACAATTCTCACCCTCTTTGAGTGATACTTCAGTATAAAAGTTAATTGTAAATATTTATATTATTTAAGTTTGCAAAGAATTTTCCTTATTTTAATGCTTTTTATAAATTTTACAAGGGCAGGTAAACAGTCTAGATAGGGAACTGGTAAATAATAGAAAAATTCTGGCAAAATGTAACCTTTTTACTTATATCCAAGCTAACGGAACGTTAGGGGAAGGTTTTCTCAACGTTAAGAACAAAAGTTTTTCCAGTAACGTTAATAGAATGTTCGCCAAATGATCTGTTCTTTAATAATGTTCTAAAAACTTTTTTTTAAAAACGTTTAATTGGACGTTCATCATTTTTTAAATGTTACTACCTGCTTTAGAACGTTCAGAAAACATTCAAAATGAATGTTCCCATAATGTTTGAAGATGATAAAATGGAATGTTCCCTTAACTGGACGTTTGGAACGGTCACAACGTTCTAAAAACATATTTTATCTGAGATAATGTTTCACTGCATGCATTTAAAAGACACCAGAAACCTTTACAGGAATGATGGGATTTCAAAAAGACAAAAAAATCATATCGATTTATTGTAGTTATTTGTGAGATAAGATTACAGGATTAGTTCACTTTCAAATAAAAATTTCCTGATAATTTACTCAGCCTCATGTCATCCAAGATGTTCATGTCTTTCTTTCTTCAGTCAAAAAGAAATTAAAGGTGCAATATATAAGAATTTTGCAGTAAAATATCCAAAAATCACTAGGCCAGTGTTATATATTTTGATCACTTAAGTACTTACAATATCCCAAATGTTTGCAACTATTTGTAAATCGTGAGAAAATTGCAGTTTTAACCAAGCCCCGGAACGTGTGAGGAGTCGCCTGTCAATGGCGTCATACCCGCGTTACCCTCGGTTTCCGGTTTTTTTGTAGAAACCATGGAAACACCAAAGACGCTTTAATATTTACACATTTTAATAGACAAGAGAACAACTGTTTTGATATATTTATAGACAGAAAACTAATTATTGTTATATAGCTCAACACGTTTAGTCTTATTGTTTAAATCTAATTTTCTTGATTTTTTGCGAGTACCATGCTTTACCATGCCTCAGAGAAAAACACTATTTTGTGAAGTAGCTAACATAGCATAATCAGATGCAGCTTTACTTTTAGTAACAGTAATACAGAATTTTCTCCATCTTACAATACGTTTGAAAATTAATTGCATGCCATTTATCAACACAAGCCATCCAGCATTTAATATGATATTGTAAAATCGATCTATCTTACTGCAGTGTGTAACAGTGTCTCACAGCAGCCGCCGAGCGAACGCTCAGAGTAACGTTATAACATCATTTTCAACACTCTCAAATGTATCTAATATGATAAACAGAGCTGCGTTACCTCATACTCATGACCGGAAAAGCGGAAGCGGCGTCGGCGACTGTGTCATAATAAAAGTCCCGCTGCTCGTGAGGCGTGTGTTGATCAATCGCTCCAGCTCCTCGTTCAGCTCCACAACACTCGCTCCTGCTCTGCTTCATACTACAGTAACATTAATAATTGCATCCATGAACATAATTTCTTCCCGACTCCAATCCCTATTCTTTTCCATCGACCACTGAGGACCATATATCCCAAGATTCTGCGCTTAAACTTGGCGTCATCAAGCTACGCCTTTGTTTTGAATAGACCTCTAGCGGACAGAAAATATTACATAGTGCACCTTTAAGGTTTTTGATGAAAACATTCCAGGATTTTTCTCCTTATAGTGGACTTCAATGGCCTTCAAACGGTTGAAGGTCAAAATTACAGTTTCAGTGCAGCTTCAAAGGGCGTTTTAACCATAGATGCTCATCAACTAGCTCTCTTCTTCTCTATTAGAATTCCAGCATTGTAGATGCTGCTAAGTGTATTACTGCCCTCCACAGGTCAAAGCTTGAACTAAATTGTCATATATTGACTAAATTGTCAATAGTTCAAACTTAGACGAGCGTCTATGGTTAAAACGTATATATATATATATATATATATATATATATATATAAAATGTCAGATCGTTTCTCTAGATAAGACTCTTATTCCTCATCTGGGATCATTTAAAGCCCTTTGAAGCTGCACTGAAACTCATTTTGACCTTCAACCGTTTAGAGTCCTCTGAAGTCTACTATAAGGAGAAAAATCCTGGAATGTTTTCATCAAAACCTTCATTTCTTTTCGACTGAAGAAGAAGACATGAACATCTTGGATGACATGAGGGTAAATTATCAGAAAATTTTTTTTTGAAAGTGAACTAATCCTTTAAAAAGCTCTCAGCTAATTACAAACAATAAAAAAAAAACATTTCTTGTAAAATTAGTTTAATCAGACAGTTCTGCAGCTTTAGCAGTGAATGGCAAATTATGTGTCAAAATATATTCTGTGTAATTACTTTGCTTCCACACACTGAATCACTCTCACAAATGCTAAGCTGTTATTTTGATAATTATATTGTTGTGAAGAATCAGACCCTCGTGTCAGGGCAAAGAAAAGACAAACTTCACAGGAGTATAAACACAATTGTAAATACGAATATGGCTCTTTTCAGAGCATTTGAGCCGCATTAATGCAGCCGTGCAGTTTTGAAGAGCTGCGATCCGTCTCGATGGTTATTTCTCACACTGACAGCAGCGACATTAGAGTAACTGAGAGCGAGCGCTTTTAAAACGACACCGGCCTGCTCAGATTGAGAGATGAGCGCCGCTCCCAAACTCTGCTAAGTAGGTCTGCCAAGCAGCACTTAGCCAAATAAAATATATGACAACCTAGGTATAGAGTCATTACAGTCGGCCACATGATTCAACACAATCCCCAACACTATTACTGCATCGCTTCCTCTCACAGAGATCGCATTGATCGCAGATCACTGCTGCCAAGAGACACAGATCTGGAGCAAAACTGCATCACATTCCCTGAAAAAAATGACCATTTGCTTCACTATAGCACTATACTGTATACACTAGAGCTCAAAAGTGGTCAACCAAGCATTTATTTGATCAAAAATACAGTAAAATTACAACTGTTTTCTGTTTTAATATATTCTCATCAGCATATTGATTTCTGAAGGATCATGTGACACTGAAGACTGCTGAAAATTCAGCTTTGATCACACAATATAAATTACATTTTACTACATATTCACATACAAAACAGTTATTTTAAATTGTAAAAATATTTAATATTTTTTACTGTATTTGTGATCAAATAATAGCCTTGGTGAGCATATAAGAGACTTTTTTGTCTGTTAGTGAGCCAAACTTACTGTAACATTCACAATCCAATGCATTTACTTCTCTAATGTGAGTGAAACATGATATTGAAAGGAAAAAAAAAAAGCATGATGGGATGATTCTCCAGCGATGATGTAACGCTGAAAAATAAAAGAAAGGAAAGTCATTTCAGAGTTCTTATGCAATAATAACAAGCAGCAGAAGAAGAAATCAGTGCTTGACCTGTGAGAGCTGTTCAAATCAACACTGTGCTGCTTTCTTAATTAGTCAGGGTTGTAAGTTTGGGATCAGGCCGGCTGTTTTCCTCTTCAAGGACACTAAATCCCGGGCACTGGAAAATGACGGAGACGCCATCCAGGTTAATGGAATCTCGGCTCTTAAAAAGTCCTGAAAGCCACGTAAAAACAGGTGTAAAACCGGTTGCCATGACGACGGCAACCCTCCAGTCGTTCTGGAATGAAAGCCCTTCGAACTCGGCATATGCTCGTTCATCGACACGCGTCTGGAGGGAGTTAATATCACTCCAGTTCATTCTGACAAATAAAGTATTTGCTCCCAACTTTTACACAGAATAAAGACTTCAGTCTAAAGCAGAACAGGCTGGATGGAAATTAAACTGGTTTCTTATCATTTATTAATATGAATCCAGTTATTATTATGTAATAATTATTTCATCAGATTAATCAGATAAAAATAACAGATTTTTATTACTGCAAAAGTGACAAATAATGAAGGTTCTCAGTGTCTGTAAATGTGACTAAACTGATGATAAAAAATTGATTTTCATTATCAATTTGTATCAGTTCTATTTATAAACAATGCATGCAACTGTTGTTCATCAAGCTCATGAAATTTTAATTAATGTTTGGGATACTAGAAAATGATATATATTACAATATATAATATATATATTACAATATACTATATATTACATTTTTCATATTTAGGTTTGCATAGGTTTAGGTTTGCATTTTTCACATATATATGTGTGTGTGTGTGTGTATTAAATGTTTGCTTACTTTTAAGACCCGAAAGATAACTCTTATGAATCTACTTTGAGATTTTTTATTTGGCTCAACTGGTAGAGCACGACTCTATCAACACCACTGATGGATGGACTCTCAGGGAATGTACATACTGATAAAATTTACATCTAGAATGCACTTTAAAATGCTTTTTGAATAAAAGCACCTGGCAGATGCATAGAAGCGAATCCACAGGAATCAACAGCGCGAATCTGCAGGGATGAACAGAATGAAGTCAGCGCTCTGGTCATTCTCAATGTCCTTCCTCATCTCTGCGAAAGCAGCCTTGATCAAAAGCACTTCCACTGCGTGAATATAAAGCGCCGCGCGGCCTTCAGACTCTCACACACCAACGACCTGCAACTAATATGAAGGCACATCATAAAGGATCGGAAAGAAACCTTTCACCGCGGCAGATCAATGCTTTCGGAGGAGGGATACGACAAAATGTTTCAAAAATAAACTGAGGGTGTCTGCAGTGTGTACATTGAGGTGAAAACACACACACACTCACACACACTGAAGCTCAGTGCTGTATTAATGGGATCTCTCTCACTGCACTGATTTCAGCTTTGGGCGACACCGTGACTCTGAACTGAGGACAAAAGAGCCATGAATAAGAAATGTCCTATAAGGACAGACGGGTCGCCCCCTGAGCACAAGACAAGCGCTAATAAAGTCTCTCGTATAATGAAAAATGAGTATGAGTACTGCCTGTGCACTTGAGCTGGATGATGCTTTCCAGGGCATTTAAGTGAACAAGTAGCAGAACTTTGGGGTTGAAATTAGAAAACACATCCAAATGAAGTGGAGACGACCCTTTCACAAGATGTAATATCAGTCTCTGGTGTCTCCAGAATGTGTCTGTGAAGTTTCAGCTCAAAATACCCCACAGATCATTTATTATAGCTTGTCAAATTTGCCTCTATTTGGGTGTGAGCAAAAACACACCGTTTTTGTGTGTGTCCCTTTAAATGCAAATGAGCTGCTGCTCCCGCCCCCTTTCCAGAAGAGGGCGGAGCTTTAACAACAACAAAGCTGGAGAATCTCACGCAGCCAAAATGACGACGGTGTTCAGCCTTACATTGTTCAAACCGGAGTCGACACTGATGGAGAGAAGAAAGAAGTTACAACTTTTAGACGTTTCTGAATGGTTAGTGGATAAATTTATGTAGTTGCTGTGGAGTTGATTCAACTCATCCACTAGCATGTTAATCTTTTGTTCAAATCCACAGCGTCTGGCGTAAAATGACAAAACCTACTACAACAACTCTTCCCCTTCTCTAAAGCAGCCCAACATGGCCCCGCCCCCTTTGTTGTGTGTTCTCGGGGGCGGGGTTTATGTAAATTTTAGGGTTTGTGATGTCACTAACCCAGGATGAAGCTCGCTGTAGTCCTTAAAAGTGTAATATGTAAGAATTTTGCAGTAAAATATCCAAAAACCACTAGACCAGTGTTATATATTTTGTTCACTTGAACACTTACAATATCACAAATGTTTGCAACTATTTGTAAATCGTGAGAAAATTGCAGTTTTAACCAAGGCTCCGGGACGTGTGAGGAGTCGCCTGTCAATGGCGTCATACCCGCGTTACCCTCGGTTTCCGCTTTTATTTTGTAGAAACCATGGAAACACCAAAGACGCTTTAATATTTACACATTTTAATAGACAAGGGAACAACTGTTTTGATATATTTATAGACAGAAAACTAATTATTGTTATATAGCTCAACACGTTTAGTCTTATTGTTTAAATCTAATTTTCTTGATGTTTTGCGAGTACCATGCTTTACCATGCCTCAGAGAAAAACACTATTTTGCCAAGTAGCTAACATAGCATAATCAGATGCAGCTTTATTTTTATTAACAGTAATACAGCATTTTCTCCATCGTACAATACATTTTAAAATTAATTGAATGCCAGTGTGTAACAGTGTCTCACAGCAGCCGCCGAGTGAACGCACAGAGTAACGTTATTACATCATTTTCAACACTCTCAAATGTATCTAATATGATAAACAGAGCTGCGTTACCTCATACTCATGACCGGAAAAGCGGAAGCGGCGCCGGCGACTGTGTCATAATAAAAGTCCCGCTGCTCGTGAGGCGTGTGTTGATCAATCGCTCCAGCTCCTCGTTCAGCTCCACAACACTCGCTCCTGCTCTGCTTCATACTACAGTAACATTAATAATCGCATCCATGAACATGATTTCTTCCCGACTCCAATCCCTATTCTTTTGCACCGTCTGTTGAGATGAGGACGACATATCCCAAGATTCTGCGCTTAAACTTGGCGTCATCAAGCTACGCCTTTGTTTTGAATAGACCTCTAGTGACCTCTAGCGGACAAAATTATTACATATTGTACCTTTAAACAGAGAATTCTTTAAAAGAAAATATCTCCCAACAGGATTGAATCTGTAAACAATGTCAAACGATTTCCTCCAGAAAGCTTCTCTCGACTGATAACTAGCGGTCATGTATGAGGGGGGGTGTGTGAAGTCTGAAGTAAACAATCTCACTGAATATAATCTCACCATTACTGAATTTACTGTGTGCATTATTTGACGATCGGCCCGGTGGTGTCGGCAGCGAGACGGACTGTAATGACTCTGTGTTTGGTCATTAAGCTCTGCAGAGGAGAGAGAAGAACACAGAGGTCACTGTCCTCACAAGTGCCAGAACGCTGGCCGCTGGACACAATTACTGCCCCGCACAACACTGAGTGTGTGTGACGCCTTCAGCACGACAGAGAGGAATCACTCTGTTTGCTTGTTAGTGAGGGAAGAGGAAACTATAGGTCACATGACATTTACATGTGGAGAGGCAATAAGTGTAGATGTATTTACATTATATACACTTGACAAAGTCAACATACTGATCTACTCTTTTCTTCTTCTTCTGAGATTAAATTTTAAACTGAATTTCCTCCTAGAGCTTTCAAGCTACATCCACCAAACTCAGACAGTTCTGACTTCAGGTTGATTAGGACACTTTTTCCCAGTCATCTCAAATAACCCCCAAAAATGCATGGAAAAACAAAGTTGTATAGAATCCATCATGTGTTTGATGGGAACATGAATGCTGCAGGTGCTTCATTCCTGCATTCTCTCCTCTCACCGGACTGTACATCACAGGTGTCGATATCGATTGCATCCAGGCCTGATGAAAAGGCTTTTTCCTGACTGATAAGAGACGTTATCGTATCAGGAGTGAAGCGCATTACTGGCCTTATCAATGCAAACTGAGCCGAATGCAGTGGAGAGCTCTGCACACCAACACAAATCAATCAGAACGACTCACAGCACTAATGCCACTCTCAGCGTACATGAGTTCGTTCACTAATGAGAGTTTGTCCTGATTAATTCATTACAGAACTGAAGGGAGGAACACAATCAAACTACTGAATATTCTGTCCTTTCTATTTCTCCAACAGAAGCCGTGAGGAAGAACATAGCATCATATAATCAATCAGTAGAAATAAAGCTGACTGCTCTGGTGAGTTCATGTTGTGTTTCCTCTTGTCTAGTAACTGGTCTGACTGTTGCAGGAGGGCGTTTTATAAATTGTTGAGCTGTTGATGGTGTTGTGCTGGGCAGGAGAAGATGAGACGCTTCGGGTCGGGCCATTAGAGAACAGAACGGAACATCGTCCCCTAAGGACGCCGCCTGATGAGTGAACCGGGCCATAAATCAGACGCCGCAGCAGCAGCTCGCTCTCCTCCTCTGGATCTGAAACAGCAGCTGTGCACGTGTGTCCAGAGACAGAGATATTTACAGATATACACACATGTACATAGACTAATTCAGACCAGATGAAGTCAAAAAGTGATTTTTTTGGAGTACATTTAATTTTGGTTAACACTATTTTGGTTTTTGTACTTCAAAATAAGTTTAAAATAACTTTGAAAAGCTTGAAGTTTGAAGGTTTTACTCAGAGAAAGTCAAAAAATGAAAGTTAGGGTTAGCATGATTACCATGTTGCTAACATGATTTAACATGTTGCTAGGATGTTTTAACACATTGCTAGCATGTTTTAGCACATTGGTAGCATGGTTAGCATGTTGTTAACATGACTTAACATATTACTAGCATGTATTAACATGTTGCTAACATGTTTTACCACATTGCTGGCACATTTTTACATTGTTAGCATGATTAGCATTTTGTTAGCATTGTTAGCATTATTTAACAAATTGTTAGCATGTTTTAAGATTTTGTTAGCATGATTACCATGTTGCTAACATGATTTAACATAGGGTTTAACTAGGATGTTTTAACACATTGCTTGTACGTTTTAGCATGTTGTTACCATGTTGCCATGTTGTTAGCATGATTAACATGTTGCTAGCATGTTGCTAACATTACTTTCATTTTTGCTAACATGTGTTAACATGTTGCTAATATGTTTTAACACATTGCTAGCACATTTGAAAATGTCATTAGCATGTTACTAGCTTATTAGCATGTTGCTAACATTATTTAGCGTATTGCTAGCATGATTTAGCACATTGCTAACATGTTTTAGCATGTTAACATGATTACCATGTTGCTAACATAATTTAACATGCTGTTAACATGTTTTAGGACACATTGCTAACATGTTTTAACATGTTGGTAACATGTTTTAGCATGTTGTTAACAGTTGTCCATGTTGTTATCATCATTAGAATGTCGCCAGCAAGTTTGCAAACATGATTTAACATAATGCTAACATGTTTTAACACATTGCTCGCATGTTTTAGCATGTCATGAGCATGATTAGCATGTTGATAGCATGTTGTTAACATGATTAACATGTTGCTAGCACAATTTAACACAGATTGCTAACATATTTTAGCATGTTGCTAGCATGATTTAGCACATTGCCATCATGTTTTAACATGTTGCTACCATGATTAACATGTGCTAGCATGTTGCTAACATGATTAGCATGTCACTAACATGCTGCTAGCTTGTTTTAGCATGTTGTCCTAGGATAGTCATCAAGCTTTGCTAGTGATAGACAGCTTAACCCAGCGGTTGGGTTATTTTAACCCCGTTTTTTTTTGGATTAACCAGCGAATGTTTTTTTTTAACCCAGCGAATGGGTTGTTTTAACCCAGTGAATGGATTGTTTTAACCAGCGCAGTGAATTTGTTTTAACCCCGTTGTTTTAACCCCCCGTGAATAGATTGTTTTAAAATGGGTTGTTTTACCCAGCGTTTTAACCCAGTGAATGGGTTGTTTTAACCCAGCAATTGGGTTGGTTTTACCCAGTGAATAGATTGTTTTAACCCAGCGAATAGGTTGTTTTAACCCAGTGTGTTTTAAAGTTTTGCACCCGTTTAACCCAGCGAATAGTTTTAACCCAGCAAGTTGTTTTAAACCCAATGTTTTACCCCCCACCCAGTGCTAGTTTAACCCAGTGAATAGATTGTTTTAACCCAGGATTTTTAGAGTGCACATAAAGTTTTGGTGGTGTTTGCATCTAAGTGAGAAAAGAATGCATGTAAACTAAAAGATGTCATCACAAAAAAAAAAAAGAAAGATGTCGTCACTGACACATCTTCACATTTTGTGCCAAAGCAGTGATAAATGATGCAGTTTATATCATATAGAGCGATGTGCTGAAGAGTTTTAAAAAAGTGATCTAAGTTTTGAGAAATATGTGCTAGCGATTGTAAAACAACTGAATAGAATGTTTGAGGAAAATCAATACAGTATATAAAAAAGCCACTAAGTATAGCTGGACTGCTGGAGAAACACCAAGATCTTGAGCTTTATTTTCTTCTCAACAGTCGATTACTCTTGTTTGAATAAACACCCCGCAGCTGACTAAAACTACACATTTAAAACTGTCTGCATCGACTTATTTGCATGCTGGAGATTTGCTTTGGGTGCGTTTCTCAGTAAACACTGGAGCGAGCGACGCTGGTCCTCTGAGGTTTCTTCTGAAAACAGATGCTATCTGAGGAGAAGATTCCCTCCAGAGACGCATCCTTAATGGATTCCATTGTGCAACGGATCGCTGGCTGTTTGCGCTCAAATCTTTATCGGGCTAATCAAAGTCAAGTTCATTAACCAATGGTGCTCCATCAATTAGTGCGAGATTGCTAAACAGATAAACAAGGTAATTAAACTTTAATTATTTGATAGTGGGTTTGTGCAAACAAAGTGAAGATTGTGTTTCCTCCTCTGGGCTGTTTTCTCTGTCATGTGATAAATAATAACCACTTGCATAGATTTATGTGCATCTCAAATAAAACAGATTTAATTAGTCTGATGTTTACATTTATTAGAATTTTTTCGCTTTGTACAGAAATAAAGAGCGTTGATTTGTCGAATAAGCTCGAGCAAAATCAATCAGCATGGAAATGATCTCAGAATGTGTGTATGAATTCATTCATCACCAGTGATGAAAACATGTTGGAAAACGTGAAGCAAAAACATGTTACATTCAACAAATATGAAACGCTGGAAAAACACCAAACGCCAAAGGCGGCAAGATAAACAAACACAGGTTTGTAAGTAAATGCGAATAAATGATGCATAATTTACACGTTCTGCAGGAAAATGATGAGAGAAAGAGCTCATGGATGAAGCAGACGTTCTGAGGGTCAAAGGTCAAAGTTCAGGGCAAAAAACCTCCAGCTGTGTGAGTGTGACTCAAAGAAACTTGCACAGATTCACCTACAACTCATCTTTATCAACTCAAACTGCATTATATATAATAGCCCATATAAATAAATATATATCCCATTATAATTTTATACATATTCATTATATTAAAAAAGGAAAGATTCCATAAAGAAACTTCAGGAATCGACTGAAGATCTTAATGACGGCGTCTGAAGCTCATCAGCCCCTCAAACGAGCTTAACGTTTACTAATCGTCGTCTCCAATGAGCCGCTGAAAACATAAATTGGCCATTTTTTCCTCATTATCGTTTCTGGCGAGTTCCTCACAGTTCTTCCTCTCGTCGCGTCACGTGAACCTGAGAAGGCAGACCCGCGAAACAGAAGCGTTTAATTAATTTACCGGCCTGAAATGACTCTCATGCATAATTAATGCAGATTTGTTTAAATGAACAAAGTGAAGTCATGGGAATAATTGTCATAAATTATGGAGGACAGCGTTCCCGCTGCTTCAAGAGGGTGTGAAGATCTGGAGTTTCTTCAGGTACTGATTTATGAAAAATATTTTCTGTTTTTCCACATTGTCCAGATGATCTTTAAATCAGCAGAAGGGAGAAAATGTGTGAACTATTTAAAGGATCAGTTCACTTCAGAATTCAAATTTCCTGATAATTTACTCTCCCCCATGTCATCCAAGATGTTCATGTCTTTCTTTCTTCAGTTTTTGAGGAAAACATTCCAGGATTTTTCTCCATATAGTGGACTTCACTGGGGTTCAACGGGTTGAAGGTCCAAATGTCAGTTTCAGTGCAGCTTCAAAGAGCTCTACATGATCCCAGACGCGGAATAAGAGTCTTATCTAGAGAAACCATCAGCCATTTTCTAAAAAAATAAAATTTATATACTTTTTAACCACAAATGCTCATCTTGCACTGCTCTGAGATGCGCCACACATTACGTAATCATGTTGGAAAGGTCACGCGTGACGTAAAGTGACCAATCACAGTTCACTTTGTTTAAACATGCCATTTATGGGCAGCTTTATCTGAACTAGTTTTTTGCTTAATAATAGACCATCATAAACAAACTGAATGCAACCGACTGTACAAAACACATAAAAAAAGAAATGCAGAATTTCTGTCCATCCAAAAGTAACAAGAAGCCTAGATTATTTCTCAATAGTGTACGTTTAACAAGATTATTAAAATTATTTTTATATTCGATTATATATGATGATTTAATGCAAGGATGCATTAAACTGATCAAAAGAGACAGTAAAGACATTTATAATGTTACAAAAGATTCTATTTCAAATAAATGCTGTTCTTTTGAACTTTATATTCATCAAAGAATCCTGAAAAATAAAATGTATCACAGTTTCCCCAAAAAACTGTTTCAACATTGATAATAATCAGAAATGTTTCTTGAGCAGCAAATCATCATATTAGAATGATTTCTGAAGGATCATGTGACACTGAAGACTGGAGTAATGATGCTGAAAATTCAGCTTTGATCACAGGAATAAATTGCAATTTACTATATATTCACATAGAAAACAGTTATTTTAGATTGTAAAAATATGTCAGATTTTTACAGTATTTTTGATCAAATAAATGCAGCCTTGGTGAGCAGAAAAGACTTTCAAATCTGATGCCACTAACCTGAAAAATGTCAAATTCAAATCAAAGAGCTCATAGAGAGCTGGTTCTTAAGCACAACTCTGTTTCCAGGCAGAAATGTAAATTTGTAAACATGTGAAGATTTGTAAATTTGTAAGATTTGTAAATACACCTGCACCTGCATGCCTTCTAGAAGTCAGATTAGAGCTTGACTAATCAAGGAAGTTCTCTCTGTACCTGTTCGATAATCATCAGATGGACTGTTTCTGAGTCTGAGACTAATTGCTCCCTGAGAAAAAAACCCTTCATCATCATCATCATCATCAGCAGCAGCAGCAGCAGCAGCAGCAGGACTCCAGCGTCGTGCAGCATTGGATTGTGGGGGTTTGTGTTTGGGGTTTGATCGGTTTGATCGAGCTCCGAGTCCATGAGAAGACCAACATAAATTCATTTAGCTGCTCGTCGATACACAAACACACAAACAGACACCCTGAGGGAGATCGATCACAGTTTGAGACGGACGTCACAAACACACAGAGAAACTTCAACTGACTCCATTTATGCTCATCTATTTTCCTGCTCTTGCTGTGAATAATTCCTCAGTGCATGTCTTCATCATAACCTTCACTGATGATATCGGTTGAGAACAGAATTTGAACTGATTTGAGCTGAATAATGGCACAAAAATGGTCTTTTCAGCTGAGATTTTGTTGAATTTTACAACATTATTCCTGTTTATTACTGTGAAGCTGCATTGAAACAATCTGTACTGATATCTTAAAAATAAAGTTAAAAATAAACATTTTAAGAACCTTTTTCCAAAAGATTCCATGGATGTTAAGGTTCTTCATGGAACCATCAATGTGACTTGACTCAAATGACAACTTTCCTTTTTAGCTGATGTCACTGTAATGTTGACCAATATTCTGTTTACTCATTGTTTTAGACTAGTTAACAGCAATTTAATGCTATTTTTGTACTTTATAAAGGGTACAGTATTAATGTTGGAAAGGTAGCTGACTATCAAATGAGAATGATCATGTTCCAAGGTGCTTTAGTGCAACAAGAAGAAATCTCATCCAACAACAGAGAAACTCTATTTAAGAGCTCAGCGGCTGCTAGAAACAACCAATTAACTCCTGCTGTACCTCCTCGTTTAACAGGGTAAATATAGGGCAAAACATGATTGGTTTTCTTGATTGCACATGAAAGCAAACCGACCCGACAAACATCTTCATCAAACTAAGAGCTGAACATACAAAAAGAGTGTAATAGAGCAGAGGATGTCCATCTGTGACCAGAGCTTTGCAGTAAATTTATTCACTTTTATTTATTTATATTTTTTTCAAAATCTGATTAAATTTTTGGAGGAAATTAAAATGAAATGTTAACATTTTTTTTAAAAGGGTTAAATATATTAAATTAGTACAATTATTTAGTTTATGAAATCTGCATGTAGAAAATTAAATGACAAGGTTTAAATAAATGTGAATGAATGAATTAATGGAGTTAAGGGATAAAATAAGCATATAAAAATATTAAGTAAAATTCTATATTTATTTATAAATGTTTAAAATTGTCTCAGCTATGCTGTGCAATTCACATCCAATTTTACTTACATAATCCAATAATAATAATAATAATAATACAGGAAAGAGTTTGATTTTCTCCATTGATTGGATTTGACTGGATGGGGAAAGTTCCTGTATTTTAAGGTGGTTGATATTGGTTTTATTGGATAAAAGGTTTTAATTTATTAACACTCAAAAGCTATTCTTTGAATTAATGTAATTAAATCATGGAAAGGATTTCCGCGTGATTAAATGGCTTTCTTTCAGCATTAAGCACTTAAATTGCATAGATTGGATCAACTTAAGTAAATGAGTTGGTCCAAAACATTGCAAATTAGTTGAGCTGACACTATGAAATTAAGCTGTGCCCAACCATAGTAAATAAGCTGAATCAACCTTAATAAATTAAGTTGACCCAATGTAAGTACATTAAATTGGAATAACAGAATTGCATAATGCTGAAATAAAGCAACTTAATCATGTGGAAATCCTTTCCATGATTTTTTTTATGTTCGTTCAAAGAGTTATTTTTTTGAGTGCACCTCTGATGAATCATTCACAATCCCAGCTAACAGGGAACGTTCTGGCAAGGTTCTTACAGTAACCTTAATAGAACGTTTGCTCAATGTTATCTGCTCTTCAATAATGTTCTCAAAACTATTTTTTTCTGAAATGTTTTAGTCGGACGTTCATCAAACTTTTTTTAAATGTTACAACTTGTTTCGGAATGTTCAGAGAACATTCAAAAGTAACGTTCCCAGAATGTTTGAAGATGATAAAATGGAATGTTGCCTAAACGTTTGCGTAACCAAGCAAGCAAGTTGGATGTTTTGAATGTTCAGAAAGCATTTAGAAATAACATTCTCATAATATGAACATTAGCAAAACGTTCTTAGAGTATATTTTTGTTCGCCTGCAGGGATGAGACCAAAAACATGAATTAAAGTAAAGAGAATCAAAGTCTGTCATGATGCATCTTCACATGCAAGTTTGGGAAAGTGAAAAACAGTAAATCAGTTTCACTTCAAAAAATTTGAGTCACATGGACTTCAGTTTGGTGATTTCTGGAGTATGATAGCCTCCTGATCACCATCTGTTTAGAAAAGAGCAGCGTGAAGATCCTTCTTTTGAGCTCTACAGAATAATATATATTTATATGAGTAAATAAAGTAAATAGTTCATTTCCAGGTGATTATTCCTTACCAAAGCAGTTCAAGTTCTTAGATTTCTTCTCCTGTCGCTCTCAGATCCTGAGAATCCATCAGTTGTTTCCAACTGGAATATCAATAAATATCAATGAGCAGCTGCCATGAACAATGGCGTTCACTAAATGGTATGACATTTCCCAAGGATGATTCGCTCTGCAAGAGAATGGAGGTCTGTGCTTCAGTCAATACTCTCGTCCAAGGACAGATGAACATGTTTCCTCCTACAGAGATGAAGGTTGTGCTCGAACAGCACTATACAATGATAATATTGAAATGTTTTCTGTGACTCACAGATGAGAACATGAGGTTCATGCACACATGATAGATATTCACAGAGACAGAGATCTTTATTTAATGAACGTGGGCCTGATACAACAGCTTTTACTTTCTGTGGCTCTTTATATTACAGACTTTCAGTTATCTAAAGGTAAGAATTGTCAGGATGACCTTCCTGTCACAGAATGAGTAATTATTAATGGCATATATAACATATATGCTGGAAGTCTGAATGATCTGTGCAAAAACAGTTTAGTATTATGAAACCAAAAACTGAAGACACCATCAGCTGGAATCAAAAATTCTGGGTTAAAAACAATCCAATTTGGGCTGAAAATGGACAAACCCAGCAATTGGGTTGTTTTTGACCCAGCAGTTGGGTTAAATATTTTCCCATCCTGCTGGGTAGTTTTATTTAACTCCACTATTGTTTAAAAATGACTGTATTTCTTGCTTAAAATGAACCCAAAATATGTTGGAAATTAACATTTATTAATAAGTTTAATGAATAATAATTAAACAATAAACATTTATTAAATCGATTAAATTAATAAATGTTCACCTTTTGATTATTATTGTTTCCTCTAGCAATTATGTGTCTGATTTTTAATTTCCAACCTGGGTTCATTTTAAGCCAGACATATAGAAATTTTTGAACAATAGTTGAGTTAAATAAAACTGCCCAGCATGTTGGTCAAACATTTAACCCAACCACTGGGTTTGTCCATTTTCAACCCAACTTTGTTTTTAACCCAGCATTTTTTAGAGTGAATGTTTTCAGTAATTGGAATAAAGTTGAAATAAAATATAAACATTAAGAACAACTTAAACTTGGAAAATGTAAATGAAAATGAAAAATATTGCCTTGGCAACTAAATTAAAATTAATTAAATAAATAAATACATAAGTTGAAGTACTATAATGAAATAAATATAAATTAAATAAAAAAAATTTAAATAATAATAATAATATTAATAATAATAATAATAATAATAATAATAATATCACATAAAATCACTACATCTAAAAACTAAAATTTATTAAATTAATATATATAATATATATATTATATATATATAAATATATAATATTATTAATATATAAATATTAATTATAAATATTAATTATATATATATATAATATATATAATTATAAAATGATTTATATATATATTATATAAATATATATATATATATATATATTAATCATATTTTTTGTGTTTTCATTTTAATTTTAGTTTTTAGTTGTAGTTTAGTGTTTTAGATGTACCGTATTTTTATATTTTATATATAATATTATAAATATATATATATATATATATATATATATATATATATATATATTAAACATGCCATGCATGACCTGAAGTGGCTCACTGCTTTATTTTAATGGTTAAATGCATTTCTACAATCCAAACGTTCAGTTTCAGTTGATAATAACAGAAACAGCATATGGTAAAATGCAATAACATGATTTAAATATGTTTGATATAAATATCCATTTCATTTTTCCATTTCTCTCTGTTGGTCAGGAGAACATCGTCAGTTCAATCGTGACTTCAAAGCATCACAGGATCGTTCTCTTTGAAAAAGATTCCTCTCAGATAAATAATCCCATCAAACACACTCCTGCTGTTAATGCGCCGCGTGTGTAAACATGTCAAACTGCATTTGTTGTTGGAAAAACAACATTCGCTCCAAATTAATTCAGAATTCAGTCTCATAGTGATTAACATGAAAGTAGTTTTATGTTCATGAATTAAGCGAAGGAGAAGAAGTGATTCATTTCAGATGTTTACGTTCTCAGAATCCGCTCGAGTGTGTCATGTGACCTCAACATACACAAATGTCAGAAGCAGCGCTGTTGTTTCTTGCGTCTGGTTTCTCTTTCCCGAGGCAGCGATGCTTCTGTTGACCTTTCGTCCGAGCGGATGATTTACGCGTGACTCCAGGTGTCAGATGTGCTGTTTGTCTGAGAAACTTCTACATCAGGGTTTCTCTGTGTCAGAGTGCCCTGAAGTTTATACGAAAGTAACTTTCTTCAGGACCATATTATGCATTTATTGCCTTTTTGTTGTTTATTATTGGTCTGAAATGGTTGGCGACACTAGATATTATTATGCTTTTTTTGGTGTGTGATATAAAGCTGTTTGTGAATGTAAAAGTTTCAAAGATTTCAAGTTTTTGTGTCCTAAACAGCCTGAAATGAGTCCGTCAGGTTTGGAACTAATTTGCATAATGCCAGTCTATGGTCTTCATTGGCTGAACAGCGTCTCTTTGCCCCGCCCTCAAACTCTGTAGTTGTATCTGAGACTGGAAGAGTTTGGTTCGTGTTGTTCAGCGAGAAGACGCTGTTTTCAAAGAGACTGATACGGTAAAACCGACGCCATCGTTACTGTTCATATCACTGTGAATCAAGAGCTGAGATTCAGATATGATAATGAGTGTTTGGTTTCTGACCAATCAGAGCAGAGTAGGCTCTCAGAAAGGCGGGGTTTAGACAGACCGAATCTTTGAACAAACTGCTTCAGACTGAACAAAGTGCTGATGCTGCAATGGATATTATGAGAAAATTAAAATGTTTTTTGACCTTGGATTCATGTAAACTGATTGTAGGAGACGCCAAAACAACTTTAGGAACCTTTAATATAGCATAATGGCACTCTAGAGCATTTAATTCATATATGATAATCATACAGAAAAAAAAAACTATTAAATTCAAGTATTTTTTAAGTTGGAGGGACATTCTTAAAATAAAAAAAATAATGTGTATTTGAAGCAATATTACTTGTTAGAAAAAAATAAGTTCGAATAGGTAGAGAAAATATGTTTTTGAAAAAATTTACAATTTTTTTTTTTTTTTTAAAGATTTAGTACATTTTGTTTAGGTCTTTTTTCACCTTTGTAATAAATAAATAATTTATTAATTACATAATTTTTTTATTTATAGGCATAAATGTTTATTTTCAGGTAGCCTTTATTCTGATAACTAGGGCTGGGTATCGACACAATTTTCATGATTCGATTCGATTACTATTCACATGCTTTCAATTCGATTCGATTTCGATTTCGATTCGATTCGATTCAATATCGATTATTTTGGATGTAGTATTTCAGTTACAGTACACTGTAAACTACACATGAGAGTCAGCTGGTACTACTATAATAATATTGGTTAAATTAACTTATTTATAATACAACACACTTGATGATGTTTCTATTATAAATAAAGTTTAGAATTACATAATCATATTTCTACTCCAATTTGTTTTTTTGAAATATAAACATTTAAATCGCGGCTGTCGTAACTGATTTATTCAAACATGCATAAAATATTGAAGAACATTAAAGATTATAATGAATATGTAACGGTGCATAGCTATATTTATCAGAAAGCTTTCTAGAGCACTTTTCTATGAGTTTATGGTCACTGAATGTGTTTTTCTGAGGTAAATGTGACGTCACGTGACATTGTTTAAGTTTTATTGACGTCTTTCCGAGGTTGAAGCACTGATTGAGCGATTACATGAGACATGATACGGATTTCAGTAAGTTGTACTGTATATTTTAACATACCTTCAGATGTTCATGCATGTTTATTTCGCTGTAACTGGTATTAAAGCGGAGGAGAGGATGATCACATGCTTCTCTTTAACTGAGGTGCTAAAGCGATCTGTCACGCCACATTAAACAGCGCCAAAACGCTATTTATTTTTTGAATCTCATAATAAGATGGACGTCATTTGAAATCTGAGACTTTGCTTCATATCAAAAGTAACAAAGATTATTGCGATTTATTGGATGGGAGGCGCTACATATTCTGCTCATTCATCAACTGAAAACAGACTAGACTAATCGATTCTTGGGATTTAAGAATCGATATCGGTTCATAAAAATGAGAATCGATTAAAATTGAGAAATCGATATATCCAGGATACCAGGAGGACACAGAAGGAATGTCTTCGTCCATTATGATCTTCCCTCCATCTCTCTTCAGATTTATGACTGGCTGTAAAAATCCCTGTGAAGAAAAAACTGTGAATTTATGTGTGCCATTCTTTGAACTTCTGATTCTCCTAATGTTCTTGGCGTGACCGTAATTTCAGCTCAAACAGATGTAAATGGCTCTTACGTTGAGGAGAGGGCCGGTCTGTATAGTCAGAACATGTAAATTAGCCACACTGTACATCAAACATGATTTTCAACAGAGAATCAAAGACGATCACATTGAAATACCTGCAGACAGAGATAAACATGAACACACGTAACCAGGTCACACACTACATTTCCACCGAATAAGCGACAGAATCAGCGTACGGATTGATTTGGCACGCTCACTGATGCATTACATGTGAACCGGCAGAAACGTCACAAAAATGTGTGTGTAACTTCTGAGCAGCAGCGTCTCTAGATTATCTGACACACATTTGTGGATGATCTGATGAAAGATCCAGGACGAGATTCATGAAGATGGTTAAATTAATTCAAAATAATGAAAGGAAAATAATACTTTAATTCAGCAAGGATGCATTAAATTGATCAAAAGTGACAGTAAAGACATTTATAATGTTACTAAAGATTACATTTCAAATAAATGCTGTTCTTTTGAATGTTCTATTCATAAAAGAATCCTGAAAAATAAACTGATTCCACAAAAAACATAATAGTCATAAATGTTTCTTGAGCAGCAAATCATCATATTAGAATGATTTCTGAAGGATCATGTGACACTGAAGACTGGAGTAATGATGCTGAAAATTCAGCTTTACATCACAGGAATAAATTACACTTTACAATATATTCACATAGAAAACTGCTATTTTAGATTGTAATAATATTTCACATTTTTTACTGTATTTTTGATCAAATAAATGCAGCCTTGGTGAGCAGAAGAGACTATTAAAAAAAAAAATCATACTGACCCTAAACTTTCCTGTTACCGCAACTTAAATAATTGCATGGTTAAAAATTCTAATTTATTGTTTTAATTAAACCTTTTAAGTTGCAACATTATTTTGTTGACATAATAATGTTGATCATTACATCAACTTAATATCGTCTGTAATTTAAACTCAAATTTCTGCGTTAATTGCCTTTTTTTAAATTAAGTTGCAGTAGGGTCACTGATGAATAAGTTTTTTAAAAGTGTAAAAAAACATAATGGAGATATAATTAATTTTGAAGTTTTATTAAGTGTTAACAATGAGATTATGTGGGTTTTTATAATCAATTAACACTGCTTTTGTCATTTTTTACAAGATGGACAAAATTTGTCACCAAAAAAGTAATTTGGTTTTACCGAATGACGAAATTTTCAAACAACACTAACAGGCTGATATCTAGCTAGCTAACAAAAGGACAATCAAACATTTTATATTTAGTACAAGTTTTTAAAATATTGCAACATTTTCCATGTTTTATAGCGGTTGTACCGAATGACCTGATGTTTCGGGACATGCATATGAGAGTGAAAACATGAATTTATCAAATAGTTAAGAGAGATTTAGTTACTTTGCTTCATGACCATGTGGTCCTTTACAGGTGTATGAATGATGTCACATCCTGTCACATGATATTGACCGCATGACTTGATCCAAAATGGTCCCTTTATATTGGTTACTCCAAATGACATCAATGAAATTCATTTTTTTCCGTACATTCTTTCTCATAACAAAGCAACGACTTCTACACATAATTTTAATACCATTGTACACTATGTTGATATATGATGATATAAAATCATGCCAGAATAAAAAATATATACATTTATTACATTTTAAGATATTTTAATCACTAATGAAATGGCTGTATTGGCCTTTGGACGGTTAAACTGAATGACACTTCAAAATCTTTAAAATACCTTTAAATGTAGCAAAATATAATTAAAAACTTTTGGATTCAAAAAGAGATCTAGTTGTACTACCTTTCATACTCTGGATGTCATATCTGTGTTTTTTATTATTATTAAGGCAATTCGGCAATTCAGCAGTGGATTTCTAGTTCCCAGCATGCTGGATAAGGAGAATAAATGTTGAAATTAAGTGTTATTTTATGTGTTTTTTATGTTCTTTTTTATGTGTTTTAGCATGTGCTATGATAGCTGTTTTGAACTGAAATAGATAAGATTAATTGGTTCCAGGGCTCTAAGTAGTTGGAGCAACTTAATTTTTTTGAGTAATCAACTTAAAAATTTGTGTTTTTGCTACAAATTAAGTTGTAGCCTGTTGGTTGAACATAAATTCGCTCAAAGTTGCTCAAACTCAAAAAAATTGATACAAACACATTATTTTTTAGAGTGTACTCCATCGTCACTGACATTTTCTTCCAAAACAGAGAATGCAACCAAATATCATATTATAACCTCACAAACTCATTTATGTGGATTTATATATGAGCTTATTATTTATGGATATTGTATAAGAGAATCACACATCTCAAACACATTCATGCCCTACAGAAAGTTCACGAGTCGAGGACTGTGTGCGACTGCAGTAAGCCTCAGATCACATGATCGTCCCTGCTGTGTGAACTTACACAGATCCTGCTCTAATGCGTCTGCTGCATTATTTATGCATACAGTAGCAACACATGCAGTTTGTGGAGAACATGACTTGTACTTTTTGGCGGTGAGTTGTGAAGGACTTGATTTCCCAGGAGAGCCGTTTCGTCTCTGCATGTGCATTTGCTCGGTGAGGGAAAAGCTCCGGGAGAAATGGTTATCTCCCTCCATAAAACGCGCGTATTGTTATTTTCTCTGGAAGGCTATTAAAATAGACATCGTTTCAAATGCATAATTACAGTGCGGTGATTGACTGCCGTGCATTTAAAGCAGCTCTCTGCTCGTAAAAATCATTTTAGCTGCTATTTCACAGCAGGAATAATGTTTGGCCTTCGACTTGTTTTGTAAAAGCGTAAATCCAGCCTGATTAGAGGCTAAGTGTGCATCTCTATAGCAGCGCTGATGGGTTCGATCTCAGACGTCACTTTACTGACCAGAACTGGAGAAAATCACAAGCTTTAATCTATGGAAAACCATTTATGCCACATAGGGGGGAAAAATATTAAGATATTAAAAACTTAGTCATGAAAAGTCTTGGAATAGTTTTAGCATGTTATCGAATATGGCAATGTTAATGTAATTGGTCTATATCTGCTATATCTGCTGTTGTTAATTATTGCTGCTGTTGCAGAGCATTACTGCTAATAAAAACACAGACTCGCTGCTGTGAGCATGTAAGATCTGCTGCTGCTGAATAAACAGACATACGTGAATCCCACAGCAGATCTGGGCAGGTGGAGCTGGGGAGGTGGAGGGGTTCAGAGGAACTGTTTAAATGTCGAGCAATCTCATTGGCTGCAGGATCAGCAGAGGCCAATCAGATTGCGCAATACGGTAATGGTGTGATTGCTTGCAGACTGCGCCCTCTAGAGACTGAACTAGATATTTCTAATTCTAAGATAAAAGCCCATTTTATTACATTAAAAGTCATGTTCATCTCAATTTCAGCTTTTCATCTCATAATTTTGATTTATGTCAGTTTCGACTTGTCGCACTTTTGACTTTTTATTTTATGACTATGAAAATATAGTTTTGACTTTTTATTCGCATGATTTTCATGTCATTTTTATGACTTAGTATGCCATAATTATAACTTAGTATGTAATAATTTTGACTTTTATGTCATAACTTACTTAGTGTGTCATAATTATGACTTTTACTTATTATGCTGAATTAGTATGTCAAGTTTGACTTTTATGTGACTTAATAATTATGACTTTAATCTCATGCCTTAGTATGTCATAATCTTGTCTTTTATTGTAATATTTGACTTGATTTAGTACGTCATAATTTTTTTTTTTTTAACCAGACATTTAATTGTATGCTTCAGGAATGAATTGGATGATTAAAGTGAAATAATGAATAAAATAAGATAAAATAATAAAATAAAATAATAAAAAAAATAAAGAAAGAAATATAAGAAAATTAGCGGAACTTGATTTTATCCATCAGGAATTACTTGGATTATTTAAAGTAAAATAATGTATAAAATAAGATAATTAAATAAATAAATAAAAGAAAATCGCTAAATGTAGCTATGTCACATCTAGATGTGGTTTTGTTTCATGTTTATGTTTCATGTCTTACACAGTTACGTTATCTTGCCATGTGCTCCCTTTGTCATGTGATTCCCTTGTCCTCATGTGATCATGTCATGTGCTTATTGGTTAATTGTTTAATCATGTTCACAGGTGCAGTGTTGCCAAGTCTGTGGTTTTCCTGCACTTCAACACTGTTACCGGGGGTTGTTTTTCATGTCCGCAGGTTGAAGCGACCTCAAATAACATGACATTGATCCTCTGGAATGCGAATTTTACCAGGGAAATCCCGGCAAAAACATGGATTTTACCCCGCGGAACGTGATTGGACTAGTTTTAGGCTACTGTAGTTAATTTGGCGGGGTTTATATTGACCTCATGTTTCCTCAGTCTCTTGTCCGGTATTGTTTGTGTGAGTTTGTTTGTGTTTGTATTTAAGTTCATGTTTCAAGTCAAGCTAGTCATGCTCTGTTAAGTCTTTATTTATTTTTTTGTATTTTTGGAATAAAACTGCACATGGGTTCATCAAACTTGCCATCAGTGGACTGCTTGTTACAAGCTTTAATTAACATTACTGAACAACAGCCTGTGCGGTTTCAGCATGAACATTAAATTGCGAGGAATTTTTATGAAATGTTTTTTTCTTTAACATGCACTGATTAATCGTGGCCAGAAACATTAATTAAGAAAGGAAATCAAGTCAATTCTTTATTCCTAAAACGTACAAAACCAGATGGTTCATACGCAGTGATGGTTTGTTTCTGCACACTCAGTTTTGTGCTTCTAACCTGCAGAAGTGGGCCAGTCTCCTGTAGCTCCAGGAAACACAATCTCTCATTGTACACATCTTAAACATGTTACATAAGCCACATCTGCGTTATATAAGCATTCTGAATAATAACATCGGGGTGAGGGGGGGACAGAAAATGCAAATAGTGTCTGCAGTGACACTGCTGGAGTCTGAAACACCACAGATCTCCACTGATAAACACACAAACATATGATTATTGTTTGTATATTTCAGGATGAACACCTACTGGACCGAAGCAACTTAGGTTTTTACAAGTTTATCCATATATAATGTTTATAGAAAAATCATGATGTTAAATATGATCCATCAGGCTTTTGAGGAACGTTTATTTTTTCATCTCTCAATCATCATTGTATTGCATTGCATTATAATGCGTTTTGCATCCTAAAATCAAAAAGTTTAGGCCTCTGAGTAAAACAGGTTGTTTTTCCCCTCCATATTCTCACTATATCATACTGATTTATCAAATATGAACAAAAAGACAAATGCAAACTTAAAATTTTTTTTTTATTTATATATATATATATATAATATTATTATAATACATATATATATAGTCTGATATAAAAATAGTAAACAAATATTTTTTTAATAAAAGTAAATATTTTTTATGGTCTAATAATATATTTTAATATTTAAATATTGAAACTATTTATTGAAATATTATTAATTAAAATAATAATAAAAAAAAAATCCTCATATATATATATATATATATATATATATATATAGTTTAATATAAAAATATGAAAATATTTTTTAAATAACAGTAAATATTTTTATATTCTTTATAATATTCAAATTAAAATTAAATTAATTTTAATATTAAAAAATGTAATATTGAAACTATTTATTGAAATATTATTTAATATAATTTAAAAATGTAATTAAATTTTAAAAAAATTCTTAATATTTTATAGCTATATAATATATATATATATATCTAAAATATCTTTTAGTCTTTAAAATTTTAAAATTAATAAAAAAAATAATTGTAATATTTAAAATGTAAATATTGAATCTTTTATTTAAATATATTATTAATTAAAATATTCATAAATATTTTTTATAGCTTTAATATATATATTTAATATATATAATATATATATATATATATTATATATATATATATATATAAAGCTATGAAGAGTTTATATGTATATATGAAGAGTTTATTTGCAAAACAGTTAACTCATTTTTATTATTCTCACAAATCATGTTTTTTTATTGTGCATTCCAAGTAATATCAATCAAACTGCAGTTGGGTTGTTTTGATTAAGTAATAATAACTCTAAAAAATACAGATAAATTAAAAAATTAAAGTTCATTGAAAGTATGTTTTTTATATATATTAAAAGTTTGTTTTTTAGCAAAAGCAGATAACTCCACATTTCATGTTTCAGAGTTAAACAAAACCCAAGTAATTGCTTTGTTATTGCATTTAAAACACACTCAAACACACGTGTGCACACAAACGCGCACACACACTAACAGATCGACACACACACACACACACACACACACACACACACACACACTCACTGTGCGCGCACACACACACACACACACACACACACACACACACACACCCAACACCCACATCACTGTGCGCACACACACGCAAAAGAATAACCAAGGTTTAAGCATGTAAGTCGTGTATGGTGTACAAGGATTTACAGGAGTCGAAATTATAAATCCTCGATCACTTTTAGTCAGCTTTGACAAAACTTCCCTCAGCTAGCGCGTCTTTTTGAAGTGACTAGAAGCCTTGTCACCTGACCTGAATACTGTGCGCTGATTCGCTAAAACGGGCTTATCGGTTTCTGTACACAAACAACAAGGGCGCTTGTCGGCTTCTGCTGTAAAACGTGAACTTGCGATGGCTGACAGTGGACAAACCGGCTTTTCTGACAGAATGGATTTAGGGTACAGAACATGCTATATATGGAGAATAATGCTCAGCACTTAGTTCATTTTTTAAAAAAAATGGCGTTTATCGGTTTTTGCAAATGAACTCTCTCTCTCTCTCTCTCTCTATATATATATAAAATGCAAGAATATCCATATGCAATATAATATTCCCTTCTCACACTGCTTTGGAAATATAGTGACAGTCCATAGACAGAGAGATCAGAGAAACTCAGTTCAGCGTCAGTGATCTTCATGAAGAGCTCGTCTAACTCCGGCTGACCAAACCGTCCTTTTGTCCTCAAGCTTTACGGCCTTTTTTACTGCCAGAGCATCCGTGTTTTTAATGAGTTCTTTAACATTACAGCGAAAATTTCATGAGAACAGCATACACGTTTCATAGCTGGTTGTTAAGTTTTGATGTGGTAATATAACACAACTTTCATGTCACTGGACCCAAAGCCCACACTATGAATATTCACGCTTTCCCAGTTTTATTAATGAGGAAGACGAGCGCCTGACCTTTATCATCTGATGGCCTCATGATGGAAAAGATCAATCCTGTATTTTAATGACGACAAGCAGCAGTCGTTCAGTAGCAGAAATTTATATCCATACATTATTTACTTACAGAAACCTTTCTCAGTAATCGTGACACGAAGCCGGGGGGAAAATAATCACCATTAGAGGACTAGTTAATGTTACGAAGGCTTTCTGCCGCTCTCCTAAAGCATTATCAGGTCATTCAAAAGCAATTACCTTTTTCGTGTGAACTTTAAAATTAAATGTCAAGATCCCAATGTGCATTAGGCTAACTGCCGGCGTCATTATAATCTCATCCGTGTTCTTGATGGGAAACTACAGAAAGTCAGAAACTTTAACCAGCTTGACCTGTAGCACCTTCTTAAACACTCGGAGCTGTTAATACATATATATAACTATATTTTCTCTGAACTATCCCTGTACAATCATCTCAAATCACCTGCTCAGCAGAAGCACACGCTCCGTGGGAAGCTTTGATCAGATCCTAATCTCCAGACACGGCAGGGGTCAGAGGTCATCAGCATATATTGATTCTGGGTCGTGGACGCGGCCTCTTGAACACCTGTAAATAAAAAGCACAAGTTAATTTCCTCACTGATGCGGCAGCGGCATTAAAGTTTAATGCGGCAAACGTCCGGCACAAATACTGCGGTGAAAAAAGTTGCACATTCTTGTGAAAATTTAATGCCAATCTTCCCCTGACAATCCAGACACAATGTCACTTTAGCCATTCTGCTTCTGCTTCCTTCAGCGTGTCCTTAGATTTTCTCTGTGCAGCTGAAAGACGCGTGGAAGTCCATCATTCATTCAGATGCAGCAGGTGTTTGACTGAAGATCCTCCGACGGCACAAACACCTTCAGAAACACCAGAATCCTTCAATCAGTGGAAAAACAACAAAACAAAACATTATATTTCAAATGATCATGTCCAGTTCAATCAAATAAAAAAAGTTAGATTTTAATGATATTTAACACCCTCACTTTGTTTTTCCCCACCTAATTCTCTTTACTGCATTGTGAAAAAGAGTATTTATATTTTACTATTTATACTGTTTTATTATAATTCATATATATGTATTATATATTTATTATATAATTAATTGTATATTGTATATATTTATTTTTATTTTATTATTAATAAGCTATATATATAAATATATATATATATATATATATAACTTTTATAAAATTTTGTATTATATTATATTAATTTAATATTATATTTATTATATATCATATATAATTTTATACATACACATAGTATTATTATTATATATTTATTAATTGTAATTATAATAATTAATTGTATATTGTATTATTTATTTTTATTTATTTTATTATTAATAAACTATTATTTATCATATATATAAAATTAATAAAATTATTTGTATTGTATATTATATGAATTTATATTAATATATTATTTTTATTTAATATATCATTTTTTATACACATACACATGTATTTTGTATATTTTTATTATATATATATTTAGAATAATCTAATATATATTTTATTATATATTATATTTTTTTACACATACACATGCATTTTATATATATTTATTATATATATATATTTATATTTATATATAATTAATTGTATATTGTACATATTTATTTTTATATTTTATTATTAATAACTGTATTATAACTTATAAATTATGTATTATATATTATATGAATTTAATATATTAATATATTATTATATATATTTTTTATACACAAACGCACATATGCGTATATATGTATGCGTGTCTATATATATATAATATATTTTTTTTTTTTTTTTTTTTTTTTTTTTTCTTTTTATATATTATAATCTACTGCAATGGAAAAAAATTACATTATATATATTGTAAAATATTAAAATTTTTTAATTTTAATTTTTTTTTTTTTTTTGCTTCTAAATTATTTTAATTCCACTTTAAAAATCTATCTTACTATAAAAATTTAATTTTGTATAAAAATAAACTATTTTTTTTTCTTTTTGATTTTTGGGGTTAATTATGGAAAAAATAAGAATTAATACATTTTTTTTAATTGTAATTTTAAATGATGTTCATTCCACTTTTAAAAACTATCTTTATTTTGTATAAAAATAATTAAACTAATTTTTTCATTTGATTTTGGCATTAATCATGAAAAAAAAAAAAAACGAGAATGAAATTTTTACAAGAATTACTACAAGAATTACTGAAACATTCTTCCTCATGAATTAATGAAACCAAATTATTACAATAATTAATAAAACATTTTTTTCTTTTGATTCTGAGGTTAATTAAGACATTTTAGGCCCTGTCCACAAGAACACGTTTATTTTCAAAACCGCAGCTTTTTCTATGTGGTTTTGCACTTTCGTCCACACGCAAACGCAGTATCCCGTCACTGAAACTGAACATTTTGGAAAACTCCTGCCAGGGTGAAGATTTTTAGAAGCTTGTGATGTCGGAACAGGAACCGGTAATAATCTTTTTACCAGAGGCTTCTGATTGGCCAACGTGGCTTTACAGTTAGGGTTATATCGCCACCTGTTGGTTTGGCATGCTCTTGACATCGCTTCATTTTTGCATTTTCATGGACGCAATGTTGTTTTAAACAAAGAAAGAAAAAATCCTTACATAAAAAATACCCATGTTTGTGTGGACTAGGCCACATCTGTGGATGTGAGAGCAGGAGAGACACTATAATCATCCTAAACTAGTGCAGAGCTGATAAACCCATTTACAGTCCAGAACCTCCCTTTCTACAGCCGTGTTCCTCTGATAGCTTCTCTCAGTGGAGATAAAGCACAGCATGTCGTCCACGTGAACAGAAAGGAGGACAGCTCTATCTCTGAGACTGATGAACAGCGTCCGGTCCAGAGGAGAGCAACACTCCATAGATTATCCACGAGGAAATCATGTGTCTCTCTAAATCAGCCCATAAAAGTGTCGGAAACGAGCTGAAGCTCCTCCATCTTTATCAAGGTCAGGGGTCAGAGGATGACAGGGTCACTGCAAAGGTCACATGCTGATAAAAACACAAAATGGCAGAGTTTTAGAGTGAACATGTGTAGGAACCACTCGAACAGGAGAATTTGAGCGATGCAATGTCTGCTAACGTTAGGGCTTTACACAAGGTTGGTAAATATTTTGTGTGTTTCAGTGCTTAGAAAACATCACTAATACACAAATAATGGGCAAAATGTAGTCAGCCCATAGTTTCACACACACTCTTTCTGCGCTGAACACACACGTGTGAAGTCCCGATAATGGCCGTCGGGTGTCATCAGTCATGGCGGCCGGTGGCGGGAACTCTTTCTGCTCACGTAGAGAGGCAGACGAAGGTTAAGCCGGAGTATTAATTGTCCTAATGTGCTGTGGAGACTGACCTGCTATGATATGGAGCCAGGTAACGCGAGGTAAGTCAAAGACTCGCGGTAATGTCCATCGTTAATTATGACACAGCAATCTACAGCCATTCGTCATGTTGGAATCGCGAACGCGCGTCCTCTCCTCATATCACCCCGGCGGGAACACAATGACGGGAGAAACGCTGATCCGTCGTGATGGATGTTTGCAGCCTTGGAAAGTTGATGGGTCAGCGCTGCTTCGTCATGAACATTTAAAGCCTTATCAATTTAAATATTCATGCTCAAGAAGACGGTGAAAGGGAATTCAGTTACTCGCGCGATGTGTGGGAAGTTTAAAGCGCACACTCACGAATACTGAATTGAGCTCTCTTTCTTGTCTTATTGTGCTTGAACAGACACATTCAAACAAAATTATGTCAAAATGCCAGTCTTGGCAAGTAGTCATACATAGTCAGTTATGTCTTAACTGAACGTAAATATGTGTAACAGTTAGGGCTGGGTAAAAAATATTGATTTCTCGATTATAATCGATTCTCATTTTTACGAACTGATATCGATTCTTAAATCCCAAGAATTGATTAGTCTTGTCTGTTTTCAGTTGATGAATGAGCAGAATATGTAGCGCCTCCCATCCAATAAATCACAACAATCTTTGTGTTTTGTTACTTTTGATATGAAGCCCAAATGATGTCCATCTTATTATGAGATTCAAAAAATAAATACCGTTTTGGCGCTGTTTAATGTGGCGTGACGGATCGCTTTAGCGCCTCAGTTAAAGAGCAGCATGTGATCATCCTCTCCTCCACTTTAATACCAGTTACAGCGAAATAAACATGCATGAACATCTGAAGGTATGTTAAAATATACAGTAATCCGTATCATGTCTCGTGCAATCGCTCAATCAGTGCTTCAACCTCGGAAAGACGTCAGTAAAACTTAAACAATATCACGTGACGTCACATTTACCTCAGAAAAACATATTCAGTGACCATAAACTCATTAGTCAGCTAGAAAAGTGAACTCTAGAGAGCAACATTCTGATAAATATAGCTATGCACCGTTAAATATTCATTATAATTTTTAATGTTCTTCAATATTTAATGTATGTTTGAATAAATCAGTTACGACACGCCGCGATTTAAATGTTAATATTTCAAAAAACAAACTGGAGTAGAATATGATTATGTAATTCTAAACTTTAATAAACATCATTGAGTTTAATTTAAGTGTTTGTATATAAATAAGTTAATTTAACCTTCAATATTATTATAGTAGTACCAGCTGACTCCCATGTGTAGTTTACAGTGTACTGTAACTGAAATACTACATCCAAAATAATCGATTTTGAATCGAATTGAATCGAAAGCATGGAATAGTAATTGAATCGAATCGTGAAATTGTGTCAATACCCAGCCCTAGTAACAGTAGCTCTTAAAGGACAGTAGCCTAATATTCCTGTTGCTGTCTGTGTTTTTGATGTTAAAGGTGCCCTAAAACAGTTTTTACAAGATGTAATATAAGTCTAAGGTGTCCCCCTGAATGTGTCTGTGAAGTTTCAGCTCAAAATACCCCATACATTTTTTTTTAATTTTTTTTTAACTGCCTATTTTGGGCATCATTAACTATGCACTGATTCAGCGTGCGGCCCCTTTAAATCTCGCGCTCCCTGCCCCCCCGAGCTCTCGACTATAATATACAGTGCATTTACAAGTTTACACAGCTAATACAACCCTCAAATGGATCTTTACAAGATGTTCGTCATGCATGCTGCATGCATGCGTCGGATCATGTGAGTATAGTATTTATTTGGATGTTTACATTTGATCTGAATGAGTTTGAGGCTGTGTGCTCCGTGGCTAAAGCAACATTACACACTGTTGGAGAGATTTATAAAGAATGAAGTTGTGTTTATGAATTATACAGACTGCAAGTGTTTAATAATGAAAATAACGATGGCTTTGTCTCCGTGAATACAGTAAGAAACGATGGTAACTTTAACCACATTTAACAGTACATTAGCAACATGCTAACGAAACATTTAGAAAGACAATTTAACAAATTTCACTAAAAATATCATGATATCATGGATCATGTCAGTTATTATTGCTCATCTCAGTTTTCTGCCATTCTTACCTAGTCTGATGATTCAGCTGTGCACAGATCCAGACGTTAATACATATTGTGTAATGCTTGAACATGAGCTGGATATGCAATATTGGGGGCGTACATATTAATGATCCCGTGTTACGTAACAGTCTGTGTTATGTTGAGATTTGCTGTTTTTCGAGGTCTTTTAACAAATGATTTACATAAGAAGGAGGAAACAATGGAGTTTGAGACTCACTGTATGTCTTTTCCATGTACTGAACTCTGTTTTATAACTATGCCAATAAATTCAATTTTTGATTCTAGGGCACCTTTAATCAAGCAAAAGAAAAAAGACAAAAAAACAATCACTCATTGCTCTTTAATGAACAACTTTGTAACTTTAATAAGGATTATTCTATGTTTTTATGGCTGGTAATAATATTTATAAATAGTCAGGTGGCAGGGTGTGGCAAAAAGTCTGTGTTTGTGGCGATGTGTTCAAACACGACAAAATAAAAGGAGATTTGTGCACTTAAAGCAGTCGTTCAATCAAAAAATGACAATTCTTTCACAAATTAATCACCCTCGTGTTGTTTGTTTGTGAAACATAAAAAAAACAGATGTTTAGCAGAATGTTCATGCTGTTCTTTTAAATAAAATTCCTGTAGATCAAACCGTAAAAGTGATTTTCTTCCACTTGTTTTCCCAAATAAATATCTAAACGTTCTTAAATCAAGATGCATTTACTAAAGTCTTGTTTTATGAAAAATGTGTCAAAAGTAAGTGATTTGATGCTTAAAACATGAAAAATATCTGTCAACATGGTGAGAAAAATAATCTTGTTTTCCCTCTGAATTAAGTTTATTTTTCTGACAGATATTTGTCTTCCATTTTAAGCATAAACTAACCAAATTATGATCCATTTTTCAGTAAACAAGACTTATTATCGTAAGTCATTTTGCTTCTCCAGTAAATGTATCAAAAATACTAAGTAAGAAAAAACATTTGAATGAAATGCAGGTTGCTTTGGATAAAAGTCATAAATGTAATATAAATTGCAAATAAATGAATAAGGACAGACAAAACACACCTTAACGCAAATCAACTGCAAAAGCAATGAAATGCATGATCAAACAAACAGGAAAACAATAAACCAGACGGAGCATCACAGAGATCTCTGGTGGTCTGAAAATGTGCTGCTTTTCTTTGCTCGGTCTGATTTTCATGAACTGAATTTTATGCCTCATTTCCCATCCTGCCAGTTTCCTCAGTGTCTGTTTGTGCATTACTGAGTTTGCCATTTCTGTTCAATTACTGGCGAAAACAAGGAACTCTAAAGACTGTTCAGTTTTAGAAACGTGATTGCTGTTTAGTCAACTACACAAATGAGATTTAACAGCGGCTTTGATTTGCTTTCAAGCAACGGAAAGCACTGATCAACCAAACTGTATTTATTCCATTCGGTGCATTTAGCCGTTGGAAGACAAAAGCTGTGTGTTAATGTTTGTGTACCTGAACATGAGTGTGAATGTCTTAACTTTTAACTCTCTTGATTTCAGCATGAACAGATGAAAGTCAACATGGAATTAAAACTGACTCTCAGTTCATGGTTCAACAGGTGTAATCTCGACATGTCTGGAGAGACGGGAAAATAGAGGCGGACAATAAATCATACAACAGAAGAAATATGTAATGATTCTATTATACAGATGCAGCAAACAGACACTTACAGACAGACAGTATTTGTTTCTGAAAACGTTTTTTGATCTGCTAACATCATTTGATGTGTTTCTGAGGTTTTTCCTTCACATGCAAAATTATGACACATTTCATCTCTTCCTCTTCCAAAACAGCAAGGATATTTGGAGCATCACATTCCTGATTCTCTGTGTTCAAGCATTAATCCAGAGTTTCATCAGTTCCTCTATGAATCAGGAATGCTGAACACACTCAATACAGCAGAGCACTTCTCTAGTTTGTCATCAAATGCAAATCTTTAGAGTTGTTATAAGAGTTGTCCAGTGAACGACAAATTAAGATCAATCAATTATTTATTCCTCTCAACCAGAGGAAACAGAATGTTTATGCATCAAGGAATTATTTGGCATGAATTTGTTCAAACTCCGGCTGTTTCCATTTTTCTGACAAAATCCTGGAGGTCAAGGTTTAGCTGGTTATCCTGGTCCATGTCATAACTACACCGTTATGCAGGCAAACCTTCTTTCTCCACTTATGACACATCAAAATTAGGATTAATTCATATTTATATTATTTCATTAATATTAATATCCGAAATCATCTGCGGGTAAATCTTAAATATTAAATACTAAAATATGAATTAATATGAAATATGTTGCACTATTAATGAATATTAATGCATAAAATCTTTAATTAAATTAAATATTAATATTAAAATATGAATCATTACTATTAAAGATGTTGCCATATTCATTAATTAATATAAATATAAAAAAACACTGGTAAAGAATCTTTAATATTAATATTAAAATATTAATTTTTATTACATATTAATATGAAATATGTTGCACTAATAATTGATATTAATGTAAAAAATCACCCACTGGCAAATCACCTTTAATATTAAATATGAATTAATATTTAATATAAAATATGTTGCACTATTAATGAATATTAATGTAAAAAATCGCCCATTAGTAAATCATCCTTTAGATTAAATAATAATATTAAAATATGAATCAATTAATATTTAATATTAAAGATGTTGTACTATTCATTAATTAATATTAATGTAAAAAACACCCACTGGTAAAGAATCTTTAATATTAAATATTAAAATATGACTTCATATTACATATTAATATTAAATATGTTGCACTATTAATGAATATTAATGTATAAAATCGCCCACTGGTAAATCAATCATCTTCAATATTAAATATTAAAATATGAATTAATATTACATATTAATACTTTATACGCTGAACTATTAATCTTTAATATCAAATATTAATATTAAAATATGAATCTATTGAAGATGTTGCACTAATCATTAATATTAATGTCAAAATCACCCACTAGTAAATCATCTGTAACATTAAATATTAAAGTGGTTTATTATGATTATTATGAGTTAGCGTGTAATGTTGCTGTTTGAGCATAAACAACATCTGCAAAGTTACAACGCTCAAAGTTCAATGCAAAGGGAGAATTCATTTTTTAAGGACTACAATGAGCTTCTTCCCGGGTTAGTGACATCACAAACCCTAAAATTTACATAAACCCCGCCCCCGAGAGCATGCAACAAAGTGGGCGGGGCCATGTTGGGCTGCTTTAGAGAAGAGGAAGAGTTGTTGTAGTAGAGTGTTGTTGTCATGCCGTCATTTTACGCAGGACTGCTTCACAAACGAGGATCAATTCAACACAAAAGATGAACATGACGGCACATGCTAGTGGATGAGTTGAATCAACTCCACAGCAACTACATCAATTTATCCACTAACCATTCAGAAACGTCTAAAAGTTGTAACTTCTTCCTGAGTCTCTCCATCAGTGTCGACTCCGGTTTGAACAATGTAAGGCTGAACACCGTTACTGACAATCCTCATTTTGGCTGCGTGAGATTCTCCAGCTTTGTTGTTGTTGAGCTGTTAAAGCTCCGCCCTCTTCTGGAAAGTGGAGCTCATTTGCATTTAAAGGGACACACACAAAAACGGTGTTTTTGCTCACACCCAAATAGGCAAATTTGACAAGCTATAATAAATGATCTGTGGGGGATTTTGAGCTGAAACTTCACAGACACATTCTGGAGACACCAGAGACTTATATTACATCTTGAGAAAGGAGCATTATAGGTCCACTTTAATATTGGTATAAGAATGATAATTAAACTACTCATATTTAATATGACATTTATAATCCCCCATGCATCTGTGGCGCTCAGTCTTTATACATTAAACACACAGATCTGTTTGTTCTCATGTCTCCCGCTGTCACTTCTGTTCCTCTCTCTCTCTGTTTCTTCTCACTCCCGCCATCAGTGATAAACAAACAGTAGCAGCGTTTCAGAGTCTCTGTGTGTGGTGTGTGTGTGTGTGTGTGTGTGTGTGTGAGAGAGACTCAGAGGAGATGGAGCTGAAGTCTCTCAGCAGGTCAGTGATCTGTGCAATTGTTACCATCTTTAAGGTCACAAATCTCTGGAAGTAGGATTAGTATCTAAGTCCACTAAAGGACAGAGAGCGTTTTCACATTTGGCTCCTAAACTCTGGAATAGCCTTCCTGATAATGTTCAGTCTCAGACTCACTCTCCCATAAAATAAAAACAGACCCAATTGAGACACTACAGTAGTTTTCATCCAGTTAGAGTCATATGAAATTAACGTGAGTCTGAAAACACCTGAGCAGCAGAAGAAAGTTCATTTGCTCTCTGGTTGTTGTTTAGGAGACACACTTGAGATGTTAAAGAATCTCATGCAGGATTTTTCTCTCCTATGGGAAAAGCTCACTTAATAATCCTGGAAAGCGCTTTTTCTCGTTCTCTTCCACTTCAAAGATGAAGTTCGTCGACACGCTCTGAATTCCTGTCATGAATCTGTGCTTTTCTGCATTGTTTACAGCAGCCGAGCGGATGAATCTCCCTCAAGACACCGTCTGCAATTTAAAGCATGCCTTCATGCAGTCTGTTTCATTCTTCTGTTACATCTCACTCGCTTTTCCTGCCGCTCTCTCGGGTCATTCCTGCTATTCAAAGCCCTGAATAATATTTTACACTCTGTAACTTTAAACATGAATTAATTAAAGGAAGCATTTCTATGAAAGGGTTTAATGAATAAATCCGCTCTGGTCAAGATCACACACTTAATTACATGTGCAGTAAGTACAACAAGACATGAAGTTTCATTCATGTACTGTAAAAAAAATACGTCATGTTTTTCCATTACTTAGAGGTTGACCAATCACAACAGACAGGGCCGTGTTTATTTAACACCATACAATATTGATGCTCAGCAGCAGAAATGCACATGAGATGTTGGTGCATAAGTGTTCACCCCCTCCAGAGACGAGTGCTGTGACAGCGGCAGGTGAGGGAAGATGGATCCGTTTGCCAGGACTTTCCACATCAGCGGGTATCTGGGACACGGACGGCTGCGTCATCGTCATAGATGTCACTTCTCACTTCCATACATTCCTCTAATCCGGCAGTAAAACAGAGCCATAGGTGACAATAAAAGAGCCGAATCAATGATCACCTGAGGGGGAATCACAGGGAACATGTGACACGGGTTGAGAGTGAGTCATGATGGGTGTTTATATCTGACTCCAATCACATGAATTCAAAGAAACCTCGGCTTCATCTGCATCAGTTGTAATGCATCTGCCATGCAAAGAAAGAAAGTCAACAGAGCGATTTCAAAGGTGAGTAATTGGTTTAGGGCCCTTGCATCAGACAGATCTGAAGTGTTTCAGGGTCCAATCGAAACTGAATTCACTGCAGATTCTCAAACTCGAGAGAAGGACAGTAAGCGAAGCAGAGGAACAGGAGTTTCAGCAGTTCTGGAGCGAGAGCGTTTCTCTCTGCTGCATTATTCCTCAAACTGACACAATGACAATACAATGTGCGGCGTCAGCGCAGCGGCTGACAGTGATTTATCCGAATGGCACACTGCCTCGTCTCCGGCACGCCTGACATGCTAATGCATCGAAATAAAATCAAACCTGACACTTTAATTGATCTGGGAATGTATAATTGGGAATGCAAGGATGGGCTTTATTTTCTGCAACACTTACATACTGTATACTGTACTGTATAGGGCAGCAAACTGCTTTAGCAGTGGAACAAGAGGATATTTCTTGAAAACGCAAAGGCATTTTGTCCAAATGTGTATATTTCAATCACTTTTAGGAAACTTAAATGAGCTTATTTCTCATTTAAGTACCAGAACACCTTCCTTGTTTGTTTAACGACAGTTTGGAAAAGCTACCAACTTTACTTCTGAAGTATGCATTACTGTGTGTTCGGGTTATTATAGTTGATTAAACCATAAAAAACTTTTGTTACTTGAAATAAAATAAAACTTACCTGAAATATAAGATATTAAAAGAAATAAACATTTTATTTCAGCTAGTTGCCAAAGCAACTTGATGAACAAAAATAACTCAAACTGAAATTAAAATTATTTAAAATAATAAAAAATATATAAAAACATAATAAAAGTAATAAAACACACAACAAAATACCAAAACTTTAACTAAAATTTAAAAAATAAAAATAAAATATAAAAATCAAAACCATTTCACTAAAACCGAAATAAAAAAAATATATAAAAACCATAAAGACGTATTTAAAAAAACATTTAATAAAAATGACAAAAACAACAAAATTACTCAAACTTTAACATCTAAATTAAAACAGAAAATATAAAAATAAAAACCATTTCACTAAAATTGAAATAAAAATTAATAAAAACTATAAAGACATTTAAAAAAACATCTAATAAAAATGACAAAATTACTAAAACTCTAACTAAAACTCTAAACTCTAAACTAAAATTTAAATTAAAACAGAAAATATAAAAATCTTATCTAATTAAAAATATTAAATATAACTATAACTATAACTATAATAGTATCAAAATGATACTAAAATAAGTGTGAATTTTTATGTGTACTGTCTCCCACAATGCACTGTGCTTGACCTTTCTCTAGAGCGAAAAAAATTGAGTTTGATATAATTTTTACATATGATCTTGACAGATTATCTTCATCAGGCTGCCAAAAGTCAAAATATTCTTCAAAATCAATGCAAAAAAATTAAAAGACACCACTCACTAAATGCAAACTATTGCATGAAATCAAAATGAAATCAAAATGTATTTATTAACTTCTTGAATCTTGAATTCATCAGTGCATGTTATTCTAAAGAAAAACACTCTACATTTTCTTCTCATCTGTTTCTGTCAAAAGTAAATCACTTGAATAGCACTTCATGTTGACTTCAAATCATAAACGCAGAGATATTATGATATTTGTGCTCCCTAAAATCTGATGTGAAGTCAGAGCAAACCTCTTAAATTAGCAACAGAAGCGTGTGTGTACATTAATTAGGAAGCATATTAATTAGATGAAATGAATCTGACAGGGGAAGCTGCGAAACGTAACGAGAGATGAAGTCATTTCTCACAATAAAGCAGCAGATTTTCCAGCAGCTTGACGGATCGAAATGAAATATAACTCACTAATGAGCCATTGGCAGGAGCGAAGAGCAGATTAAACTACTTCCTGCGGCAAGAGGAAGTGATCGCGCTGGATGTTAAACATACTGAGCGGCCAGTGGAGAACAACACTGAACTCTGATTGGCTAAAGGTCAGTTTTCTGCTTCAGATCACAGATTTAAACATGCTTGTATTTGTGAAAGGTCAGCCAGAAGAAAACAACAAACAAGATGAAAATAAAATGTGTTTTCAGGGGAAAGAGCGAGACTTACATTTGAGAGCGCAGATGTGGACGTCACAGGATATGATGATGCCTTATGAATCTGCTTGGATGCTATTCATGAATATTAATTAGTTTTATCACATCATCAGCAGTTACAGCCAAAATCTGACCTGAATCAACATCAGGAAATACAAACAGATACAAAACACTTTAAACTGTAAATTTGAGGATGTACCATTTACGTTTCTGCTTAAAACAAGAAAATATATATGCCAAAAATTAATTGTTTCTTGTTTTAAGTATGAAATTCACCTTATTTAATAAAAAATTGCTGTAAAAAACAGCCACATTTTGACAGTAACACACTCTTTTCCATTAAAACAGTAATATTCAGCTGAAAACAATGCATTCTGGGTAATATTTTTAGTTTTCGAGAAAGTAGCCTATATACTGTGAATTAACAGCACTCAAAGTCAACACTTCGATTCACATTATTTCACTAATATAGTCCTCTTGAGAGAGTGAATAAAAACAAATGAGTGAATTCAGATACTGATGAACGCCTGCTGTTAACAAGCAGAATCACTGAAGGAAAGAGAAACAACAAGAACAGAAAAAATTAAATCAACTGAAGTTATAAGAAGACATTAAATCTCTCTTAAGATCTGATTAAACAACTCCACAAACAACATATATATAAGTTGAAAAACTTAAACTAAACAAAAATTAGAAATGTTGCCTTGGCAATAAACTGAAATAAGTTTTGAAACACTAAAATTTTTAACTGGAAATAAGTACTACACTAACTAAAATAAAAAAAGAATTAGACATAAATAGCAATAAAAAAAGAATACAATGACAAAAACACATGAACTAAAAATAAAAAATATAAAAGAACTATAATAAAATTAAAATAACACTGTTCACTGTTCTTTGTTTTATCTTTGTTATTTGTGAAATTTACTAGCGATTTCTGAGTGAAAATAGTTTGAAAGCAATGTTTTTCCAGCGATGTGTTGCTGGCACTCATTAACATGCAGCTGCTTCAGTTCATTATCATGTCCATCTAGTGTCTTCACTGTCGTCTCCAGTCTAAAATCACCCTCCGCTCCAGAAAAACAGCTCCTCGCTCTCACAGACATTAAAGCCAGAGGAGCTCAGCGTGAAGCTTTTTATTTGCAGATTGACTTGGACACGGCCAACAGCATCAATAAACTCAATCAGAGGTTTTCCATCAGCGGAAGACGAGCGGGTCAAAACCATCAGACAAATAACAGGGTTTGAACACAGAATTGCACACTGTGATGGAGAAGATCCACGACAGCTTTACAACGTGCAAAGAGAAAATCGCCAACACTTCACGTACACGATATAGCAAACCCCATTGATTATATCGTCCCAAAATGTAACTATTATTGCACGGCTCTTTATATAGAGTTGGATATATAAGTATGTCCAGCTTTATCCATATACTATATAGCAAATCTCAACTGCTTGGTTCTTTATATCATCACAAAATGTAACTATATTAACACACAGATCTAATCTGAGATTAAACACAGAGACTCCTGAAACTCCTACAGTATTATTAGATATATTATGAATAATAAATATAACACATATACTACCACTCATGAATTTTCTTTAAAGAAATTCATATTTTTATTCAGCAAAAATGCATTAAATTGATCTAAAATGACAGGAAAGACATTTATAATGTAACAAAGGTTTTCTATTTATTTCTAAACACTAACAAAAATGCTGGGTTAAAAACAACCCAAGTTGGGTTGAAAATGGACAAACCCAGCAGTTGGGTTAAATGTTTGCCTAACCTGCTGGGTAATTTTATTTAACTCAACTATTGTTTAAAAATGACTATATGTCTGGTTTAAAATGAACCCAAAATATGTTGGAAGTTAAAAATCAGACACATAATTACTAGAGGCAACAATAATAATCAAAAGGTGAACATTTATTAATAAGCAATTTAATAAATGTTTATTATTTAAATATTACTTATAAAACTTATTAATAAATGTTAATTTCCAACATATTTTGGGTTCATTTTAAGCAAGAAATACTGTCATTTTTAAACAATAGTTGAGTTAAATAAAACTACCCAGCAGGTTGGGCAAACATTTAACCCAACCACTGGGTCAGAACAACCCAAACAGCGTTAATGTTGTAAAATTCATCAATTATGAAACAATATCAGCTGTAAAGCAGCTCTACAGAAGAAAATAGTGTCATTATTCAGATCAAGTCTGGCAAAGGATAAATATCAAAATACATATGCTTTCAAATCACCAGCACAATTTAAGTACACTTAACTGATCAAAAAAACATTTTTGCTTTTAGACTAAATGCAAATACTGTAATATTGCACTTTATATACTTTCAATGCATTTTTGCTGCACTTTATTCCCTAAACCAGTTAAGTACAAACTCCGCCCCTGTAGCCGCTTCTCACGATTTCATTGGTCAATCACACTGCTGATCACAATCACACTCAATCACACTCAGAAAATAAGGTAATTGCAACGTAAAATCTCACAACTTGTACTTTATAACTCTTAATTCTGACTTCTTTTTCATAATTGTGAGATATAAACTCGCTATTGTAAGATATAATGTTGCAATTATTTTATTATTTAAGCCATAAATTGCCTATAAAATACCAAAATAAACCTTGAACTTAGTAGCACATTGAGCATCCATGATGTTTCTGAACTTTTCTTGACCGCTGACTAATGAAATCAGCTGTTTGTTTGGTTCTGCTCATTATTAATGGAGATGCTTTAGATGTTTTGAGCACAGGTCTGAGTGACAGTGCACCAGCATTAATCTGTGTGTAAACGCTGAAACCTTCAGCAGATCTTTGAGGCCCTAAACGCAGCGGGACGGTCTGTGATTAGAGCGATTCGGGTTTGACCCCTGTTGAACTGACCATCTGTGTCCCTCCACTCATCTCAGGACTGACCGCCACCGCTGCGCCGCTTATGGCTTCTGCTTCACAGGATATTCATCTGCAGACATAAACACATAATTAAACTAATGATCCTCATAACTGCAGGAAAACAACTACTGAACTATTCTAACAATGCAAACAGACAAATCCAGCTAACAAAAATGTGTTCTATGAATGTTTGATTATGCAAACATTCCATTTTATCATCTTCAGACATTGCTGGAATGTTACATTTGAATGAACATTCCGAAACATTTAAAAACTAAACAAACATCTAACTGAAGTGTTTAAAGAAAAAAAGTTCCATAAACAATGAATAAATGACATTTTCAGAGCATTGAGAGCAACTCTAAATGAACATTTCTTTAATCTTTCTGGATGTTTGTTCATAACTTTGAGAGAACCTTGCCAGAGCGTTCCTGTTAACTGTGAATCTTCTTAATACAAACATGCACATAAAAGAAAGAAAAAGAAGTAGATGATTTGAGGACACGCGTCACTCCTCTACACCTGCTCTGACGCTGAAACAGAAGCACAAGAGTCTCTGTGTCGTTCAGCGTCTCGGCGTGGAAGCCTTTGATCCCGGATCTTCAGACGGATGGATTTGTCACTATTGCTTTGCATCTTTGAAGTTCAGCATCTTTGTTCGAGCGGCTGCAGCTCGTGTTGTTTTACATGAATATATGCCAGTGTACGAGACGAGAAATCACAGCAGCTCTGGGTCTCGAAAGTCTCTGTCCGACTCATTTGATTCCTAATTTATAAGGAAAAGATTCACTGTTTGTGGAGTGTTGTTGTCATGCCGTCATTTTACGCTGGACTGCTTCACAAACGAGGGTCAATTCAACACAAAAGATGAACATGACGGCACATGCTAGTGGATGAGTTGAATCAACTCCACAGCAACTACATCAATTTATCCACTAACCATTCAGAAACGTCTAAAAGTTGTAACTTCTTCCTGAGTCTCTCCATCAGTGTCGACTCCGGTTTGAACAATGTAAGGCTGAACACCGTCGTCATTTTGGCTGCGTGAGATTCTCCAGCTTTGTTGTTGTTGAGCTGTTAAAGCTCCGCCCTCTTCTGGAAAGCGGAGCTCATTTGCATTTAAAGGGACACACACAAAAACGGCGTGTTTTTGCTCACACCCAAATTTGACAAGCTATAATAAATGATCTGTGGAGTATTTTGAGCTGAAACTTCACACACACATTCTGGAGACACCAGAGACTGATATTACATCTTGTGAAAGGAGCATTATAGCTCCACTTTAATTAAAGAAGAATATTGAGAAGATAAAGAGAAACTCACTGCTCTTGAAAATTCAGCTTTGATCACAGGAATAAATTACATTTTACATTATATTCACAACAAAAACAGCTATTTTAAATTGTAAAAAAATTTCACATTTTTACTGTATTTTTGATCAATAAAGAAAACTTCTTAAAGTAAATCTTACCAAAATTTTGAACGCTACTGTACATTATCAAAAGACGGATATTAAGACAAAATTCCATGTGCAAAGCAAGCTATCTGCATTTGTTCAGTCACTGAGTCCACTATTCCCAAATCCATCCTGAAAATGAATAAAATACAGGAAAACACAGAGCTGGTGTGCTGAACATCAGAGATCTGAACCGTCACCGAGGCCTTGAGGAACAATATTTCAGTGTGTAAAGTGTTTTCTGACAGACACTGATTCAGTATCCGGCGTTTATCTTCAGCAGCTCAGGTGGGAAAAACAGGAGATCTGAATATCTCCACTTTGACCACTGAAGGTCACAGATGTGCAAAAATCACAGCAGAATACACACAACGGCTCGTTCAGACACAGTGAATCAATGTTAAAGTCAGCATGAAATCATTATTTTAATGGAATATTGCAGTGTTTATTCGAAATGATTTATCGGTGCACATCATTATCGTTTTAAATTCATGTTCCTCATAATCTTGAATCAGAATAACTTCCCCTCGCTCTTCCAGCGACATCACTTCTCTGATGATGAGGGCGGGGCAACCTGTCACTCAAATGAGATCCACCAATAGCAGACCACTACCATCCAATCAATTCCCCACAGACAAAATCAAGCCCCGCCCTACATTTATTCTTGTTTGCAAAGCCGTTTCACTCAGATAAATGTCACAATAGGGAAGAAAAAATGAGCACAACTTCGTCTTTAATGCGTTTTATCAGATGTTCCTCCAAACTACAATATGAGACTATAAATCCAAAAACCTCAAACAGACTTTTATTATGAAATTAGGTCCCTTTACAGAAACTCTGCTTCTTTGTCATGAACATGTGGGTCTGATCACATGATTCACACGTTTAAAGTGTTGATGCATTAGGTCCTGGATTCAAAGGAATGATCTGTAGATGTGTGGTGTATTAATATTGTGCAGTAATAAGTGTTTGCTCACAGCAGATTGAATTATTTCAGAAGTTCATCCTCCAGTGCAGCGTATCTGAGCAGCAGCGGTGCATAAACCTGCAAACACGAGAAAAACACGTCAATTATCTGCACTTTCAATATTACAAAACAAAAGATTAATGTGTTTTTTCTCATGCACTTCGGTCCCCATCTCTCTCTCTGTCATTTATATGACGGCTAAGGTTAAGAACCGTGATGACGTCACATTCAGCTCATATTTCTGTGATATATAATGCACAGAAATATAATAAGGTTTTGTAATGTATTAGATTTGACTACGGCATCTTCAGTTGTCCTTGAGGAGTTTATTTCAACCGGATGCTGACATTCTGGATGTGTCTGCGTCAGGTTCATATATGACGCTACGATCTGCTGCTTCACTCTAATATATGTTGGGGAAGACAAATTATTCCAAAGTCTTAGAGACAAAAACATGTTTGAAGAAAAATTGTTTTTGGCCAGTAAGAAATATTTACTCATTTGCAACTGTGGCAAAGTTATAATCCATATAAGGGTCTTCATCATGACATGAAATCAGCATCTTTTACCACGGTAAAAACTCTAACACAGACTTGAGTGGATTATTAGTGGAGTGCTGGTGGCAAAGGCATTATGATAAAAACACCAATATTAATAAATAATTAAATAAATAATGTTATTATTGCTTTTATTAATTAAATTAATAGCAATAATAACATTCATTATTATTATTATATTATTATTATTATTACTACTTTATAATAAATTATTATTATTATTTTATAATTATATTTGTTTAATGATTATCTATTAGTATTCTTAGTTTTTTATAATATTATATCTATGTTTAATGATTATTTCATTATAATAATTATATTATCATCATATGTAATATGTAATAATTATTATTATAAAATTTATTTTTTAATGATTATGTATTATTGTTTCATTATTATATATATTTTATTATATTTATTATTATAATTTTTATAATTATTTCAGTTTTATTATGACTTATAATAGTAATTTTAAAAAAGTATAAGTTGAATGATTATTTATTGTAATTATTATTTTTAACAATAATAATAATTATTATATTTGTTTCATTATCATTATTATAATTAGACAATAATAATTGTATAATTATATAATATATTATATTTTTATAATAATGATAATAATTATCATATGCCTGTTATTATATTATTATTATAATTTTTATAATTATTTCAGTTTTATTATGACTTATAATAGTAATTTTAAAAAGTATAATAATAAGTTGAATGATTATTTACTGTAATTATTATTTTATAACAATAATAATAATTATATTTATGTTTCATTATCATTATTTATAATTAGACAAATAATAATTGTGTAATTATATAATATAAATTATATATTTTATAATAATGATAATATTAATGATCATATGCCTGTTATTTATCACATTTAAGATTATTTATCATACATTTTTTTTAATTATTATTGTATTTTACTTACAATGACAACAATTATTATTATTATATTTGTTTAATTTTTTTTGCTAATATTATTATTTCATTTATTTATTGACATTTTATTGACACTTTGAGCATCGAATGAAATATAAACTGATTCATAATCGACGTTTCAACTCTTCTGCCATGTATGACGCCTGCAGGGCCGTCTATGTCAACTCTCTCTACAGTGATTCTGCTGACTTTATATCCACTAAAGTGTGAACTGGGATCAATACTTGACACGTGCAACTACTGGTAATAAAATAATAATCAGGATTTATGAATTCATCAGATGATGTTGAAGATGACGGCTGGTCATCTCGTCCCCTCAGGGTGGGTTTGTTAGATGTTTTCTCCTTCGGAAAATTGCTTTCCGGCCCTTGACATGATCCATCGATTTTGCGTGAGGCAGCAGCGGCTCATCCGGAGAGAAATGTGCAGCGCGTAACATTTCAACAGCATACTTAATATGACTTCAGCTGAGGATGAAGAGGTTTGTGTGAGAAACGGGCCAATAAAGAAGTTTGATGGACGACTGCAACTGATGCACAAGCAAAACAGACACGACATTACCGAGTCAGCAAAAACTCAAAAGATTACAGTGCAGAATCAATGCTTCTATGATTTACTCTGTCTTGGGTTTCATGAGAGCAAACAATGGACTAAAACTGATTCAAACTGCACAGAATGGCTCTTGTGAATCGATTCAGTTCAACGTTATAATACAACAAAGATGTAAAACAGAACAAAATCCAGCTCTTCTTAAAGGGAATGAGATACATGAACGATATTAGAGATATAATCAGCTGCTCATTTGAATATGTAGTTGATGTCGCCGCTTCAGGTCAGAGCGAATTATTACGGTTATAATAATCCAGAGCCCTAGGCATGACACACACTAATATAATCAAAATCACATCTCTAATTCATGTCCCATAATCCAGCGGCACGCGCTACATGATACATGTGACGACGGACGGGTTCAGAGTCTGAATCATGATAAATAATGCAACTGTAGATCACAGCGGAGCAGAGCCTCAAGAGGAATCACACGTGTGTGTGTGTTGATTTAGTGTTCCTTCAACGAATGACTTTCCAGGTGTCTCTGTGCGTCTGCAGACTGAACAGGCTGTCAGAGCGCTGGACGAGGGCGTATGATTCACTTCAGACGCCACATTTCTGTGGAGGCCCATTTTGGTCACATACACGACAAAATCATCTCTACATATGGTCCCTCTCTAAATGGGGTTAAAGTAACACTGAAGCAGAGTTAAAGTTAATGAGATAATTAAGCGATTAATTAAGTGATGATTATGCATTAGTGATGAACACCTGCTGTTAACAAGCAGAATCACTGAAGAAAAGACAAACACAAGAACTACAACTGACTAAAATACATTATGACTAAAATACATTATGTCTCTCAAGATCTCAGCAGAGGAGAATTGTCTTTTCTTCAGTGATTCTGCTTGTTAACAGCAGGTGTTCATCACTAATGCTCATTCATCACTTAATTAATCGCTTAATTATCTCATTAACTTTAATTCTGTTTCTTTGTTACTTTAACACTATTTAGAGATGGACCATTGGTGATTTTGCTGTGTAGGGAAAATGCTTTGGTAAATTCATATATGAGTTTAAGGGTACGTTTACATGACAACAATATACTAAAAATGGAACACTTTTTCTTTTGAGTTTTTTAAAACTTTTCACATACAGACATCAAAACGATCTTGTTCACACGGATCTGCGAAAACGACCATTAGTTGGCGCTGTCACTTTCTAAAGAAACACTACACGCCTATAGACTGAATACGTAATACACATGCACATGACGTTACCGCTTTCGCAAATTCCTGTTTTTGTAATTTACATGGAGACGATAACAGTATCGTTTTCAAAAGGCCCCCAAAAATGCAGTTGTCATGTAAATGAATGGACAAAATGCATATGGTTTTCAGTTTTTAGTTGAAAATGAAAAACAGACCCTAAAAAGTCATAATTATGAGTTAAAAAGTCAAAATTAAAGAAAAAAAGGTCAAAACGAGATAAAAAGTGACTTTTTTTGACAAGTGTCAAAAATAGAACATACTGTCATAATTATGATAAAAAGTCAAAATGATGACATACTATGCCATAATTTATGACATAAAGTCAATTATGAAATTAAAAATGAGAAAAGTAAAATAAAGCATAATTTTGACTTTTTATGCCACAATTTCAACTTTTTCTATCATCATTTTGACTTTTTTCATAATTATGACCAAATATGAGTCAAAATTATGACATACTAAGTCATAATTATGATAAAAATGAGTCAATTTCTCATAATAGTCAATTATGAGAAAAGTTAAATTAAGGATTTAATTACTTTTTGTCATAATTTTGACTTTTATGCCATAATTTTAACTTTTTCTATCATAATTTTTCATTATCATTTTTAAATAATTATGACAGTATAAATAATGATATAGTAATGTAAAATTTATGACATAAAAAGTCAGTTATGAGATTAAAAGTCAATGAGAAAAGTTGAAATAATTCCATAATTTTTAAAAACTTTTTCGTCACAATTTTGACTTCTTATATCCTAATTTTGACTTTTTTGTCTCCTAATCATGCTTTAGTATGTCATAATTGTGTCATTTTGTCACCAAAGCATGATTTTTTTACGTGGTGGAAAAGGGCTTCCATACACTTCATATGCACATGCTAACACAGATACGTGTTGAAACAAAACTTTAGAGTGGGACGTTAATGGAATAATTGATCTAAAAATGATAATTCTGCCCATTTACTCACTTCAAATCCATATCTCTTTATTTCATCTGTGTTGAGCTCCAAACAAGAGCAGAACAGCACGACTCTCACACCATATTGTTAGTCTTCTGAACATCTCCTTTTGTGTTCTGCAGAAGTCAAGTCATATGATCTCTAACACAAACTACATATTCAACCTTCAGCAACAGCATTCAGAAGAAAAAACAGATCATAATGTTTCCCATTGAGCCGTCAAAGCCAAACTCATGCATAATAATAAGGTTTAAGTATGAACGTTACCCTGTCACCTCATTCACAGAGCATGATGGGAATTTTTGTTCAATTTGCCTTTTGCTAAATGGAGCTGTCAATCTTGTAGCTGTAATCAGGGAGGAAGTTAAAACGCTCCTGACAAGTAAACTGGACCACCAAACAACAAAATATAATATAAACGGCTCATAATAATAAATCATGCTTACTCTGACATATTAATATCCAGAAACATAAAGCAAAATATATGGAAATTTCCATTAAAAAAGTTAATTGTACTATGAAACATATTCTAACTTCCAAAACTCAAAACTTCCTCCACTTTCTCTGTTATTAAATAGAATAACTAATTCTAACAGAATTATTTAAATAATATAATTATAATACAATTATTTGAATAAGATAATTATAATAAAATTATTTAAATATAATTATAATAAGCATATTAAAATAAATACATATATAAATAAATTAAATAATTTAAAAGATTAATTTAAATGCATTATTTATTTAAATTAAATTAAATAAATTTAAATGCACTCAATAAATACATTTAAATGCAATAAATATATAACAAAATATTTAAATAAAAAAAATATTTAAATGCAATTCAACAAATTACAGTTTAAATTAAATAAAATAATAAATTTAAATGAATTAAATAAATAAGTTTAATGCAATGAATCAATAATTTAATAAATAAACAAACAAACAGTTTCAACAAAAAAAAATATAAAGAAAAGACTTTTGAGAAATTAAGAATAGCGACGCCTGAATCCACATCTGGGTTAAAAGCATAATATCAAGCATAAAAGAATTAGTCCATACTCATTTCTGTCAGGAATTAGGAGAAAAAGCATAAAAAAAAAAATGATATGAGGGTGAACTTCAATATTCATATTCCTGACGTCTGCCATTCAGAACCATGTTAACATGACATAAATGCATCGCTCTTATATTTTCCATCAAGTATGTGTGTATTATTCTCATTCTGCAGGTTCATGAGGTCTAACTGTGTTCGTAAAGCTTTAAATGATCCAGCGCTCGATGAAAGAGGCCTTGTCTAAAGTCAGCAGCGTTTGGCTCGTCCCGGACTGACCCTGCTGAATGGGCAGAGAGGCTGGCATGTAATTTCCTACACAATCCGTCTCTCCAATCGGGAAGAAGCATTTAATGAAGACGCAGTGACTCATAAAGCAGAGTTCAGCAGGTAAAAACGCAGAAGAGACGCATTGCGTTCAGCAGCGTGAAAAGGTCAGAACGACTGCAGTTTCACTAATATCAGTCAGGTCTGAATCACCTAACAGCAGGTATTTCCTGTCGGGTCTCAACAATAAGGAGACGCTGTTACTACATCATACACATGGACTTAAAGAGATCCTACTATGCTTTTCAACAAGTAATGTTGCTGTTTGAGCATGAAAAAGCTCTGCAAAAGTTACAGTTCTTCTCTATATCAGTGTTTCTGACAGACTGAGAAGAGAGGAGCTGCAACAATAGAGAATATAAGGAAAATAATCAACATTCAAGCAGGAAAACCTGTTCTAGTAGAGCCCAAAGTCTAGACTTTGAAAAAGTGTGAATCATATTCAAGAGATGATCTCAGATTGTGAAGTGTCCTGGAGTAAGTGAGTTTGTGTTTTTACCTCCTGAGCTCCTGGTTTGGGTCTCACGACCAGCTGCGGATCTGGAGCGCTTCTGAGTGTCTCTGTGAAAGATGCTCCTGTTTCTGCCACCAGGCCTGGAGGAAGACATTACGGTTATTTTTAGTCACTGTTACTTAACATACATGATGAAACACAGATGGAATGAAGTACAGTGTGCTACATATTAAAACATTGTTTTTTTTTTGTGTGTGTTTTATAAAGAGTTTTAGGGAGTAGTATAAATCACAATCCAAAACTAATTTTATGGAATAGAGCAGCTCAGAAAAAAAAAAAAAAAAAAAAAAAAACTAAATAAATGAATAAACTTTTATTGTGCTTTTTGTCCTTTTTAGATATAAATGACTATGAATATAACTATAAATTACATCCTATTTTTATTTTATTGAATGGAGCAGCTCAGACAAATAGAACCAACAAACCAACCAACCCAACCACCCAACTAACCAACCAACCAACCCACCAACCAATCAACCAAACCAAACCAAACCAAACCAAACCAAACCAAACCAAACCAACCAACCCACCCACCAATCCACCCACAAACTAATCCACCAACCAAACCAACCCACTTACCCACCCACCCAATCAAACCAAACCAACCAACCAACCAACCAACCAACCAACCAACTCACCAAACCAATCCACCAACCAAACCAACCCACCAACCATCCAATCCACCAACCAAACCAAATAACCAACCCACCAAACCAATCCACCAACCAACCAACCAACCAACCAACCACCCAACCAACCAACCTAACCAACCCACCCCCAACCAAACCACCCAATCAACCAACCTAACCAACCCCCAACCAACCAATCCACCAACCAAACCAAACCAACCAAACCAACCAACCATCCAATCCACCAACCAAACCAATCAACCCACCAAACCAATCCAACCAACCAAACCAACTCACCAAACCAATCCACCAACCAAACCAACCCACCAACCATCCAATCCACCAACCAAACCAAATAACCAACCCACCAAACCAATCCACCAACCAAATCACCCCATCAACCCAAACCACCACCAACCCACCAACCCACCAACCAACCAAACCAAACAACCAACCCACCAACCAAACCAACCCACCAACCATCCAATCCACCAAGCAAACCAACCATCCAATCCACCAACCAAACCAACTCACCAACCAAACCACCCACCACCTAACCAACCCCCCCCCACCATCCACCAACCAAACCAACTCACCACCAAACCACCCAATCAACCAACCTAACCAACCCACCAACCAACCAATCCACCAACCAACCAAATCACCAACCAACCAAATCACCAACCAACCAATCCACCATCCACCATCCACAACCAAACCACTCACCAACCAAACCACCCAATCAACCACCTCCAACCACCAATCCACCAACCAAATCACCAACCAAACCACCAAACCAATCCACCAACCAACCACCCAACCAACCAACCTAACCAACCCACCCCAACCACCCATCAACCAACCACCCCATCACCAACCAACCAATCCACCATCCATCCAATCCACCAACCAAACCAACTCACCAACCAAACCACCCAATCAACCAACCTAACCAACCCACCCCCCAACCAACCAACCAAATCACCAACCACCAACCACCCAACCCCCCACCACCAACCAAACCACCCCACCAACCACCACCAAACCAACCAAATCACCAACCAAAACCACCACCATCCAATCCACCACCAAAAACCAACCAACAATCCACCCAATCACCCAACCAACCAACCCACCCCCCCCCACCAACCACCAAATCACCACCATCCCATCCACCCAACCCACCCAACCAACCAACCACCAAAACCAACCACCAACCACCAACCCCACCACTCACCAACCAAACCACCCCACCAACCAATCCACCCAATCAACCAACCTAACCAACCCACCAACCAACCAACCAATCCACCAACCAAACCACCCAATCAACCAACCTAACCAACCCAACCACCAACATCCACCCACCCACCCACCCACCACCAACCAACCAAACCAACCCAACCAACAAACAAACCACCCAACCAACCAACCCACCCAACGCAACCCCACCAACCCACCAACGAACGAACCAACCCAACCAACCAACCAACCAACCAACCAACCAACCAACCAACCAACCAACCAACCAATCCACCAACCAAACAAACCAAACAACCAACCAACACAACCAACCAAACTTTTATGGTGCTTTTTGTCCTTTTTAGATATTTTAACTATAAATAACAATCCAAAATTCATTTCATGGAATAGAGCGGCTCAGAAAAATAAAACTATCTGTCTAACTAACTAACCTTTTATGTTTTTTTTTTTGTCCTTTTCAGTGATTCTAACTATAAATCACATCTTATTTTCATTTCATGGAATAAAGCAGCTCAGACAAATGAAAGATTGTGAGACTGTGAGATGTTCAACTAGGTAAAAATCAACTTTCAGATCAACAGTGATATTCATCTGATGTCTTAACTTCTACACAATGCTCAAATGAATCTCGGCTGTATGACTGTAAATCAAACTGCAGTGAAATACAGTCCAGCCGCAGCGGCCGTGTCTCACATTCATTCCGGCACTGAAAAGGAGCAGAATAATGAGAAGAAGCCACTGAAGGCCAGCATGAGAAGATACTGTGACTAAATTTGAAAGGCTTATTGAACCGAGCAATTTCCTTATGAGAGAATGCAATGAAATGTATCCACAGGAGACGGTCGTCCATATGATGTCATGTGATATTAGAGGCATTGCTTTGCCTTATTAAATCATAGACAAAAGCAAACAGACTCAAAATAAGGTACTGGCAAGGCTTACAAAGCATCGCTCTGGCATCGCTGACCTTTCGTAGGAGTGGACGTCTCTATCGACATAATAGGCATGAACTCACTCAGACAGCGACGGACGGTCCGTGTGTGAAAAGATGTTATAGTGTGTTACGATTTCTCAGAAGTTGCTTCATCTTGTGTGAAAGACTAATGAGGCGCTAAAGCAACTACAGCAAAGTTTCTCTTTCAGCTCGCAGCCGTTGCATCATCCTCCGAGGCACCGTACGTCACTCAGTGATCAATAATGTCTGGATTACAGTGTCGAGATGGCCATTTGACTCTCATATGTCAGATAGATTTCTGATACTTTATCTTGACAGACAAGCTTCAAACACAATCATATGAATAAAACAATATAAATGTAATATGCATTTTGAAGGTCTGAGGATTATGAGTGATTGGTTGCATGATTTCCGTGGTGTTATATTTTGTTGGTATTGTATGTATGTATGAGTTTTAGAGTTATTTACTTTTTATGGATAGCACTTTGGTCCATTCTAATGGTTTTGAAAGTTGAGTTGAGTTGATTTTTTAATTTTTTTTTAAATTATTTAAATAATATAATTATAATAAAATGATTTAAATGATCAAATTAAAATAAATAAAATAATTTAAATAAATTTAAATAAATTTAAAACAAATTGTATTTGTTTAAATGCAACTTAAATTTAAATGCATTTGAACAAATCAATTGAAATATTATTTAGCATTTAAACAAATTCAATTTTCAATGCATTAAACCAAATAAATGGAATATAATGGAATTAATTAATTAATTTAAATGCATTTAAACAAATAAATGGAAATGCACTTAAGCAAATAAATGCAATAAATAAATAAAATAAATTAAATGCATTAAATTTAACTATAAATTTCACAAATTAAATTTACCAAATTGAATTTTCCATGCATTTAAGCAATTAAACAAATAAATAAATACATAAATTTAAATGCATTTAAACAAATAAATGGAAATGTACTTAAGCAAACATATGTGATAAATAAATAAATAAATAAACAAACAATTTCAATTTAAATGCATTTAAACAAATTAAATTTTCAATGCATTTAACCAAATAAACAGAAATGCACTTAAGCAAATAAATGCATAAATAAATACATAAATAAAAAAGCATAAAAAATGCAAAAATAAATAAATGCATAATTAAATGCATAAATCATCTGGACAATCATATTAATATTACGGCACTCATACAAATGTCTCTGTCCAGGTATTACAGACGTCTCTGGTTTATTCTCCAGAAAATCCTGTTCAAGCAAACGCAGCAGAAACACTGTTATCACTGCAGCACCTCTAACGGCCACCAGCAAAGATAATAAATCATGACAAGCGATTAAAATCAAGCGGCAGATGTAATGGAAATGGACTTGTGTTGACGTGAGCGAGAGCCGCTGTCCATCCAGTGTCTGGTGTCAGAAGACCAGCGTTAATTAACGGCCTTCAATCGTCAGATTCAACGCTCGGGGCTTCGTTTCTTTATGACTGACTCACGATAAGACGTAACATGGAATAATGAGGCCGACGCGAGTGTGAACGCATTAATCCATCTAATGCCTCATAATCTAATAGAGTTTGGGAAACTGATTCAGACCACATCCATCAGGAACTCAATCACTCTCATCCTGATAAAAAGGCTCTTGTGTTTCACACAGGCAAACATTTGTGTCTCGGTACGTCTGAGAGGAGAAGCAACAGCATTTCAGATCACATCAGACCTTATTTAAGTTTATATATTTATATGTATGATTCTTATGCTCACCAAGGCTGCATTTATTTGATCAAAAATACAGTAAAAATCAGAAATATTGTGAAATATTTTTGCAATTTAAAATAGCTGTTTTCTATGTGAATATATAGTAAACTGTATTTAATATCCTGTGATCAATGCTGAATTTTTCAGCATCATTACTCTTTAGTGTCACATGACCCTTCAGAAATCATGGTTGTGCTTCTTCATAATTTTGTGGAAACTGATTTTTCTTCAGATTTAAGGAGGAAGTTGCTCTCCAAGTAAGATCTGACGTCTATTAAAGAAAGCGCTCTGGGTCAGTAATGAATGTTTAGATGAAGCAGAAAGTCCTGTGATTAAAAGTCTCGTCTGTGCGTGTTTGATTCTGGTAATGAGGCTACAGGACGCTCAGATTTGACTGTGGAGTGACTGACGCGCTCGTGGAGGGCTTTTAAACGACCCTCTCCATCACATCATTTTAACATGATCAGACTCAAGCGTCTGTCTGAATTTTGGCCCTCACACACTCAAAGCAAACAGACATCATTAGTGGAGTATAAAGAGCTTCCTCTGTACGATCGGATCAATGCGGGACATCAAAGAGACGGAGGCGGCGGCGGCTGAACTGAAGGACAGACAGTTATTCAGATATTCTGTTCAGTTAGTAAAGCATCACTCTGTTCATTTTAGTAACTGTCTGACAATTTTAGCCAGAATAAACATTTAATAAAACATTAAAATGTCTCATTTATCATACGTTATAGTATGAAGTATTTTTCATGCATTAGTACTTATAAATAAAATAAATTAATAATACAATAAAATAATACAAATAAACTATTACCTATAAATATAAATCCTAAATATACTTATATTATATCCAAAAAATATTTAAGCAAATGCTTAACATCTCTGGGCATTGTTGGCTGACATATGGATTTACATTTAACATTTAAATTAAAACATTAATTACTTTTACATTTAATGTGTTAATAGTTTTTTTTATACATTTAAAATACATATAAAATAATGCAGTTTCAAATGTCATTTTTTATAATATGTGTATAAGGCAAATTTTCCTTCAACTAGTAGATCTAGTGATGACATTATAAATAAAAAAATAATAAAATAATAAAAATATAAACATAAATCTTAAATCTATTTTTGTCCAAATGTAAATATTACATTTAACTTTAAAATCAAAAATGTTAAATAAAAAAATCTTGAATGTTTATTAAAAAAGAGCCATCTCAATTTGATTACATTTTTATATTTAATATGTTAATGATTTAAATATTAATATAATTAATTTATTTATAATTATTATATATTTATATTTAGTTGATGTATATATACATATTAATTTATATAATATATTTTCATAAAATTAAATTAAATTAAAACATTAATTACTTTTACATTTAATGTGTTAATAGTTTTTTTATACATTTAAAATACATATAAAAAATGACATTTGAAACTGCATTATTTTATAATATGTGAATAAGGCAAATTTTCCTTCAACTAGTAGATCTAGTGATGACATTATAAATAATAAAATAAATAAAATAATAAAAATATAAATTATTACATATACATATAAATCTTAAATCTATTTTTGTCCAAATGTAAATATTACAACTTTAAATCAAAATGTTAATTAAAAAAAAAAATCTTGAATGTTAATTAAAAATTAAAATCTAAATAACATTTACATTTAATATGTTAAATATTTATATATTAATATAATTAAATTATTTATAAATTATATGTTTATATATAATTAATTTATATATAATTATTCATTTATATATAATATTATATAATTAATTTATATTTTCAAATATTAATTAAAATACATAAAATGAGATATTTGAAACTGCATTTGAATCTGGAAAATCTTCCTTCAGCTAGTAGTAGATCATGTAAACTTAGGTTAACAGTTATAAGCAAAAGCTGTTGTTACCATGCAGAGCTCTGTACGCGCAGCCCAGACAGGCCGAGTTCGCCACGTCGATGGTGTAAACCGGAGCGTTGAAGACATCAGACAGCACCTGTAGTGTTGAGAAGACACGTCTGATCATGAACGAACACACTACATGTCCTGACATACTGATCAGATGCATCATGATGGGGATATTACACACATGCACATGCTATAACTCATATTTATGTTTACAGTGTTGCAGTGATAATGACAGCATCCTAAAATAAATACCTGTAAGATGTCCTTGTTGGCTGACGCTCCTCCTGTGGCCAGCACTCGTGTGCCCTGAACTACAGGACAGATGATTTATAGAGTTATAATTCATCATAATACAGTTATTGAGACACAGAGTCTGTGACAACTAGCCCCGGATGACCTTAGATTAACAGAAAGAAGAGCTGTGAGCTGTTTTTCTCTGTGTGTACGTGTGTATGAACCGTGCCAGACATCAGTCATGTTCACGCTGCCATCACAGGCTGCAATGAGACATAAAACATTATGTTATGCTAATTAAAGCATAATTCAGGGAGCATAAAGCATATAAACAAATGTTATGCAATAAAATGGCACATAAAAAGGGAAATCACTGCAGAAACAAACCATAAAATTATTGCACTTGTAAAATTTACCATGAGGAACAGATCTGAGATCAACAAACTGCATATTAATAGAGAACATGAACCTGATAAATCAGACAGAAAGTGATGTGGATATATATATAAACGCATGCAGTCGACCTCTGTTTCATTGTTCATAACCAAACAACACTGCAGGCATTTTCTGGAGAAGTTTCTGTTTGGCTATTTCCCAGCATTCCTGTATTTCCTCCGGATAAGACTGACGGAATGATTAAGATCAGCCTCATTTGCATTCATTAAATATTCATGAGACCCGCTCCTAAGAGCGTGTGCGTTTCTGCACATTTCTCCTCATGCACACACACGCTCAGACCTACAGGTGCTGCTGAAGATGGACACACACACACACACACACACACACACACACAATGTATAAACACATGACCTCGCTGTATAATCCAGCGTCTTATCAGCATCTATTGTGTTACTCCTACACATGAATATAACTCTGATCCTTAGAAAACAAGCAAGCAAGCAAGCAAGCAAGAAAGAACGAACGACCAAAAGAAAGAACGAATTAAAGAAAGCAAGAAAGTTCAAACGAAAAAAAGAATGAATGAATGAAAGAACAAACAAAAAACAAACGAAAGAAAGCAAGCAAGAAAGAAAGAACGAATAAAAGAACTAAAAGAACAAAAAAAGAAATAAAGAAAGCAAGCAAGAAAGAACAAACGAAAGAAAGAACAAAAGAAGGAACGAACAAATGAACGAAAGCAAGAAAGAAAACAAACAAACAAAAGCAATAACAAGCAAAAGAACGAAATAAACAAGAACGAACGAAAGAATAAACGAATGAAAGCAAGAAAGAAAGAAAGCAAGAACAAACAAATGAATGAATGAACAAATGAATGAACGAAAGAACAAACGAACGAAAGAATGAACAAACAAAAGAATGAAAAAGAAAGCAAGAAAGAAAGAATGAACAAACGAAAGAAAGAAGGAAAGAAAAAGAACAAACAAAAGAAAGAATGAAAGAAGGAACGAATGAAAGAAAGAACAAACAAGAAAGAATGAAAGAACGAATGAACAAACAAAAGAATGAAAAGAAAGCAAGAAAGAAAGAATGAACAAATGAAAGAAAGAAGGAAAGAAGGAAAGAACAAACAAAAGAAAGAATGAAAGAAGGAATGAATGAAAGAAAGAACAAACAAGAAAGAATGAAAGAACGAATGAACAAACAAAAGAATGAAAGCAAGCAAGAACGAACAAACGAAAGAAAGAACAAAGGAACGAACGAATGAACGAAAGCAAGAAAGAAAACAAACGAACAAAAGCAATAACAAGCAAAAGAACGAAATAACAAACAAAAGAACGAACGAAAGAATAAACGAATGAAAGCAAGAAAGAAAGAAAGCAAGAACAAACAAACGAATGAACGAACAAATGAACGAACGAAAGAACAAACAAACGAAAGAACAAACAAAAGAAAGAATGAACAAACAAAGAATGAAAAGAAAGCAAGAAAGAAAAGAATGAACAATGAAAGAAAAGGAAGAATGAAAGAAAGCTAGCAAGAAAGAAAGAACGAAAGCAAGAACGAACAAATGAAAAAGAACAAACAAGAAAGAAAGAAAGAAAGAATAAAAGAAAGAACAAACAAACGAAAGAACAAACAAAAGAAAGAACGAAAGAAGGAACTAAAGAAAGAAGAACGAAAGAAGGAACAAACAAAAGAATGAAAGCAAGAAAGAAAGCAAGCGAACGAACAAACGAACGAATGAACAAACGAAAGAACAAACGAACGAAAGAACGAACGAACGAAAGAACGAACAAACGAAAGAAAGAATGAACCAACAAGAAAGAATGAAAAAGAAAGCAAGCAAGAAAGAACGAACGAACGAAAGACAGAAACAAAGAATGAACAAAAGAAAGAACGAAAGAAACAAAGAACGAACGAAAGAACGAATCAACGAAAGAAAGAAAGAAGGTATATTTCCAGAAAAATTGAAGACCTGCATATAACATCCTTAATAATAATTATACATTTTTATTTGGAGATACAAAATAAGAAGAGTAATATATTTTTGTTTTAATTCACTTTTATGCACTAGACTGATTTCATAATTTTAAAAAGCAATGAGTGAAAATATCTAAATCTGCACTGCTGTGCGAGTTTGACCAAATTTTCTACATCTTTTAGGAGTAGATTTAAGACATGTTAATGCTAATTAAGGCTTTGTTTTTTACATTACGGATTTTAAGAGTTTTTCAGGATCCGTGACACTCTGAAAGCAACAAAGAAAGAAATGAATATTAAAAGCAAAAATAAATGTAAATCTAACTTATAAATTTAAATATAAATGCAACTTAAGTATGTGAATTAATAATGCATCTCATTTGGATTTATAATTAACATTCTGATTATGATTATTAAAATTTACATTAAGCATTTATATTTAAGATTTAGACATTTTTAAATATTTATTAAAGAATAAATGTTTTTATATAATACAGATCATCAGAGCATCAATATCCTTCAGCACTATGATGAATTCAGTGAGAGCTCTGCCCATATGAGGGGGTGTGGCCATCTTCATCATCATCATCATCATCATCATCAATGCCTTCTCACAGGGATATAATGTAAAGCACAGTGTTTTCAGGACAGTGAGAATCACACATCTCATCCTCGGCTGGTGTTTCTCAATCCAGAGTCTTCTGATCCGTGTTTTCCTGCATTGAGACGCATTCATGCATCACATGCACAGCCCTGCGGTCTCATTGAGATGTTTGTGTTGACTGCTGCAGGTGCATTATTAATGACTATCGATAGACACGTCCAGCGTGACTCTGGTTAAACCCGGTCAGAACACCGCTGACCTTCAGATGAGAGCGAGTTTACATCACACTAACGCCCTGCGGCAAGACAAAATGTCAAACCACCTTCGGCACAAATCGACAGACAACGTTCCTGCCCGATAAAAGACTGAGAAACCTCCCTTAGGTCTGGAGATATCTGAGTGAATACATGTGGAAGAGATGCTGGGTGGTGAGAGTAAAACTAGTACAAAAACACTTTACAATAAGCTTTCATTGGTTAACCTGAACTAACAATATCCTTCTACAGCATTTATTCATCTTACTTAAATCTCAATGTTTAATAATAATATTGTGACACTCGAGACCTAAAAATGGTCCTAATGTTCTATTCATGTGATATGCAATCCAGAATCTGCATGAGTGAATATTAAACATGATAAAAGCACAACTGACTGGTGAAACTTCTGAGCCCTGCTGCTCTGCTCCCGAGCGCCGATCTTCCTCTAACAGCGGGGCGAGCCGTAAGCGGGTCATCCAATAATCAGGGGAATTTCCTTCAGGCGAGGAGAAAATTCCCCGTGCTCAGTGGCTGATCGGAGTTTAATTAAAGCCTGTTTGTTTCTGCGGCTCTTGGCAGCCAGAGTCCCGCTTCATCATATAATCACCCGCGCCGCCGCCACACAACAGAGGGCGAGAAATGAGCGCTCACAGCGACGCGCCAGCACTTCATATACACCCTAGAAAGTCACAAACGGTCGCTGGAGGACATGAAGTATTCAAATACAGCACACAATCAGGAGTGAAAAGAGCAGACAATGAGAAAACAAGAGTGGAGAAGAACCTTGAATAGGTGTTTTTAGCAAGTTGCCATGTGGTTGCTAGGGTGTTGCTATGGGGTTGCTAAGGTAATATAGGTGGGTTTTAGCACAATGTCATGTGGTTGCTAGGGTGTTGCTATGTGGTTGCTAAGATAATATAGGTAGGTTTTAGCACATTGTCATGTGGTTGCTAGGGTGTTGCTATACAGTTTCTAAGGTAATGCAGTATGCAGTTGTTGCCATGCAGTTGCTGATGTGGTTTCTAGTTTCTAGGGTGTTGTTTTGTCGTTACTAAGGTAATATAGGTGGGTTTTATTATTTTTCTAGGGTGTTGCTATGTGGTTGCTAAGGTAATATATTTGGTTTTAACACCTTGCCATATGGTTGTTATGCAGTTTTTAAGGTAGTTGCTGTGCAGATGTTGCCATGCAGTTGCTTATGCGGTTTCGGTATCTTGCCATGCAGTTGCTGAGGTAATAGGTGAGTTTTAGAATGCTAACATGCAGTTTCTAGGGTGTTGTTATACGGTTTCTAAGGTAAGTTGCTGTGCAGATTTTGCCATGCAGTTGCTTATGCAGTTTTGGCATCTTGCCATGCAGTCACTGAGGTAATATAGGTAGGTTTTAGCATTTTGCTCTCTGGTTGCTAGGGAGTTGCTATGCGGTTGCAAAGATAATATAGTTGGGTTTTAGCACCTTGCCATGTCGTTGCTATGTTGTTGCTGCTGCAGTTTAAGCATGTTGCCAATGCCATGAAGTTTCTAGGTTGTTGCCATATAGTTGCTGCTGTGGTTTTAGCATGTTGCCACGCAGATGCTAAGGTGTTGCTATGCAGTTGCTGCTGTGGTTTCAACATGTTGCCATGCACTTGCAAAGGTAATATAAGTGGGTTTTAGCACACTGCCATGCGGTTGCTAAGGTGTTGCTACACGGTTGCTGCTGTAGTTTCAGCAAGTTGCCACGCAGTTGCAAAGGTGTTGCTATGCTGTTGCTACTGTGGTTTCAGCATGTTGCAATGTGGTTTATAGCTGGGTAATATAGGTAATATAACCAGGTTTTAGTATGTTATGTGTTTTCTAGGGAGTTGCTATGTGGTTGTTGCTATGCTGTCACTGCTGCAGTTTAAGCAAGTTGTTGTGCGGTTATAGGTGGGTTTTAGCATTTTGCTGTCTGGTTGCTAGGGTGTTGCTATGGTAAAATAGCTTGGTTTTAACACATTGTCATATGGTTGCTAAGGTGTTGCTATGTAGTTTATAAGAAAACATGCTATGCAGTTGCTGCTGTGGATTCAGCATGTTGCCATGTGCTTTCAAAGGCAGGTTGATTTTAGCACACTGCCATGCGGTTGCTGCTGCAGTTTCAGCATGTTGTTGTGCAGTTGCTAAGGTAATATAGGTGGGTTTTAGTATGTTTCCATTCAGTTTCTAGGGTGTTGCTGTGCAATTGCGGCAATGGAGTTTCTGTTGTGGTTTCAGCATGTTGCCATGCGGTTGCTGAGGTGTTGCTATGCAGTTGCTAAGGTAATATAGGTAGGATTTAGCATGTTGCTATGCAGATGCTAAAGTAATATTGATGACTGGCAAAGGAAACTGCACTAATGATTGAGAGAGTGTTAGGAGAGAGATAACTCACTCAAAGATGAGCAGACAACAGTGAGAACATGAGATGGAGATCAGACACTTACTGATCTTGTAGCCCAGCTTTTCGGCATGAACTCGTTTGGCCAAGAACTGTCCTTCAACCAGGGCTCGGATTTCCACCTCGCGGTCAAAGGCAGCTACCTGTGCAAGAGTGAACACAAAGACGGGCTTCAAGTAACCAGACACCGCTTCTGCTCCCATAAAGCATTCTTTGAGTCTGACGGCAACATTCCCACACATGAGCACTGAGCTGAACTCAACTGACACCGCCAGCCGCCTATCAACCACAGCATGAGAACCGGGCTTGTTACATTATTGAGACATTATTTTCATGACAATTAAACACAACCCCGAAGTTGTTTTTACATGTTTTTTTTAAGTATCCAAATCATATTAGAGGATATGTTAGGACGTCCACCAAAGAAGATATATATCAATTTTCAATTGTATGGATCATACAGTTACAGAGTTACAATGTTCTTTAAGTTGTAGCGCCCCCTATTGGCAGAATTTTATGAAACTTAGTGAGCATCCTCAGAATGCCCTGTTGTCTTTGTGTGTCAAGTTTCATTTAGTTTGGACATTGCATTCAGCAACTATAGGTCAGCTCATAAAAATGGGCATTGCTGACCAATTAACCCTAAATTAACCCTGTAGCGCCCCTTATTGGCAGAATTTTATGAAACTTGGTGTATGTTCTCAGACTGCCCTGTTGTCTTTATGTGTCAAGTTTCATTAAGCTTGGACATTGCATTCAGCAACTATAGGTCAATTCATAAAAATGGCCATTGTTGACCAATTAACCCTAAATTAAACCTAAATTAACACTATAGCACCCCCTATTGGCAGAAATTTACAAACTTGGTGTGCATCCTCAGAATGCCCTGTTGTTTTTGTGTATCAAGTTTCATTGAGCTTGGACGTTGCATTCAGCAACTATACGTCAGCTTGTAAAAATGGGCATTGCTGACCTATTAACCCTAAATTAACCCTGTAGCGCCCCTATTGGTGGAATTTTACGAAACTTGGTGTGCATCCTCAGAATGCCCTGTTGTCTTTGTGTGTCAAGTTTCAATAAGTTTGGACATTTCTTTCAGCAACTATAGGTCAACTCCAAAAAATGGCCATTGTTGACCAATTAACCCTAAATTAACCCTGTAGCTCCCTCTATTGGTGGAATTTTATGAAACTTGGTGTGCATCCTCAGAATGCCCTGTTGTCTTTGTGTGTCAAGTTTTATTAAGTTTGGACATTGCATATAGGTCATCTCGTAAAAATGGCCATTGTTGACCAAATTAACCCTAAAACCTACAATTTTATAGGCAGAAATAGAATCGATATGTACGACTTGACTCAAGGATTCTGGGTGGGGGGTAAGAAATTTATTTCTAGCCTTTATGGTTCCAAAGTTATGATCCAAAAAGCAAAGTGCCTTATTATAGCGCCAGCTAGTGTCCGATGGGTGTGTAGCGATGCACGAATGGTTCAATATGGAGTACCACAAGGCTCAGTACTAGGACCGTTGCTTTTCACTCTATACATGCTGCCCTTAGGAGAGATAATTAGGAAGCATGGTGTTAGTTTTCACTGCTACGCTGACGATACTCAGCTCTATATTTCCTCGCGCCCTGACGAAACCTACAAATTCACAAAACTAACAGAATGCATAGCTGACATTAAAAACTGGATGACAAGAAATTTCTTATTATTAAATTCAGAAAAAACTGATATCCTAATCTTTGGACCAAAAACTTCCTCACGAAAAAACCTTGAATACTCTCTAACACTTGACGGGTGCTCCATTAAACCTTCGTCCTCAGTTAGGAACCTGGGTGTGCTCTTTGATACCAATCTTTCATTTGAAAGTCATGTTTCTAGTATCTGTAAAACCGCCTTCTTCCATCTAAAAAATATATCTAAATTACGACATATGCTCTCAATGACAAATGCGGAACAGTTGGTTCATGCATTCATGACCTCAAGACTAGATTATTGTAACGCTCTACTGGGGGTTGTTCTGCTCGGCTTTTAAACAACTACAGTTGGTCCAAAATGCGGCAGCTAGAGTTTACTAGAACCAGAAAGTATGACCATATTAGCCCATTCTGTCAACATTACATTGGCTCCCTATTAAACATCGTATAGATTTTAAAATCTTGCTACTTACTATAAAGCTCTAAATGGTTTAGCTCCCCAGTACCTAAGTGAGCTCTTAATGCATTATAGTCCTTCACGTTTATTGCGATCGCAGAATTCAGGCCAGTTGATAATACCCAGAATATCAAAATCAACTGAAGGCGGCAGATCCTTTTCCTATTTAGCACCTAAACTCTGGAACAATCTTCCTAGCATTGTTCGGGAAGCAGACACACTCTGTCAGTTTAAATCTAGACTAAAAACACATCTCTTTGCTCTTGCATACACATAACACATTATCAATACATTAACATTTTTCAAATCCGTTAAAGGATTGTTACGCTGCAATAATTAGGTCGGCCGGAACCGAGAACATTTCCTATAACACTAGATATACCTGTACATCAGAATAAGAATGGCATCTACGCTAATATCTGTCTCTCTGCTTATCCTGAGGTTTGCCGGGTGCTGGATCCAGGCCGTATCCAGATCAGATGGAGAACCTGTGTCTGGACCTGACTACAACGTAGCCCAGGAGACAATGGGCCTACAGATCCAGTTCTGGCTGCATCTATAATTCAGATTTTTAATCCCCGTATCCGCTTACATATATTTATATATAATCTATTTTAATCTCTATAATAAAAATGTATAATTCGGATTTTGATCTCCATATCCATTTACATATAATATATATCTTCCAAGGGGTTTTTTCCCTCCTAGGACTTTTTTCCCAGTGTTAGCACGCTGGGTTTTTCTCCTAGGGGGTTTTTTCCACCCCTGGGAGTCAGCCGACATTGGCCTAATGTAGCGCCATCTTGTATATGTTACATATTACCACGCTTGTTTGTACAGCTTATTTTTAACCACTTCCCTTTTTTCTGTGCTTCTAATATGTAAAGCTGCTTTGAAACAATTACCAATTGTAAAAGCGCTATATAAATAAATTTGACTTGACTTGACTTGACTTGACTTGACGAATGGGACCATCCAGCCAATTTTTTTCCAAAACCTTTGGTGTTTAGCCCCCTAAAAATCCTAAAATTTTAAGGTGAAATGTGAAAATGCTACAGTAGGAACAAAATAACAGAGGGTGCAACTCCTGGAGGGTTAATGAGCATCTTATGGCAGTTGAACTGAACTGTGACCCAATTAGCACAAATTAAGCAATTATCAGATCAGTGGCAATATTTGCAAACCTGTTCAGCCGAAGTAAATGAAGCTGAAAAGGGCAAATCAATCTGTAGCGAGCAGTGCGTCTTGTTTACAGCACGCCCACTCAATGACTCACCCTTTGACCTTCAGCATTAAACCTGTGAACGCCGGCGGCGGGAGGCGTAATCTCCATCACGTCAAAATAGATGCCTGAAAACACACAGACGCATCAGGACAAGGACAAACGTCACGGCTTCATCAGGCTTCATTGATTAACTACCCACGTGAGACGGCAGGGTCGTGTGAGAAGCATATGGATGCTGTCGTCACTAATGTCTCAGATTAAATAGAAACACAGATAGTCTAAAGTTGAATTGTCAGGAAGTATCCAAGTGTAATGGTATCATTGAGATGCTGTTATTAAATATATATATTTTTAAATATATTTTACATATTATTTGTTATATATATTTTATATATTATTATTATTATTATATAATTAAAAAAATATGATTTTTATTATAATTTTGTAATGTTTATTATATTTTTTTTAAATCTATTATTGTTACTGAAAGATTTCCATTTTCATTTTAAAGTCTTAGTAATTTTGTTTTGTGTTTGTTTTTTGTTTGTTTTTTTATGTCTATATAGTTTTCATTTTTAGTTTGAGGTATTTTAGTACATTAAGTTAAATTAAATGAAAATGAGAAATGTTGCTTTGGAAAATGAGCTGAAATAAAATTAAGTATAAAAATGTTTATTTACATTAAATATGTTTAATTTAATTAATATGAACATTTAATATGTTCTAAATATATGTTTATTTTTATTTTGTTTTAGTTATTTTCGTACATTAAGTTAAACCAAATGAAAATGAGAAAGTTGCTTTGGAAAATAAATAAAATAATAAAATGAAAAAAAAACAACAACAAAAAAAAAACTGTTAACTGATTTTATTTCAGTTAACATTTATTTTTATTTCAAGTAATGAAAATGTTTTTTATGGTTTTAGTTATTTTGTTTTTTAATGGTTTGTCATTTTGTTGTGTTTTTGTCATTTTTATTTTTTATTTATTTATATTTTTAAAAATGTTTATATATTTTTATTAATTTTATTTTGTTTTAGTTATGTTAGTACATTAAGTTAAACCAAATGAAAATGAAGAATGTTGCTTTGGAAAATAAAATAAAATAAAATAAAATAAAATAAAATAAAATAAAATAAAACTGTTAACTAATTTATTTCAATTAACATTTATTTTATTTCAAGTAATGAAAATGTTTTTTATGGTTTTAGTTATTTTGTTTTTTAATGGTTATAGTAATTTTGTTTTGCCATTTTTATTTTTTAAATCTATATATAGTTTTTATTAATTTTATTTCAGTTTGAATTTTACTTATTTCAATACATCAAGTTAAACAAAATGTAAATAAGAAAAGATTTTGCTTTGGCAACAAGCCGAAATAAAATAAGTTATTTAAATATAAAATAAATGTATATTTTATTTTATTTTTAACTCAAGTAACGAAAATGTTTTTTTTTTATGGTTTCAGTTTTAGTTAACAACAATATCCCTGGTATATACAATATTTAATCACCTAAATTTCCATTGTTTCCCATCGGTGTGGACCTCAGAGCGCTGGAGAAACGTTCCCATGATCCTCCAGCACATTCGTTACGAATCCTCTCTCGTGTGAAAGAGCCGTTTTTAAAGCTGAGAGACACAAGAGAGTTTCAGGTTAAACATAACTGGTGACTGTGACACTTCAGATAAAATTTTTTCTGCCTCTGAATGCTGTAAACACGACTCTCTTCCTCTTGTTTGACGGTGTTGTAAATGAGGTCAATCTTCATTACATCTAAAGTTCACAGAATACAATTTCACATTCTCAGGAAAAAGCAAGTAACCAAACTCGCTTTTTATACATCCAGCCTTGACGGGTAAAGCACTGACGTCGCCGTCTCTCACGTAAAGAAAAACATTCAAACATCATTTTAAAAATTCAAGAAGGTCAGTGTCGAGCTGCACAGAGAGCGCAGTTTTTACATTGACTCACTTTTATTTCTCAAACACTGTGACAGGAACAGAGAGTCAAGTGTTGAGGTTATTCTTCAAGAGCCCCAGAAAAACACTGAATTATGACACAATATCAGTTCTGACAAACATTAAACACATAAAATGAGCATAACAGAATCATATACTTGGCCAAATCTCACTGAGAAACGACATATTTCACCCCAAAATCTACAGAATTTTGTATTTTTATTAACTAATGTTAGCAAAGAGTAGTAAATACTGTAACAAATGCATTTCTCATCATTAGGTTAATATGCATAAACCAAAGTTAACTAATAGAACCTAATTGTAAAATGTTATCATAAAAACTACTACACATTTTATTGAAACATTTTGTTTAAATCAGAATAAATGAAATGCAAAACAACAAATACTTCACAATGTCATGTTAATCAGAATGAGGTTGTTTTCAGTACAGTAAAGAAACAATGCAAATGTTTATTTCGGGGTGAAATATGACCAGCAGAATAACATGTTCTTGACCGTTTGGTGTCAGTGTATTTTCTATGAGATCAGACAGTAACATACGCCCAGGCGCTGTGTGTGTTTTACCATATCAAAGCCATGTACGCGCTGCAGTCCACCGGGTTACAGAAGATGTGGCCCTCCACTGTGGGTTTGGGATCCTGGATCCACAGGAAAACTGTGTCGCTGGTGCCCAAACTGACCTGTGGAGACAATCCAGAACAACATCACCACACTGACACACCTAAAACACTCATATATTCAAAAAACGTTTAGCTAACGTTCCTATTAAGTTGTTCTGAATGAATGTTCTTTTTAAATGTTTCTTCTTGGTTATATGAACATTCCATTTCATCATTCTTCAAACATTCCGTTACATTTGAATGTTACTCTGAACATTTCCGAACCATTTTAGGCCTGAATATGCCACAGTTTCAACAGGTTTTGGTTTTCCACGTGCTCTCCAACTATTTCATCAACCCTAACGCGAGTGTCCACAAGTGTCCGTGCTGATATATATTCAAAAGTGTGGATGAAAGAGGCTGAAATTATTTATGAGTCGGAGTTCGAGGAGACGCGTCAGCACATGAAACACACGGATGTGGTCATGTGACGAGGGTTTATCCACACAGGAATCCAGCGTTTACACGGCAGAGGCTTTGATGTTTGGATACATTCATCTGTCACACAGAATCTAAATCACTAATTGCAGTATTTTATTTTAGAAACATAAATCTGAGCTGCAATTTTGGGTTCAACACTGGCGGAAACACTGGACCTTAAACACAGGAAAGAATAACGGACAGTACAGGACTACGATTTTAAGAATCAGCGAGACATTTTATTAGTGTTTTTACTTTGTTTGTATTTTTATATTTTTTTCTGTTTTCATTTTAATTTGTTTTAGAAATTTTGATGTTTGTCTTTTTTTTGTCTATTTAATTTTTTAATTTTTATATCTGTTTTAGTTATTTTAGCACTGAGATATTTTATTAACCTTTTTTAATTAGTTTGTATTTTCAGTTACAATTTTAGTAATGTTGTCGTGTTTTTTGGTCATTTTTATTAGTTGTTTTTTTTAAATATGTCTATATGATTTTTTATATTTATTATTTCAGTTTTAGTTATATTAGTATCATTGAGATAATTTATTTGTTTTACTTTTGCTTTAATGTTTTCAGTTTAATTTTTAGTAATCTTGTGTGTTTTTGATATGTTTTTAAATATTTTTATTTCAGTTTTGGTTTTTAGTATTTGAGATATTTTATATTTTTAATTAGTTTGTATTTTTATAATTTTAATTAGTTAATCTTGACATTTATTAGTTTTTATTTTTTCAAATGTCTTTTTATTTTTATTAGTTTGTATTTTGTATTTTTTTTATATTTTTTAGTTTGTATTTTGTTTTTTTCATTTTTAATTTTTTAATTATTAGTTTTATTTTTTTTATGTCTATGATTTTTAATTTTTTTCAGTTTGTTATTTTAGTATCATGAGATATTTTTAATTTAATTAGTTTGTTTTTTATTTTTTTTCATTTTTTTAGTTAATCTTGTTATGTTGCTTTTTTAAATGTTATTGATTTTTTTTTTTTTATTTCAGTTAGTATTTTAGTATATATTTTAAATTTTAATTAGTTTGTATTGTTTTTTTAATTAATCTTGTTTTTTGTCATTTTATTATTTTTTAAGTATATATATATATATATATATATATATATATATTTTTTTTTTTTTTTTTTTTTTTTTTTTTTTCAGGTCAAATTTTAGTCAATAGTAACTCATTTTTATTTTAGTGTAACTAAATGTAAATGAGGAATGCTGCCTTATCAACTAGCTGAAAATAAATAAAAATAATGCTTTTTTAATATTTTATTTTATGTCAGTTAAAGTTTATTTTAAGAAACGAAAGTGTTTTTATGGCTTATGTTTTGTTTAACTATAATAACTCTGATTTCAAGCTAATTAGCTCCAGATTTAACTCCTAAACACTAGCATCACTGTCACTTCTGATCAATTCAATGCATCCTTGATGAATAAAATATTAATTTAAACAAGTTGACCAAAAGTGATCAGTTGTGAATGTGTGTAAAACATCAGAACTTGTCTTAAAACGCTCTCTGGGTTTCGGTACAGCGACTTTGATGTTTGTATTTTCATATGTTTATTAGTAAAACACTCACCGCTAGATCTCCTTCCTGTAGCCTCATTCCTGCCAGAGACCCTGAAACGACACAAAACATCCTTAAATAAAACAAAACTATCTTTTCTAGTCCCACATATCTGCTGTTTGAAAACAGACGCTTCTGTCCTGGAGGATGTCATGAACTAATAAAGCACTGATAGTGAAGTGTGACGGGGTCAGGCGGGCGTCACTGGCGTCTCCTCCATGTTTTAATCAGGAGTGCAGGGGGACGGAGGGACGACTCGGGTCAGGTTTAATCACAGGTGGTCAGAGCTGTTCTTGGCGGCCTTACAGAAACCAAAAGTTCAATAAATCACCAGAAACGTCACGCTAACAGGAGCTTCAGCGCCGAGAAAAATGATCCCCAATTCTCATTTCAATTCATCAGGAGGAGCCGAGGAAAACATTTCAGCACTTTCTAGAAAAATGGAAACTTTTGCTATGTGCTTTTGTCATTATTTTATAATTCTGTTTTGCTTTCACTTATTTTTATTCCAAATTTAGTTTTAGTGCTTTTACTCAAACCAAGACAACATTTCTATTTTTTGTTCAGAACTGCAGGTTGTTTGTGAAATGATGAAAAACTAATAATTAAATCATCAAAGTGTCAAATTAAAATAAATAATGTTAAAATAAAAGCAATGAAATTAAAACACTGAGCTATATTATTTGTTTAGGTGCATCATGTGCTCATTAACTTCAGAAAACCGTCAACATGCAGATGTGTTGTTGAATTATTGAAGTATTTAATTAAAATCTCAGGGGAAATTCAAGAAAATATTTCAGCTCAAAGGGGTTCGGCTGACAAAAATGCTTGGGAAAAATTAATTAAGATTTATACACCTCAGCAGTCATTCTAGGCCTGTTTAGTGTAAGTATAAATCCCACAAAATTATCATGACTACAGATTCAAAAGACACATATACACTGTAAATGAACCAATTACAAGTTACACTTATATATTTATATTCATTTAAAAATATATCATCATATATTATATATATATATATATATATATATATATATATATATATATATATTATATATATATATATATATTATTATTATATTATTTATATATGTGTGTATGTATATGTACATAATTATATTAAAATGTAAAAAATTTTTTACAATCTTATATATATTCTGTTCATTTAATTTAAAGTTAATGTTTTAGTAATATTGTTGTTTTTGTCATTTTTATTATTATTTTTAAATATATATTATTTTTTCTATTTTTTTTAGTTATTTTAGTATCATTGAGAGATTTTATTAATTTTTAATTAAATTAATTATTAATATTTTTTGTTTACATTTTTAATTTAAGTTAAAGTTTTAGTAATTTTGTTGTTGTTTTTGTCATTTTTATTAGTTTTTGTTTTTTTAATATGTCTGTATGATTTTTAACATTTTTATTTCAGTTTTAGATATTTTAGTATCATTGAAATATTTTATTAATATTTTTAATTAGTTTGTATTTTCACATTTTTCTGTTTTAATTTTTAAGCTAAGTTAGTTTTAGTATTTCTGTTGTTTCTGTCATTTTTGTTAGATTTTTTATGAAATGTCTATATGATTTTTTATTTTTTATTAATATTTATTTTTTATTATTATTTTACATATATAAGTATACTAAAAAATGACAATTTATTTTACAATCTTATATATATATATATATAAACATAAAAGATTGTAAAATAAATGTGTGTGTGTGTGTGTGTGTGTGTGTGTGAATGGCTGCATGTGTAGAGATGTATTCGTGTGTTGTTGCTGCCATCTACAGTCAATAAGATGTTATCAGCGATAAGATGTTGAGTGACACTGTAAAATCAAATATGCATCACCTGTTCATTCAATATTCTGATTTTCTGAGGTAAAGCTGCTCTGTTTGCAACACGTTGAACACAGAATGACAGAAAATGCTTGATTTTTACCAGGATTGTCTCCAGTGAAGGCCAGCACCGCACAGCTCTGTGGAAACCCGTAGCGTTCAGAGTAATACGGAGACACACAACCCTGTGAAAGACACACACAGTTCATCACTTCAGGCCTCAGAGGGCGTTTGAGATGTTAGAGATTAAAAACAGTCTAATTCACCAGAACAGCTGTAGACGGTGTGAGATCTCCGAGTTTTTCAGCCAACTCCGGCGCTGTGGCGTTCAGACACGCCTGAGACCACTGCTTCTTAAAAATATCCATCAGATTCATCCCAGAACCTTCATGTGAAGACAAACACACGATTCAATGAAGATCAAACCTCTTAATAATTCACAGCTCATAACTGACAGCAAACTCCTTCATCTGATCACAGTTTTATATTCACAGTTGGGACAATACTCATCAGAGAGTTATTTATAATGCATCAGATGTGTTCAGAGGACAGAGAGGGGCGGAGGTCAATCAAACGGCTCATGACACACACTCCTCAGGCCTGCGGTGAGGGAACGTACCGTCACTGAAGTCGATCGAGGCGTAGTCGCCCAGGAACAGAGATGAAGCGAAGCTGCTGATCAGTGATATTCTCTGACAATCACACCGATTACATGTATTACAACAGATGTTGATGCTCGTCTGCTTCATGAGTTCATTCACACTCATAATTAGTGCTTTAATTACTCTCAGGAAATGCTTTCAATGTGACACAGACTCAACGCTCTTTAATTTAGCAAAATAAACACATGAAATCCAATCATGAGGAATATTTATTCATTTCTGAAAGTGTTTACAGCTAATTAATTAATATTAAAAAATAAAACAATATTTTATAAACAAAATAATTTTATTTTATAGAAAAAATGTATATATATAAATTATATATAATTAAATATATAAATATTTGTTTGAATTTACACACACACACACACACATATATATATATTTATAAATCATAAGGAATATTTATTTATTACTGAAACCATGTGTTTATAGCTGTTTTAAATGTTTATTTATATTATATTTATATAACAATAATTATTTTAAATTCTATGATAATTACTTTTATATGAACATTATAAAAATATATAAGAATTTACATAAATTCTTTATATAATTATAATTACATACAAACACAAAAATCAGGATGAATATTTATTTTTACTGAAATATGTTTATAGCTGTTTTAATTGCTTGTATATAATTAAAATTAATATGTACACATTAAAAATAACTTATCAACCAATTATTTAAAAATTTTATAATAATTATTTTATTTTGATCAATATACTTTAAGATATAATAATATAAAATATACATTAATTTAATTTAATTCAATATATATTTTATTTACATAAACAATTAAACAGTTTGTAATTATATATATGTGTGTATATACTGTGTATATATATATATAGCTACATATAATTAAATAAAATTAGATATTAAAATAACAATATTTTATAAAACAATAATTATAACAAATGCTATAAAAATTAATCAATAAATTTTATTATTTTTTATTAAAAACTATTTTATATCAAATTTATTATATGAAATAACAAAATATATTTTAATGTATATAAATTCTCTATATAATTATAATTACACACAAACATAAACATTTTAAAATAGTTTAATGAGCAAAGTTATTTCCTGTGCTGATTTATTTCCTACTAAAACAATAATTTGGGATAATCATCCTGAAGGGCTCGTCACTTTCTATTTTCAAACATCTTCATAAATCATTCTAGAGAGTGTTTAATTGATATTTGTGCACACTGAGTTTTACCTCCGACTCTCTGAATTCATTCGGCTTCAAGCGATAAATCTTTGCAATCTGATTTCCAGTGAAGCGCTGTTTGACAAATACAGAAAATGTTAAGTTATTAATATTATTAACTTTCATTATAGTTAATATAAATAAGACGGACAGGGCAGGGTTAAAGCACCTCATACGCTCGTGACCCAGTGATGTCAGCCAGAGTTTGAGCGCCTCCTACTGCCGCCTCCAGATACTGACACTGATCTGAGGTACTGGAGTCCATCCAGACCGGACTGTCCTGCAGCGCGAAACTGTCCTACAGCAGACACAACCCACTGAGCACTGAGATCATAAACATATATACCACTATACACAAGCACTACATACATAATGTGGATTGAGGGTATTTTATGCTCCCACTTCATGTATGTCATGCAATGTACGATTTTACACAAAACAAACACACATTTGATCAGTTCCACAACATCTGCCCCGTGCAAACAGATGATCAGAGGAAGCTCTTGTGTCATCACACATCAGGTGAAGTATTAACCATCAGGGATGGACGTTTGACCCTCAGCAAACAGTCTGAGCGGCATCAGGACAGTGAGGAGAATCCACTGTAATGTGAGATAAAGATCGTCATCGTCACCTGTAAAAGCTCGTGTAAGTGTTTCCGCGGGTCCAGATGATTGAGGGTTCGTCTCGCGCCCTTCCTCCAGAACACACTGCCATGTTGCTGGAACAAAGATCAAATCCATGAGATTCAGCATCAGATCAAACATGAAATCCAGACCTGAACTGATTCTGCATCAACAGAAATACACACAAAACCCCATACAGCAAAAAATAAATATTATATATATATATTATATATATATATATATATATATAGCTCTGGAAAAAATTAAGAGACCACTCCAAGTTCAGAAATCAATGTTAAGTGGTCACTTAATTTTTTCCAGAGCTGTATATATATTGCTCATATACTGTATATGTAATATATATATATATAATAGTTCTTAGGACAACTTTGTTGAACTTTTTTGACTTCAAATGTTGACTACTAATATACATATATCTATATATATATATATATATATATAATACATTCTGTTAAAATATTTAACGCAATTAATGCAGCATCTGTTTTTAGCATTACTGCATATGATCACAGAAAGAATAAAAACAATAACTAAATGCGACATCACTTAAATTTAAAGTTGTTATATTTTTAAAGCCTATTAAATGTTAAAAAATTATGGCTTTAAATTATACTGTAATGTTAAATTGCTATAATTACTTAAAATTACTTAAAATATACCGTCTTTATTCTGTTTTTACATTCATTTGGAGATTCAATGTGAAATTATGCATTACAATATAAGAAAATATTACAAATGTTAATGTTAGTTGTGATTAATTATTAATTTTTTTAACAATTGACAGCAAAAAATATATATATGCTAATAAAAAATATATATATGCTTACATGTTGTAAACATGCTGTATACATGCTGTATTCTTATATTGAAAATATATGAGGTAATATAAATAAGTATAAATTTATATTAGTGTTAATTTTTTTGTATATTTTTAAAATATACTGATTTATTTTTTTTTTTTGTTTTTTTGCTGGGACTAAATTTTTTGAAATGTCTGTCAATCAAAGTTCCACACATTTGACTCTCATTGAGTGTCAGTTTAATAAATGTTTTGGGTAATTTGATTATGCTTTCAGATATAACCACTATTTTACCACATTTTACCAAGTTTAAAAACAGGGAATCCCTCAGATTCCCACCAAATCAATGCTAAAAATTAACATCTAAAAAATACTGATCATCATTATGAGGGATGATTTATTTCAGGTATATTTTACTGCATAAATAATGATAAATAAATCATTCAAAGTCACCTGTCCACTGCCTGAGACGGCCTTCACTCGAGAGAAGTCAAAGCCAGCGTTCCTCATTTTCTCCAGGAGAACATCAAGCGCCTGCAGTCAGACGACAGACAGCACAACAGATCCAAACACATCAGGAATCACTCATGGTCATCATGGATTATATATCTACAGGTGATAAATGATCAGGCAGGTTTACCTTCACCCACATGAGCGCTGGAGACGTGACCGTCAGCTGGTCTTCATGGATATGAACTCCTCCATGAGTCCTGCAGAAACACATGTTATTATTGGACACAAAAAGGACATCAGGAAATATTAAAATTGTGAATTCCAGGCTTGGAAAATGAATGAACGTCATTGAGGTCTGTATAGCAAATATATATGTTGTTCTTTATAAGTTATTAATAATAATTTTGTATCATGTAATCATGGACCAAAAGGGTATGGGAACCCTGTATATAACAGAAATATGATATATAAAATATAATAAGTAGTAATGTGACATGTTGACCTGAACTCCGGCAGCTCGCTGTCAAACTGAACGCTGCTCTGATGAACAACATCAAGCTTTCCATCAATAGCGACCACTTTCAGCTTAAACAATAAAATCAGGATGATACGGATTAGTTTAAAAGTGTTTGCATCAGTTTAATGTAAATTTACATTTATGCATTTGGCAGAGGATTTTATCTAAAGCGACTTACAGTGCATTCAAGGCATGCATGTTATCATTCCCTGGGAGCTGAACTCCAGATTTATGATGTTATTAATTCAACTGCATGAGTCCAGAAGCCCACACCAGACTCATTTGATGATTTTTATTGACAAATTCACACTTTTTCAGCACTAGGTGATCTCTCATCCTGATCCTGATATTTAAGCAAATATTCAAGATTCTGAGAGACCAAAGGTCAACTACAGATTGACCATTAATCTCAGTGTTGGTGCATTGATCTACACACAGAAGCAGATCAACTAAATGTGCATTTAAGAACTTAAGAGCTCTAAGCAGCTTAATGATGATTACATATCATGGTATTTTCATGTTTTTTGGACATATACCAAAGTATCCCCGTGGTATTTTTAAATAACTTTAAGTAGCACGTAAATATCATGGAAAATACATCACTGTACTACAGTAGCATTACACTGCTTTTAGTAAGTGACTCTATTATAAAACATCATGCAATGATTTCTCTAGTACAACATCTCATATGCAATATAGACACTGACACTGACATATGTATTTATATACACTATACTTCATTAAAAGCGTGTGTGTGTGGTGTGTGTGTGTGTGTGTGATTCTACCTGTTGCGTGCTGAAATCAAACCCTAGAAAACAAGAATCTGCAGCTTCAGCCATTCAGATCACAAACATCCCGCCATCGAACGCTACAGTAGCGAAGGCTTACTTCATTAATATTCATGAGGACGCTACAGTAAACTTCCTGAAGCGACAGTCATGTGACCTACTTAATATTCATGAGCTCAATCTTTACCATGGCTGGATTCGTTCATTCACCAGCTGACTGGCGTCCACTCGCCAATCACGTCGGTGAACATCATGCAGCCTAGTTAAATATTCATGACCTCAGCGAGCATGTGACCTTCATACAGTACACTTAAAGGGACTGTGCACCGCCGAAAAAACATGTTTTCAAAGCTTGATGAACTTTAACCTGTAGCCCAAACCATGTCAGTTGTTTAAATATTGTCATGCTCTTTAGAAATATGTATTTAAAACAGCTCATTTACTAATAAAGCTTTTTTTTTCAGCATATTTCAGAAACAGGAAACTAATTAATGTCTGAGACAATTCGTGGAAGTTGCAGTGGAAGTGAACAGGAGAAAGAGAAGATTAAACATGCAAGTGTAAAAACATTAGATCTTATTAACACCACAGCTATTTAAGTGTCTGTGTGAAATAAAGCAGACATGCAATCTGTGCTGAATTTGAATTACTGAAATAGAATTTTGCATTTTAGTTTAGTTTTTGTTTTTTTGTGCAATTATATTCATGTCTGAGTTATTTGCTGCCAGTATTGCATTGTACAGTATATTGTATTATTTTAATTTTGGAAGCAATTTAGCAATATTACTCAGCCGATACACTTCAACTTCAACATAATAACGTGCAAAATGAGTTTATGAATGTTCACCTCACCCACTGCATCAACAATACTGTGCAAACATGCTGAGAAATTTAATTCCTCATGAGTGATGACATTCTGAAGTTTAACTGGATAATTTTCTTTTTCTAATGTCGTTCTTTTACCTTATTTACTTCTTTCTCACACAGACTTTGCACAGCATTTTAACATGAATATATGAATATTGCACATGAATGTTTTTAAACATTGTCTTTGCAAACAGAACAACCTTGAATTGCCCTCTTCTGTTTGCACTTTGTTGCAACTCTTGGAGGGAATGCCCACAAAACACACAGCCATGAGATCTGCTGTTCAGAGGGGAAATCAAGCTACATTTATGACTATACTTAAATAAAAGTGGATGTTATCAGGATGTGGCCATGCTGTTGCTCATCTCTGACGTGTGAAGATGTGCGGGGGAGAGACGAGGAAGTTTCAGTCAGAAGAGGACGAGCTGAGCAGTGTTAGGATGGACATCACACTCTTAAAAGAGCAATACAACTCCATCAGAGACAAACAGAGACGCCAACTCAGGTGCTGTGCTTCAGGGAAGGTAAGAAGTGTTGTTTGGATTTGTGTCCAGCAAACAGAGAACGTTCTGGAAACTTTGGCAAGGTTACGAACAAACATTCTTCCAGTAACGTTAATAGAACGTTCAGAGTTTTCTGGGCTTTAATGTTCTCTTTGAACTTTTTTTAAATGTTACTTGTTTTAGAACTTTCAAAGAACATTCAAAAGTAACATTCTGTTTGAAGAATGATAAAAATGGAATGTCCTCTTAACATTCTAACATTCTTGTAACCAAGAAAAAACGTTTTTAAAATGTTTAAAAACTGAATTGTTTTAGAAACCTCTTAGAAATAACATTTTCATATCTTAATGGGAACATTAGTAAAATGTTTTTAGAACATTTTTGTTAGCTGGCTAAGTGCACTTCAGGTTCTGTTAGCCTTTAATGTACTATAAACATTCTCTTATATGGCTAAGAATGATGCTATTCCAGTTATATATTCCAAAACACTAGTAGGACATTAATAATTGTATAAATTAACAATCCTATTTTGAGTTACATCTTGTGTGATTGATATTTATTGCATCTTAATGTTAAATGTCACAACTGAATGCCTTTTAAAGGTTTTGTTTTTATGTCCCATATCCCATAAACTTCTGGGGCAAGTTGTCACAGACTTTACATCATGGACCGAAATTTTTTCAGGGAGGGTCATTATCAAAAATCTGTATCGGCATAGACAAAAATGTTGAAATATTGACTACATTTAAAAATATTTAGCATTTCCACTATTATTACTCAGGAAATAAAAGAAACAACAAGATGCATAGGAAAAACATCATGTGCCAACTTGCCCCACCCTGATTTAAAGTGAAATACTCTTGAGTTCAAACTTCTTTATATAGAGTAGAAAAAATGAATAGAAGAAAAATGTTTTCATAATGTTGCCATTAAGTGATCAAAATGTTATTTCTGAATGTTCTATTCTTCCAAGACATCCAGTTTTTAAATGTTCTAAAACTGTTTCTTTTTTTAATGCAAAACCTTCCAACATTCTATTTTATCATCTTCAAACATTGTTACTTTTGAATGTTTTCTGAACATTCCGAAACAAGTAGTAACATTTAAAAAACATTAGATGAACATCCAACTAAAACATTTCAGAATTAAACATTCCATATAAATAACGTTCCTGTGCTAACGTTTAGAGAACATTATTAAAGGCCAGATAACTCTGAACAAACGTTCTACTAATGTTACATGTTTATAACGCTGAGAGAACCTTGCCAGAACGTTCTGAAAACGTTCCCTATTAGGCATATCTTTTGAAAGCAAATAATGATTTATATTTAATGATGTGATGTTGTATTTAATGACAAATGCTCTTCTTGTGTTCATCTGCAGCTCAAAACAGTGAAGAGATGAACAAAACTCTAGTGGACGTGGTTCCCGTGTGCCTGCGTTCTCCAGCAACTTCAGTCCAAGAAACCCTAGTCGAGTTTGTCGTGGACTCTGCTGGCGGTCTGTGGCGCACTCATCTGGACGTGCACCGTCTTACACACACGGCCGAAGTGTCTGAACACAGGAATCATGTGTCTTCTGAAGACTCCAGAACGAGCTCAGAGTCAGAGCGGCTCCCGGAGGACTCAAACCATCATCTGAAGAACTCCAGTGCTCTGAACTCCAGGAAGATGTCTGCACCTGCAGTTTTGTCCCGTCAGATGAGCTTTGGGAGTTATCGCTCCACACCTGCAGGCTCCAAATATTACCCCTTCCCTCAGAGGAAGTGTCCGAGGAAGTCTGAGACCGCCAGGAGACTGGGACTCTACGCCTCATTTTAATGAGGATATATGACTGAAATTTCTTTTTTGTTTTCTGGCCTCTAATAATGTTTTCAAAACATTAATGCCGAAACATCATTCATGGAACTGTTCAGAAATGTTTTAGTTCTTCTGACATTTTTAAATGTTACTTTCAAACAACATTCAAAATAAGGTTTTTTAGAAATAATGTTTTCTTAACTAAATGGGAACATTCTTAGAACATGATTTTTTGGCAAAAAAATGTGCAATAAACCAGTAGTATTGTGTAGTGACTGAAATGAGCTGACACCAGAAACAATGGCTGTTTCTTATTGCTTTCTATATGACATGGACAGATGAGCTGTTGGCTTTGATGTTGGGTGATATTCATGCAGCATGTATGTATATATATTGATATGCATTGGTTTATAACACATAAACATGATATTAGAGGAGTTATTGGCAAGTAATGGAATGATTAGAGACATCAGTTGCATTTGCATCATATTAATAATGGTTCTTTTGCATAGTTTGCACAATCACTAGGCTAATTATCTAATCAATATTTGATGTACATTGTAAAATTACATTGTACATGTACATTGTCTCTCTCTAATTATATAGCCTATATAAGCATTTATAAATTCTAATTGATTTATAATAATCAAATATACATTTGTAATATTAGAGCAAAGTATACAACAGTATGAAAACATTTTTTTTAAATTACACACAAAAAATGCCAGTGTATATAACAACCATTCATAAAAAAAACCTTTATATTCATAAAAGGTTTCTCTATTTGCACTATTTGCATTTTCCTCCTTTGCGTGTGGCTTTAAATAAAACAGTTTTCTAAAAAAAATAAAAATAATAAATGATTATCTTTATTATAAACCTATATATGAATTTAAATATAATATAATAACAGTTCATCCCAGTTCATCCCCAGTCCAGCTGGAGGTGCTAAACGCAAAAAAAAAACCCACACATGACATGTCATGACGTGTGCGACCGGAAGTGACTGAATCAGGAAGAAAACAACAACAACATCACGTGTGCGCATCGCAGCAGAGTAGGTGAGACGTTTTCAACAACATCTCGACAACTGATATATTTAATCGCATTAACAACGCATAAACATGCATATAGAAGTATATCATCTATATAAACCGTCTAAATTTGTCTAATCTCAGATGTTATTTTAAGCGTTTAATGGCAAATTCTGGATTTTTAGGGGATTTCCATTCAAGGGCTGATGAGTTTCACTTTCAGTTCCAGATACTTCTGACTCCGATCATCTCTGGAGGTTTGTAGCGATGGATGAGCAGCACATCCAGGCTCGTCTGATTGCTCTGCTCAGGCAGGACAACATCCGCCTGTGGATGGAGCCCTTCACGACTGACAGCGGCGCCGCGGACCGCCAGAAGATACAGGTGAATGAATGAAGCACCTGCCGCGATCACCCGTTACTTCTGTTACAATCACCCGCTACTTCTGTTACGATCACCCCTTACTTCTGCTGCGATCACCCGTTACTTCTGGCGTTACTTCTGTTACGATCACCCGCTACTTCTGTTACGATCACCCGTTACTTCTGCTGCGATCACCCGTTACTTCTGTTACGATCACCCGTTACTTCGCAATCACCCGTTACTTCTGTTCACCCGTTTCTTCTGCTGCGATCACCCGATACTTCTGTTACGATCACCCTGTTACGATCACCCTTACTTCTGTTACGATCCCGTTACTTCCGATCACCCGTTACTTCTGTTACAATCACCCGTTACTTCTGTTACGATACTTCTGTTACGATTACTTCTCGATCACCGTTACTTCTGTTATGATCACCTATTTCTTCTGTTACGATCACCCGTTACTTCTGCTGCGATCACCCGTTTCTTCTTCTTCTTACAATCACCCGTTACTTCTTCACCCGTTACTTCTGATCACCCTTACTTCTGTTATGATCACCTTTCTTCTGTTACGATCACCCTTACTTCTGCTGCGATCACCCGTTTCTTCTGCTGCGATCACGTTACTTCTGATCACCCGTTACTTCTGCTACAATCACCCGTTACTTCTGTTACGATCACCCGTTACTTCTGCTGCGATCACCCGTTACTTCTGTTATGATCACCCGTTTCTTCTGCTGCGATCACCTTTCTGTTGCGATCACCCTTTACTTCCGTTACGATCACTTGTTACTTCTGTTGCGATCACGCGTTACTTCTGTTAGATCACCGTTACTTCGTTACGATGTTACTTCTGTTACGATCACCCTTATCACTACTTCTGTTATGATCACGATCACCCGTTACTTCTGTTACGATCACCTGTTACTTCTGTTTTGATCACCCGTTACTTCTGTTACGATCACCCGTTACTTCTGTTACGATCACCCGTTACTTCTGATCACCTGTTACATCTGTTACGATCACCTGTTACATCTGTTACGATCACCCGTTTCTTCTGCTGCGATTACCCGTTACTTCTGCTGCTGATGTCGATCACCCTTATTCTGCTGCGATCACTCATTACTTCTGTTGTGATCACCCATTAATTCTGCTGCAATCATGCGTTACTTCTGTTGTGATCACCCATTAATTCTGCTGCGATCACCCATTACTTCTGCTGCGATCACCCGTTTCTTCTGCTGAGATCACGTGTTACTTCTGTTGCGATCACGCGTTATTTCTGCTGCGATCACCCGTTAATTCTGCTTCTAACAGCTTTATTCATCTCTTGTGCTCAGGAACTTGCTCTTAAATACGCTCCGGTCACTGGCTTTACAGTGGAGGATGTGATGTCATCACTGGAGACCATCAGATCAGACACCAGCAGGAAAGATGAAGGAAATAAACAGTTTAAAGAGACGTCAGTGGCCACGCTAGAGCTCCACCTGCCCAGAGAAGAAGGAGAGGTACTGCATGCATTCAGATAATCACTTTCATGCAACTGTTGTTCAATAATTTAACTCGGTTTTTATTGTTTCCTTTAAGAAAAAGAAAAGGAAAGTTCATTTAAAAACCAAACTGGACATCACCACACAAGAGCTGAAGAAACAGTGAGTCATGTCTTATACTTGAGTCAGTTCAGTGTTGATTCAGTTCAGTTCAGTAACTGTAAAGTTAATTATGAAACAAGTTCAGTTCTATAAGCAAGCTCTACAGAAGACAATAGTGTCATTATTCATTTCAGTTCATATCGATTACGAAGTGTAAATGTTGATTTCTTGGTAAATCATTTCTGATGTCATTCGCTCATTTAAATGGTTCTATCCCATTCCTCTGCATCCTGTGTTTGATTATAAACTTATTCTGCTTTCAAAGGATAAGTGAGGAGTTTGGATTCAAACACTTTAACCTGATTTTGTCTGGAAAGAAACTGGCTCTAGGTAAACAACTGATGCTTGCTTGAACATTTATTAATAAATCCATTAATTACCGCATTTGGTAACATGATCCATGTTTCTTTAAGGGATGAAGCTCGAAGAACAGAATGTGAAGAACAACAGTAAGATCATGGTGCTGAACGTGTCCTCGGAGGAGGTGAAGAATGAAATGCGGGAGGACGAGGAGAAGAAGCGCAGTCAGGATGAAGGAGTGCAGAGGACGCAGAAGGGTTTCCAGATCCTGTCGGAGAGAGGTGAACATGACACAATATCCAAACAGTCACAGATTTTACACCAGGCCTGGATTAGTCAATGCAGTGTTCAAAAACAATATTAAATCATTTCAATAATAATAATTGTCAATAATAAATCATTTCCTCTTTTGTATCCATCAGATGGCAGTGAAGATCCAGCCACAACCCCGTTTTTAGAGATCGCAGATCAGAAAGGAAATCCACTCCAGATCCCTGATGTTGAGAGGAAGGTGATTCCTGTCATCTTCCTGTTACTGTATCAACTCATGTCTTAAATAATATTCTAATAAATGTCATCCAGCCTTCTGAATCTCACAGATGAGACAAATGAATGCGCTGCATGAGTGTATAAACAGTCAATAGTTCAGAAGTGCTTGCATTAATATCCGATCTCTTGAATTCATCTGACATTGTGTGCCGATATCAGGCTCTGATCCTGGCGATGGGGTTTCCATGAGAAAGGTCGAGCTCTGATGAAGAAGAGAGACCACAGTGTTGCTCTGTGTCACCTGCTCCTCGCTGACGAACAGTTCAAGTACGACTTCATCTTCACGTTACATTCATCATGACATGAATAATAAATCATGACTGTTCACTAATGTGCACATATCAGGTTTATTCCATCGTAAACACATCAAAATATCATCTTTACAGTGTATTAATGGCTGTGTATATGCAAAAAGGCAAAGAACAATAATAATACAATCTATATCGCTTGAAAAAAAAACAATTATCATTACAATGACATCAGTGCTGTTCGATTTTGAATAAAGGATATCTGTAATTAGAAAGTATATGCGCTTACAAAAGTACTTGAGGAGATTAAATAGCATATTTAATAGCAACTCTGATGGCTGATGTTTATGTTTCTGCAGTAAGTGCAACTCTGCGCTGCTGAACACGGTGGATAATTACGCCGTCCTGCAGCTGGATATCGTGTGGTGTTATCAGGCGCTGGAGCAGCTGGACTGTCTGAACGACGCCAGACAGAGGCTGGCTCGAGCCGAGGAGTGTTTCCAGAGGTGCTACGGAGAGCAGCAGAGCCGACTGCGGCTCATCAAGGTCTGTCAGACATCCTGAGCATCTGAACACTGTTCTTAACCTCACACACGTGTGTGTTCACTGCATGTGTCATGTGTTTCTGGCTCTCAGGGCCACACCGGAGGAGAAGACGTGCTGTTTCTGAGGCTGTACCTCCTTCAGAGTGTGCTGGCTTACCATGAAGGCAACAAGAACCAAGCCTCTCACAAGCTCAATGAAGTAAATGCTCTGAATTTTAATTATTATGTCTATTTGTCTCCAAAAGAACTCAACTACTAATAGTGCAGATTATGATTCATCCTTGAATCTTTTGATTCTTTTGACCGTTCAGTGATTCATTTGGAGACTCTTCCTGTAGGTAACCAGTGAAAGTGAATTCTGAGTGAATCTTTGAATCATTTGCTCAACACATTTGTACAAAATCACAGATCGAAACCCCTTCACGTGTATTTTCACATTAATGCTCCAGATGGCAGCAAAGATATTTCCTTATTATAGGGGTTTAAGTTTTTAAGTGAAATTTCCAGCTTTTCAACATGTCCAAGTCATATTTCACTCCAATATCAATATATAAAATACAAAATACAATGATAAATAAATAAAAATGCCATAAATCAAAAATCCAATAAATAAAAAATACAAAATAGAAGAATTTTTATAAAGAAAATTAAGCTGTTTTTTTTTTTTTTTTTTTACTTTTTTCTTGCAATGTATGCAACATTATTTTCATGACAGTTTAAATACATTTGATTGTCCATATAGAAATCATGAAGGTACAGTAACAACAATAAAATGCAAAAATGAATCATTTGATTCATATAAAATGTGTTTAATTTTTATAGAATATAACTTGATTCTTAGAATATGGCTAGATTTATTCTTACAGATTGTGACTTATTTGATACTTAAAGAATATGACTCATTTGATTCTTCTAGAGTATGACTCGTTTGATTCTTCTAGAACATGACTCAGTTGATTCTTCTAAAGTATGACTTGATTGATTCTTCTACAGTATAGGCTTGTTCGAGATGCATCAGCGCTGTGCAAACCAATCGGCCTATGAAATCAAGGTAACACGAGAGCAATCGGAGAGCATACGACTCCTTATTAAGTGTTTGAATCGCTCTCACAGTACTTTGATGTCATACACACAGATCGGTCTGCACAGTGCCGATGTATCTTGAACAAGCCTTATGACTCGTTTAATTGTTCTAGACCATGACTGATTTGATTCTTCTAGAGTATGATTTGATTCTTCTAGAGTATGACTCATTTGATTCTTCTAGCGGATGACTCATTTGATTCCTCTAGAGTATGACTCATTTGATTCTTTTAGAGTATGACTCATTTGATTCTTCTAGAGTATGACTCCTGATTGTCTCTCTGTGTCGTCAGGTTGAGCATCTGTTCGGTCAGTTGTATCTGGACCCTGACAAGATCATGCAGCTGATGAGTTTGGGTTTCTCTGAGCAGGACGCTCGTCTGGGTTTGAGAGCCTGTCGAGGAGACTTACCACAGGCCGTGGATCACATCACACAGAGGAAGAAGGTGCTGTGCTACAAACACAATAATGACCAACACTTTCAGTCATGTGAGCTCAGAATTAAACATGTGCTGATGTTCCATCAGGAGAGGAAGGAGATGAAGGAGAGAGAGCGTGAGAAGAGGAGACGGCGTCTGCAGGACATCAACACGCTGGTGGAGCTGGGCTACAGTAAGAGAGATGCAGCCAGAGCCCTGCATCAGGCCAGAGGAGATGTAGACAAGGCCTACAATGTGAGAACACACACATACACACACACACACACACACATGAGCTGATGGAGACAGAATAATGCTGGTGTTCTTCTGCAGATTCTGCTGGACGGCACTGAAGCTCAGAGTTCAGACAGACAGACTAAACTGGATCAGGTGGGTTCGTGTGATTCACATGCAGACTTCAGCTGTAGATCATGAACATGACTCGTGTGTGTGTGTGTTTGTGCAGCTGGTGTCGTATGGCTTTCCGCTGGACGTGGCAGATTCGGCGCTGAGGCTCATGGGAGATGATCTGGAGCAGGCCACACAGATGCTGCTGGATCACCAGGGTGCTGTTCCTCCTGAACTCCTGTCGCCCTCTCCTCCATCATCCTCCTCAGAGGAGCCCAGCACCTCCTCCGACTGCACCGGTGAGAACACTACACACATCAACAGAGAAAACACACAATATATGATCAACAAACAGGGAAAAATAAGATGAATGCAAAAAAGAAATCATAAAGAATAAATATGCATATTATAAACATGCATAAATATGTCAAATTATATTTGATATTCATATTTATGCCATTATTATTCTCATTAAAAATAAACAAATATGCATGTATAACATCACCTACACGCATATTTGTTTATATATATATATATATACAATTAAAAAAAATCCATATTATAAATATGCAAATATACACTATGCATATATAATCTTATTTATTATTAATATATATATTTGAATGAATACAAACAATTAATTAAAAAATGCATATTATAAATATGTATATTAAGCATAAACATAAAATGTCATTTATTATTAATAAACATAAATAAATATGTATATTTAACTGTTCCCACAAATATTTTGTTATACATAAATATAGATATAATGGATATAAAAAATAATAACAGTGGTTTGTATCAAAAAAGAATGCATATTATAAATGCATTATGCATATATATATATTAAATGCCATTCTTTATTAATATATATATATATACACACATATGACAATGATGAAAATACAAAAAATTAATTTATAAATGCATATTATATATGCATATGCATATATAAAATGTAATTTACTAATAAAAATAAGTATGTATATATAACTGCATTCACACACACACACACACACACACACACGTACATACACAATAGATAAAAACGACAATGATTTGTGTCAGTGACAATTAATCTTTTTAAATTAATATTATAAATAGGCATATTTATATAATGCATGTATATAAAATGCCATTATTTATTATTAATAAAAATATATCATTATCAGTATGTGATTTATGTCCAGTATATGTGTTTGTGTCCAGTCTCAAGTTCTAGTCCTCTGGATGAGGAGCTGGTGAACGAGGTTCTGGAGGACATTCCCAGACATGAAGAAGACTATCTGGACGTCACACTGGACGAGGAGCAGGAGCTCATGATCCAGATCAGATCCCGTCTGGACAAACAGGCCACGTCCTCCGGATGAGAAGAGCTTTCACCAGATCTAGAGTCACCAAATCAATGCAGCTGTTCATGTTCAACAAATGAGTACGACTTCAAAACAGTTAATGCATTTTTGTTTTCAAATAACATTGAATCTAAAAAGAACTTAGAAGAAACTTTGATTTATACAATGTTAATTTTTTTAGTTAAATAATTTTAGCTTCTACATGATTGATGACATATAAAAAGATAGTTTTATTTAAAGGTCTTGTTTGATGGTGATTCTAGACACTAATTTCATGACCCAGTTGAATGTAAGTGCTTTATATAGTTTTACTCCGTTCTGATTCTTCTGTTCATGTTCATACGGTTCATTATTTGTTGAACGCAATAAAGAGTCACTCATCGTGAACATTTACAGTGTCTATGGTGAAAAATCTCTCTTCATTCTGCAATATTCATCTCGTTAGGAAGCTGAATTCTGCTCGACTGTTTTCTGTGTGCAATAAATGTGTTTAATTCAATTCCACTGAAATAATGTTAACCTTTTGTTTTTATAACCATATCTAGTCCCTTATTAACGTTCTCCTACAGTCACAGTGATGATCACCTGGTAATATTGTGGTTTTATTTATATGACTAATTAAGACAAAATAAAATATTTGTATTTTTTTTATAAATGCATTTGTCACTGCATGACCATTTAAAACCAGTGAAGCTATTGGGTGTTTTAAAACAAATATTTTTTATATATTTTTCTTTTCTGCTCACCAATTCTGCATTTATTCGATCAAAAATACAGTAAAAACAAAAATGAAAAATGATTACACTTTCAAATAACTGTTTATGTGAATATATGTTAAAATATCATTTATTCATGTGATCAAAGCTGAATTTTCAGCATCATTACTTCAGAAATCATTCTAATATGATGATTTGCTGCTCAAGAAACATTTCTGATTATTATCAATGTTGAAAACAGTTCATATTTTTGTAAAAAAAACATGATACTTTTTATTTTTCAGGATTCTTTGATGAATAGAAAGTTCAAAAGAACAGCATTTATTTGAAAAAGAATCTTTTGTAACATTATAAGTCACTTTTAATCAATTTAATGTGTCCTTGCAGAATAAAAGTATTAATTTCTTTAAAAAAACCCTTTTGAACAGTGGTGCATTTCTAAGTTTTGCCCTATAATCGTGATGTTGATAAGATGATGTGCATCGCTTCATTTGAGGTGTGATAAAGTCAGGAGATGTTGTGAGTCAGTGACAGACAGAGACTGTTGTGTGATAAAATACTGTCCTGGTTTTGGTTTTCAGTGTTTATTTTACATGTTCAGAGAGAAGGGGGAGTCAGAGTTTGTGGGACTGAAGGGGAAGATGGAGGAGAGCAGCGTCTGGAGGGTTTAGAAATAGTTGACGACCCTGCGGATGGACTGGATGTTGGGATTCTGCGCCTGCCACTCGTTATGGCTGCAGTAGTTTCCTCTTTCCACAATGTACATGCGACCACGGAAGTTAGGCTCTTCATACATCACCCACCTAAAGAGAAGTGTGCAAACTTAGCAATGATTCTATAATAATATAGAATAAGTATAGAACTTTCAGTGATTAATCTGCGTTTTACCACAAGTTTATGGATTTGTGTCCACAGAAACACGAGGTAATTGAACTTACGCTCCGTCACCGAACACTCTGACAGAGTTGACACAGTTTGTGTTGAATCCGCGGCTCTGGAGGAAGGGACAGTCGTCACAGAACTCCATACACTGACCGGTGTAGTTACAGCCCTCGAACATCTCCATCCTGTAGTGCTCTCCGTGCTGACGGACATTCACAAGCACACGTTATGACCAGAGTTCACTTCCATACAGTTCTCATTATTACATTTTTTATATCTGGAATTGCATGTAACTCTTACTATTTCTGCAGTATGAAGCATGCATACTATGCACAGTATGCAAATTCCGTGTATGCATGGATTGCATTTTCTAAAGTATGCAATATACAACAAAATTATAACTACTTCTGAGGCATGAAGCATGCATACTACACCCATTTTCCAGTATGCATGGAATAATTCTGTGCATTTTCTAAAATATGCAGTACAACAAAATTACAACTCCATTTCTGCAGTATCAAGTACATTTTATTTTCTCATTACATTTTATATCTGGAATTGCATGCAACTCTTACTATTTCTGCAGTATGAAGCATGCATACTATGCACATTTTCTATATGCATGAAAAAACATTCTACATGTGTTAAAATATGCAACAGAGCATATACTGCGTGAGATGCTGCATCCCATGATGCAATGCTCTCGGCTTCATTTTCACGTTTGTCATTGTATAATATGTCTATTTCGTGCACTACTTTTTAAACAATCATACTGTAATGTTGTTGATATATCAGATATGTTTTCATGCATGGCCTCATTAATGTGTTGCATGTAATCGCATCATAATTATAGCATTAAAGCCCTTGCTAGTGTGTATTATACTTAGGGTGCAGATTGATTTTGAGTATGCAAATTTCCTGTATACATGGAAAGACGCATTTCTAAATGCAGTAAACAAAAGAACATATTGCATGAGATGCTGCATCCCATAACGCAATGCTCTCAACAAAACGTTATTGGCATCGATGGTTTCACAAAGAACCTTTAACATCCATGCATATAAGGTTCTTTATATTATTAAACATTATTTAGAAAATTAGATTTTTTAAAGAACTGATCACTGAAAGGTTCTTTAGTAAACTACAGATGGGTTTTCTATGATCCGCATTGAAGCTCTCACCATCCTGATGGGTTTGCAGGAGCCCATGTGATCGTTGTGGGAGTTCCAGCGCTGGAACTCGGGATATTCTCCGCGCTCCAGGATGTACTGCTGACCCTTGAAGTCGGGATGGTCGTAGCAGATCCAGGCGCCGCTCTCCACGCGGATGGAGTTCACCCTGTTCATGAAGCCGCGATCCTGGAAGTTATCGCAGTCGCCGTACACCTCCAGCCGCCTGCCGGTGAAGCAGCGGCCCTCGTAAAACACGATCTGAAACACGCAAAACAAACCAACACATCGTGAAGACCAGAATGTGCTTCAGATTATGGGCTGGAAAATAACCTCTAAAGATGAATGAAGACTCAATCTTTTCCATTCCTGTGAAACATCTATGAGAAACTGACGTCAAATTAAATATAAAATAATATTACTAAAGTTAGAAAATAATGCCAGAAAGCCAGGGTTATCAGTTAAAAACTAAAACCATAAAAACAGTTTCATCACTTGAAAGAAAAAAAACAAAAAAACAAACTAACTAAAATAAAATTTAAAATTCATACAATTTTATTTTAACTAGTTGCTAAAGCAACATGTCATTTTCATTTAGTTTAAGTTGAAGTAGGCCTACTAAAATACCTAAATAACCAAAAACAAAAAAATAAAACTATATAGACATTAAAAAAATTAGAAAATTTCTAAAATTTTAACTAAACTTAAAATGGAAAATTTAAAAAAATAAAACCCAATTCAACATATTAACAAAAAAAAAAAAAAAACCTTAATAAAAACTATATAGACATAAAAAATGACAACAAAAACAACATTTCTAAAATTTTAACTAAAATACAAAATACAAAAAATAAAAATCTAATTCAAATTATTACCAAAAACTAAAACTATATAGACAAGAAAAACTAATAAAATGACAAAAACATAAAATAACTCAAATTTTAACTAAAATTAAGATAAAAAAAATAAAATTTAATTTTACTAAAACCTAAAACTTAATAAAAAATATATAGACAAACTAATAACGAACTTTAATAGACAAACGATAAAAACAAACAAAAACACACAACATAATTACTAAAATCTTAAAATGAAAAATATAAAAATAAAATCTAATTTAAAATACTAACAAAAACTAAAACTTAAAAACTATATAGACATTAAAAATAATTAAAATGACAAAACATAAATGGAAAATATTAAAAAATCTAATACAGATTAACTTAATAAAAACTGTATAGACATAAAATAAAAAAAATGACACACACACAACAACATTACTAAAACTTTATCTAACATTAAAACGAAAACAAAAATTACCAAAAATGAAATCTAATTGAAATTATTGACAAAAACTCTAATAGTATATAAATGCCAGCAAAACTCAGACCGCTCCAAGTGTGCAGGGGCCTAAAATGAAAATCGGCCAAAATATTAACAAAGTCAAAGTTAAATGCATAAAACTTCAGAAGGAAAGGGATTTAATGAAGATGTTTTCAGCTAAAGGCTGGATTCTGTGAGAAAGATGGTGGTTCTCTTGACTCGTGACCAATCAGATCCTTACCTTTCCAGAATACTGCGACATTTTCCACTGGATAGTGTCCAAACTGACCCACACGTAAGAAAGTGTGACACTGGAAAAGTTGGACAGCCCAATATATACAGCCGGTCGCGTGCGGCCCGATATCGCGAGAGCCGCCCTACAAAGGTCACACAATGGAGGGCTTTAGGCTTCTGCTGATGGGACGCTTTCCCGCCGCTCACTGCTGATTCTGGGCTTTGACTCCAGGCCTTCAGTCTACGCCACAATAGATTTTGCTTCGCTCGACTTTGTGGGGCCATTTTGCAAATGCGAGGCTTGTGTTCAATCTAACGGCTCTCGTGTCCCAGAGATTCACAACCGTACAATCCAGATGACATGAAACTATTCTTCATCTGAACTCTGAGTCGATCATATCTGTTCGAGGAGAGACCTTCTGAAGATCTGGAGAGTTTTAGATGGACAACAAACAAGAATCACTCACATGTTCAGATCAAATTTGAATTGAATCAAAAAATGAATCATTCATCAGTCAGAACATTTTTTGTTTTTAGTTTGACTTGACTTAATAACAGCATGAAGCAGAAGTAAATAAGTTAGAAAAATCCAGAAACTAGCGTCTGTCATTGTGTTATTGATTCACTGCTCAACATGGTTTTAATGAAACAGCCCTGCTGTCCTTTCTGAGTCATTACAGCATGTGTAATTAGTTTTTAATCAGATCATGCTGTCTGGTCTTTATCAGTATCACAATATTAATCTTGTTCTGAATCACATTTATCTTGTTATACATGTATTGAAACTAACAAAAGTGTCACCAGAAATACAATATCTGGATCATTCCTCCTGAACCTGCTTAAGTTACTGTAGAACAATAAATAAATATGCTTTATTTAAGCATTTATCAGATTATCAATTTAACTTATAATTCGATTATTTACTCATTGAGCAGGTTGATAAAGAGCTAAAGTTAGTCATTGCATAATTATACAAGACGTCAACATGGAAGATAATTTTCATATTTTAAGCATCTTTTGAAATGTTGATATTATCAAACTAATTTGTATTATTTGATTGAACATGAATTGATGAGTGATTTTAGAGAGACACAAAACAACAAAATCCCAGAATTCATCAAATCCATTGATAATACTTACTGATCATTCTGCAGTTTTTCCTCCAGAGTGATGTCACTTCCTGGAGGATAATGTCATTCAGGAAGTGGGCTGCTAGTTCATGGGATTTTACAAAAGATGGGAAGTGACATTGCGACACCAGAAAAAAAACAAAACAAACTGTAAACTAATTATCAATATTCACAAGAAAACATGTTTAGTCTGAAACATTTTGATTAAAGATGAAAAATGAAAGAAATAGCCTACCTGGAATATTTTTGAATACTAAAAAAAGTTCATACTTGAAATTCTTTAGACTGTCTCAGGACTGTTTTAATATTATATTTTAATATTTATTAATATGTTTTAATATATCCCTCCAAATTTTGCAATCTTCACCCATTTAATCGCAATTAAACTTGAATGTCTGAACAATCCAGAAACCCTTGTTATTAGCGAGCTAGCAACTTAAAGGGTTAGTTCACCCAAAAATGAAAATAATGTCATTCATTACTCACCCTCATGTCGTTCCACACCCGTAAGACCTTCAGATTAAGATATTTTTGTTGAAATCCGATGGCTCAGTGAGGCCTGCATAGACAGCAATGACCTCTCTCAAGATCCATTAATGTACTAAAAAACATATTTAAATCAGTTCATGTGAGTACAGTGGTTCAATGTTAATATTATAAAACGACGGGAATATTTTTGGTGCGCCAAAAAAACAAAATAACAACTTATTTAGTGATGGCCGATTTCAAAACACTGCTTCAGGAAGCTTCGGATCGTTATGAATCTTTTGTGTCGAATCATGATTCGGATCGCGCGTCAAACTGCTGAAATCACGTGACTTTGGCGCTCCGAACCGCTGATTCGACACAAACGATTCATAACGCTCCAAAGATTCCTGAAGCAGTGTTTTGAAATCATCCATCACTATATAAGTCGTTATTTTGTTTTTTTGGCGCACCAAAAATATTCTCGTGGCTTTATAATATTAATATTGAACCACTGTACTCACATGAACTGATTTAAATATGTTTTTAGTACATTAATGGATCTTGAGAGAGGAAATGTCATCTATGGATTTCAACTAAAATATCTTAATTTGTGTTTTGAAGATGAATGAAGGTCTTACGGGTGTGGAACGCCGTAATTAATGGCAGAAATTTCATTTTTGGGTGAACTAACCCTTTAATGCTTGTGCTAGCACTTGTGAACAAGTGTCTCTTGGCATTAAACAAGATTTAATGCCTCGATATACTCACGACCAAGTTTTTTTTCGTTCTTGGCTTAGAATTAAAAAGTTGGAAACACATTTGCAGCAATATACCGTTAATGAATATCCCGCCGCTGTCGAGAGAGACGGTTAGATGAAAACATGTGCCACGCGTTTTCCTCTCAACAGCAAAATAAACAAAACAAAAATGACAGCGGTGAGAAATAGCATTTAAAAAAGCATCTGATCATCGTGGATATGTTTGCACAAGCTCTGCAATTCACCGGTATCATGTCGAAATATAAGGTAAGTTACACTATGATAGTTTGATTATAAGGTATGCCTATAATTTATAGATCTGGCTATATAGTTGAATTAAACACTTTTCTTTGCATGACACTTACATTACTGTACAGAATGGCTCTTTCGGCATTATCCTGAAAATATAAGCATTCCTGAATGGAAGAGAGGCCCACGGAAGCTCGTAAACGTCACATCCTTTTGATTTTCCCGGCAAAACCGTCCCGATTCCGAGTCCTTCACATAAAAATCAGGGCTCTGGCTTCATTAGACAACCTAGAAAGTCGGGGAAGGTCTCGATTTTTTAGTTTCGTTACAAGCTGTTTACACATTGCCAATAAAAAAAGCAATTAATACATGACAATTCTTACATATAACCCATTTAAACATCATTTCACCTCCGATTTACTATACAAACACTGCATTTACACCTTAATTTACTGCATCTGCCTAATGATGACTGATTTCTACATTTGTTCTTTTTCACTACAAAACAAGTGAAATGAATAAGAGAATGTATTTTATATAATATATATATTTATATATATATATACTTTTTTCTTTTTTTGCATCATGATATTTTTTCCCCCACAACAAACATTCTACCTCACCAAATTTTCATTAGGCCTACTGTAATGTAAAACAGATTATTTAAACTGTAAAAAATACAAATTTTAAATATATATTTGTTGCACTGTTAATCTATACAATTTTTAGTTCATCTAAAAAGTCTGTGTAATAAAATATTCATGATTAAGAAAAATACTCATTTGAAACTGCATACTCATTTGTGTTGTGGTGTAAATCACAGCAAGCGACTCCAGTGATAGTGAAACAAAATGCTGCGTTTAATGATTACAATCAAAAAAAGTCCAACAACATTCACTACTGAATGAATGCTGCCAACTTTATTGGCCATATTTACCGTTTAAGAAACACGATATACAAATTCCAGAGGGTTTGGGACAGAGAGGAAGATGAGAGGTAGAGAAGAGCTGAATGGAGACATAAGGCTGAAGACGCAAAACGGACATGAAGCAGAGGGAGTGTGTGTTATTCATGTATGTCACAAAAAGATTCTGAATAAATAAAAGAAAAAAAAAATATTACAACTAAAAAATTAAAATAAAATGAAGTATAAAAAAGGTTTAAAAGAAAATGTCTATGCAGGAAAACAGGCAGTTAGCCACTTCAAGTAGAGGGATATCCCAGTGTCCAGTGCTGTGGTGCGGGCCGGGGCAGGAGGGCTCTGTAAACAGACTTTTCTAGCAAACATTTCATATTAAGTGTCCTTAACCCTGTTCAAATCAGTTAATCCTACAGCTAACCGAGTCTTAACCGTAAACTAGACCAAAACACAAAAGCACAGCTGCTCAGTGAACCCCAAACACCAGCCAGAAACAAACATGCTTGCTAGAAAAGTTTGTGCTGGTTCTCCGGTGGGCGGGGCAGACTGTGGGAAGAGGGGGCGGGTCAGGCTGGGAGGAGGGCGGGGTTATCTACATCATAGAGCAGGGCGTCCGGCCCTGTGGAGCACCACCATCCATCTTCTCTGCCTCCAGGATTATCCTCTTAAACACCTCCACCGCCGTCTGCAAACACACACACACACACACACACACACACACACACACACACACACACACACACACACACAGAGTTTGATTCATTCACATGCATGATAACATAAACGTATCTAGAGAGAATTCATGATTTTACCACTAAAAAATAAGCTAAGAACTGATTTTGTATTTTAGACAAGAAATGAATGGGTATTATAAACTGATTATTAAGTCACATAATTGATGAAATCAGCTGCAGTTCTGCATCAACACCTCTAAAATAACACTGATTCTCCTGTGAGACGCGAGACGTTCATCATGGACCATGACAGTCTGCTCCGTGAGAAACTGAAGGGAAAACCAACAGGGATCTGAACTCTGGGATAAAAACAGGAACTGTGATATTCAATTAACATCTCGTCCTGTCTCACTACGCATCTGACGGATGTGAGTGCACTCAAAATATTTAGGCCTACATTTAAGGTTTATGTATTTTAATTGCATAAAACAAACAAACAAACAAACTAATAAATGTAATGTAAATGCATATCTGTTAGTCATCCATAAATGAAACAGGTCAGATTTCTGCAATCCACTATATGCATCTATTTGATTTGATTTAAATAATCGCATTTCGAAATGCATTTATTAAAATTGCTTAGAATTAGCATAAATCTGTTCACTGTGAAAATTAAATTTATGACGAAATCAAATTTGCCTTGATCTTTTGACATATAAGAGGTATCTGTACCATTAAAACATCCTCCTCATTATAAACAAAGCATTTAATCAAGCTCCAAAAACAGCTCGTTTTGATATTGCAGGATCTGTGATGTCACTGGGCAAATATATTTGCATATGATATCGACCAATAGTTATACATCATTGCATCATAGGCCCCGCCCACTGGCATTCAGTCGCTTAACAGCTGATATTTGCCTACAATGGATGTGAGCGTCGCATCAAAAGCAAACAGAAGCCATTATAATCACTGACGCCGTCTACACTGATACAGTATACAGATGTGTGTTCAGTTTCTGACATCTGCCGACAACAGGACAAATGGAAGAGTAAATAGAGTAAAGAAACGCTTGCTTTGAGGCGTCCATTTTAAAGGTGCCCTAGAACTTTTTTTTAAAAGATGTAATATAAGTCTAAGGTGTCCCCTAAATGTGTCTGTGAAGTTTCAGCTCAAAATACCCCATAGATTTTTTTTAAATAAATTTTTTTAACTGCCTATTTTGGGGCATAATTAGAAACGAGCCGATTTCAGGTTGTGGCCCCTTTAAATCGCGTGCTCTCCGCCCCCAGAGCTCGCGCTTGCCTTGAACAGTGCATAAACAAAGTTCACACAGCTAATATAACCCTCAAATGGATCTTTACAAAGTGTTCGTCATGCATACTGCATGCATGCGTCAGATTATGTGAGTATTGTATTTATTTGGGTGTTTACATTTGATTCTGAATGAGTTTGAGGCTGTGCTCCGTGGCTAACGGCTAATGCTACCACTTTTGGAGAGATTTATAAAGAATGAAGTTGTGTTTATGAATTATACAGACTGCAAGTGTTTAATAATGAAAATAACGACGGCTCGTCTCCGTGAATACAGTAATAAACGATGGTAACTTTAACCACATTTAACAGTACATTAGCAACATGCTAACGAAACATTTAGAAAGACAATTCACAAATATCACTAAAAATATCATGTTATCATGGATCATGTCAGTTATTATTGCTCCATCTGCCATTTTTCGCTGTTTTCCTTGCTTGCTTACCTAGTCTGATGATTCAGCTGTGCACATCCAGACGTTCTGCCCTTGTCTAATGGCTTGATCATGGGCTGGCATATGCAAATATTGGGGGCGTACACCCCAACTGTTACGCAACAGTCGGTGTTATGTTGAGATTCACCTGTTCTTCGGAGGTCTTTTAAACAAATGAGATTTATATAAGAAGGAGGAAACAATGGAGTTTGAAACTCGTATGTCTTTTCCATGTACTGAACTCTTGTTATTCAACTATGCCAATATAAATTCATTTTTAATTCTAGGGCACCTTAAACAGCTTGTTTGCGTCTCTGCACAGACCTCAGAAGGATCCCAGTGTCGGAAACAGTGGATGGTTTATTTTAATGCCATCCCAGATCGCGTTGGAGGATTATGTTTGTTCGGAGCATTTGACTGCAGATTGTTTTGTAAACGAGGCACAGTGTAATGGAGAATTTGCAAAGAAAATTTTGTTGACAGATGAAGCAGCTGACTGTATTGGATCTGACAGCAGCTGCTTCACAAACCATAAGTAATGATTCATAATCCTTAGTCTCTAAATCATGGTTTTCCGCCATCCAATGTTTTTTCCGATGTTTTTTTGTGCAAAAAAACTTCATTAATATTATAAGTGAAACTCAAGGAACATATTAAAATAATACAATTTTTTAAAAATCCATACCATGACCCCTTTAAATATTTTTTGTAATAATTTTTTGGTTTTTTTTCCAGGTAGAAAACTACTGAAAGAGCATCCTGAGATCGGACATAGACAGAAGATTGAACAACAAGAGGTATTGATGATGTCAGCAGAGACGGAAAGTCGATTCAGAGATGTTGTATACAAATACTGAGTGTATGCAGACTGCTGGATCAAACGTTATTGACCGTCAGAGAGTGTGTGCAGATCAATGATCGTCTTCTAAGAGTAACACTGAAGTCTTCTGCAGATGCAGCGCTTCCTCAGAAAACACTAGAGTCAGAGGAAGGATGTCAGGCAGGAAACGCATCATTACCTGATTCTCTTTGGCTGAGGACTCCATGAACGCTGCGTTCCACGATTCTGCCAAAGCTTTGCCTTCTTCACAACTGATGACACTGAGAGAGACACACATGTACAGCTTCAAATACAGGTTACACATTAAAGTGCACACAAATCTACACTCATTTCATTTATTTTACAAGAAGAGAAACCTCTCTGAGATAAAAAAATCACTTGTACAGGAGTTGAACAAATGAATGACGGAGCAGTACGAGTTAAACCGGATCCCTGACGGAGACAGAAAGCTCAGAGGATCGATGCACTGCAGATCACACACACGAAACACCAGATACACACGGAAGCTGCATCATCAGCCTCTGCGTCAATGCGTTTTATTTGCCTTCCTCTAGTGTTTGTGTAGCATTGGGCTTCACTGCAGGAATAACCGACCCATCATCCTCCCTGAGGCTCAGATTACGCTCACGTTATGAAGGAAACTCTAGTAAAGGATGTTGACAGCGGGTTTATTCCACCGCCTCAGATCCAGCTTCAACGAAGGGGAATTTACACGGATTACATCATCCTGAGAACCATTTCCTCTTTATTCCCAGTCACCTATTGTCTGAAATGCTGTTCACAAGAGATCTTATTTGTGGAAAAGCTCAATATAACTCAATTATAGTTTTTTGCAGAAAGATTAATTTGCCTTCAATTTAGGTCACAGCCTCTGCGTCTGAACTGCAGGAACATGTGAAAGAGATGAAGCACATCTATGAATACATCATCATCATCACGTGACGTATCAGGAACAGAATATCACATGCTTTCATTAATCAAATGCTCTTAATGCAAAAATAGCCTCAGGTGACGTACCGTTCCATGTGAAGATCTTTCTTATTGCCCACCAGCATTATGGGTACTCTAGGAAAAGGACATTGTGACATTAATGCTGAACATTTGAGACACATACAGACATTAACTGACAGTTTAACACATGCAAACTTCATTTATTCTGCTGATGATTCATCATTACAGTCAAAACTGACCTAAATATTCTTAATACGTCGCCCTGGGTTTATTATAAATGATTCATCCCAGTATTCATACTCAGAAATTCATCACATTATGGTAGTAAAATGATTCATTAATATACCACAAGCCTTAATTATCAACTCCAGTCTCAGTAATTAACTGAACTTTGCAAATGCTGAATTAATAAATAAATAAAATAAACATACTTACTGTACTTTTCCCACCATATCCAACAATTTTTCATGGATAACTTTTACTACTTCAAAACTGCAGAGAAGAGGGAGATATGGATCAGAATTTGGAATTATAGCAGAGGATTTTAACGGACTTAATAATGAGAATAATGCAGGCAGAGGTGATTAATCACTGAAGAAAATCATTAAAATATCTAGTGGTTTATTGCATCATTCATCCAGCAATTAAACACCTGCTCATGAGCTCAAACGAGACTGTGGCATAAACCCCATCATCCTCCTGAAACATTATCCATAAAACATTCATAAAGTCATGGAACGACTCTTGACAAAGTTATTAGAGTCACATCATGCCCTTGGGCTTTACACCACCAGTCCAGACGGCTCGATTTAGATGCTTTATAATGAAGGACAAATGGAAGCACATTCATTATCATATTCAGATTTTTAAAAAAGCAAAGACCATCAGCACTGCTTCATTCATCGGGAAAAAATATATAATTGCAATTTTTCTGATACAAACTGCAATGCTTGTTTTTAGGGCTAAACAACTGGCCCAAAAAAATCAATATATGGCCCAAAAAAATACTTAATAATATGAAAGTAAGAAATATTACTATTGCAATATTTCACTGTACAAAAAGCATTTAATAAAAGTAAAATAAAATAATTTCACAACTGTAAAATTATTTTTGGCTGTATTATTTCAATTTCAATCATTAAACCATCAGACTTTTATTTTGACAGGAAAAAAAAAAAAACCACAGCGCTCTTAAAGCTCCTTTTTTTGTTGAAGCCTTTCTCTTCACTCAAAACCATGGCATATATTTAATTGAATTGTAAACTTTGCAAACTGATATTGTTTTTTCTTCAGACATCATGCAGCACTACTAATAGTGTTAAATCTGGATGGTTGTAGTTTAGAACTGGTTAAAGGGTGCAACACAGGCTGACATTATATTTTAAGACATCATCAAACATCCAGAGATGAAGATAAATACGAAAATATTGGCATTAGAGTACAGAATGACTCTTTTGGCATTATCCTGAACATTATAAAATTCATTTCATGTCATTGAAGAAGAGAGGCTCTTGGGAGTGAGTGTAAATATCACATCCTTTAGATTTTCCCAGCAAAAATCAGTCTCTACAGGCTTTCATAGACAACCTAGGAATTCAGGGAAGTTTTGTTCAAAGCTGTTCACATATTGGCAATAAAAAGAGATTAATACATGAACATTTGTACGTATAGTCCCTTTAAGCAGAGACACATCCTTTAGGAATCAGTCCCAAAGATGTTCATCTCAGTGGAGATTAAAAACCATCTGCGCTCTTACCTTTTATTTGATGTGACTGAATACACCAGAATGTAACCGTTGATGTCTATGGAGTAGGTCTGAGGGAAAATTGAGTATTCGTCCTGAAAGATCAAAACACACTTCAGAGATGATGCATTAAAAAAAATAAATGATGATTCATGACATGATATTGAATCATGTGACATGTTATTTTAGTATTATTTATATACTATTATAGTATTTATTAATATTTTGAATAGGCTTTTATTTTTAAGTTTTCAATTTTCATTTTAATTTCTTTAAGTTTAAATAAAATTACTAATTTAACATAGTTCTATTTAGCTTTATTGTTATTTCAGTTGTAGTACTTCAACTGAAACATATTTTATCAAAGGCAACACTTTTTTTCGTTTATGTTTTTCTGGTATTGTTGTACTGAACTGGACTGGTTTAGTTAGTCGTGTGTGAGTGAAGCCGCTCTCACCTGTCCAGCTGTGTCGACTAGCTGCAGGTGATACTCCTGACCGTTCACTGTGATCATTTTCGTAAACGCTGCGGAGAGAAATAAAACACCAGATGAGAGTTTGCAGACATCAGCAGACACAATCAATACACCAACATTAATCACACACAAACCTTAGAAACATACATAAACTACTGTTCAAAAGTTGGTAAGATTTTTTAAATGTTTTGAAAAAAAGTGTTGCATTTATTTACTCAAAGATGCTATAAAAATAAAATAATTTTACAATTTAAAATATCTGTTTTCTATGTGAATATATAATAAACTCTAATTTATTTCTGTGATCAAAGCTGAATTTTCAGCATTATTACTCCAGTCTTCAGTGTCACATGATGCTTCAGAAATCATTCTAATATGATGATTTGCTGCTCAAGAAACATTTATGATTATTATCAATGTTGAAATAGTATACAAATATTAATATCTTTAAAAATTTAAGTGTAAACACTTTTAAATTTGTGTTACAGACCCTTATAAACATAAGCAAATAATACTGTGGGGGTGGAGTCATCTCTGTGAAAGCCACACCCACACAACTCAAGCCCCGCCTCCGTGAGTCCACTCAAACTACTGTTCCACACCTGCGTTATGATCCACCCCTTTAAAAATATCTCATCATAAACTAATAAGACGACATCTGGTCTACTTAAAGCAGCTCTTCAAAGTCACGGTGACCGAGAGCAGAAGCAGCTCACGCTGGTCTGTGCTGACTCCATCTCCACTGCGTCTGCGATCAGCAGCAAAAACGCTGATGCTGCTGGAGTCACATGCATCTGCATCTATACCGCACAACAAAACATGACACACATACACATGGCGTTCCTCCAAAGTTTACATCTTCCTGCCAACAGCTCTGTCATACAGCCAGATGAGGAGAATGAAGAAAAACAGTGTTTACTTACTTACACACACACACACACACACGCAGGACAGGAGGTCAACATACGGTCAATACATTCAGTTTACTAACAAGCTCACAGACAAACACCATGTCCAAACTAGACCAGATGCAACAACTCATAAACGGTAAATCATAGTTTTAGTCCAAATCAATCAACATGTGTGTGTTTTATATACAGTATACCATCATCTATGGTCATTCATCACTTCACAGATTGAATTTCAATTCCCAGCCCTACATTATTATTATGATGCATTCGTTTGTGATTTGAATGACTTACTGTTTTCAATTGTGGGGTCGTAGGAGTCGACAAACTGGCCTTCCACAAACTGTATTGTCAAGGAAGATTTCCCTGAAACACAGAAACAAAGTCAGAGAGCGTAAAAGATGATCTGTACATTCGAACTTCACATGAACTTCACACTAGTAACATGCATAGTTTTCTTCAGTTATGTAATGCATGACCAGCTCACAGGACACATGTATAGTAATATGCATATTAGATTCATGCTGAAGACATTTACACAATCATGCAGAAATCATTATCATAATGCCAAATGAAACTATTCATATCTCACAAACACATTTCTTAATACAGTAGATCAAGAAAATGTCAAACATCTCAAAAGCTTCTGTTTCTATATGCAAAATATTATTTATTCTTATGATTTTGGGGTGAAATGTGACGCTATCATGTGATTCTCTCTGTGATTAAACACACTCCCATTCAAAAGAGCGTTTGTGATGAAACTGCCATAGTGGTAGTAACGCAGGACATTCACACACACACACAGAATGAGTGTGTGGGCAGATTTGCCCTGCAGCCTGTTGCTATAACAACGCCGAGTTCCTCTCTGCATCCAGCATTTGTTAATGCGAGCTCTCATTCACAGGGAAAAGCCCACAGGAACATCGGGACATTCCGGAATGGAAGTGCAGCTCTTTGAAGGACAGAAGCGTGTTTGATCATTCACACGGAACGCCCAAACATGTTCTGACTAGAGATGCAACAGGAGAATCTTCAATGAAAAGAAAAAAAAAAGATTTTATCCATCAGGAATAAACTGGATTGTGAAATGCAGGCGTTCCTAAAGTCATTATTCCACTCTAATGGGGAAAGACCAAAGGCAAAGCCTTCAAAAATGTAACAAGTTTGTCAATGTTACAGTTAGACAAGATTCCAAATCAGAAATAAAAATGTTACAATTGTAGCAACTGTGTGTCTTCAGCTCACATGATACAAAATAACCGCCTCTAACATTCTAAAGTAACAAACTGATGATTAAGGTGATTGGATCTAAAAAAAGTAAGGCGGGGCAACAGCCAACCATATAAGGAGTTATGACTTCTATCAATATATTTACAAGTGAACTTATGTATTTAAATTAGGGCTGTCAACATTAACGCATGTGAATAATTCAAAATCTTTAATGTGTTAAAATTATTTAAAAGGTTACTTCACCCAAAAATGAAAATGCCATCTAAAAAATAAGTAAATTGATAATGAAGATTTATCCTTATGTCATCCTTAAGCGATGGATGACATCAACAGAAACATTTATTTTCATTATAATATCGTCACTTCTGAATCATTCACAGTAAGACCAGGAATATGAATTCACTTTTAAACAAGCAGACTATAAAAGGCAACATCTATTCCATCTGTCACTTTTCAGTTGTCCATTTCAAGCATTTCTCCATGTTAAATCCATTAGAGAGCAGCAGCCCTGAATCCCTCCATTTTAATGGAAGCGCATCGGATTTCAAGCATCCTTCCTCATCAGTTCTATAAATAGACACTGAAACAGGAGCAAACGCATCAGGAACATATAGTTCCGATCGGCCGGCTCGTGACCCCGCAAACAAAGCCCAGATGTGGGCGGACGGCGTTTAGTCAGTGACCAGTGAAGTGGACACGCAGAGATCCTCCACAATCTGGAAACAGGCCTCCGACGCGGAGCGCTTATATCTGTAATGAGAGCAGGAATACTGTACAATTCCTACATGAGACGGATTTAAAGGCTTTCTACTTGAAAAGAAATGCAATTGTTTTTGGAAATCACAAAATAGAGAGCTTATGGCTGGTTTAATCGAACTGCACAGACTTGAGAGCATCTTTAGAATTAAACTTGAAGGTTTTCATTATTATTGACTAGTGAAGGTTACAGCATTGCCATATAGAGAGCTGAAAACCAGAACTGACGACTGACGCTGACTCTCTGAGTCAAATATACGTCATGTAATCTAAAGTTCACATGCATCTGCCATACTGAGGCCAGAAATGAACCTGATGAGAGCTGACAGCTTCATTACATCATCAGACACGAAACATACATTTATTTGTCCTGCATGCTTTCATGAAACATTTCCAATACAGGTCCAATTAAGAGCTACATAATAAGACATTGTGAAGTTGTCAGAAGTTGTGGAGATGGATGGATGGATGGATAAATGGTTGGTAAATGGATAATGGGTGGGTGGACGGATGGATGGATGAATGGATAAATGAATAATGGATGGATGATAGGTGATGAATAGATGGATAATAATGGATGATGATGGATGGGGATGGATGGGTGATGGATGAATTGTGGATGGATGTGGACGGATATAGGATGAATGGATGGGTGGATGAATAAGTGGACAGATGAGTGGATGGATGTATGGGTGATGGATAAGTGATGTACGGATGGCTGGATAGATTGATAATGATTGGATAGATGGGTGGATAATGGTGGATTGATGTGGATGAATTGATGGATGGATGAGTGGACGGATGTATGGATGAATGGATGGGTGAATAGATCAGTGGATGGATGAGTGGATGGATGGATGGAAAGATGGGAGGATGGATAGTGGATGAATTGATGGATGGATGAGTGGATGTATGGATGAATGGATGTGAATAATCAGTGGTGGATGGATGGATGGAAAGATGGGAGGATGGATAGTGGATGAATTGATGGATGGATGAGTGGATGGATAAGTGGAGGGACGGATGGATAAGTGGACAGATGGATGGATGGATGTATGGTTGGATGGATGAATGGATAATGCACCAAAATTCTGGCAACCAAAAATTTTCAGCCAGGAAAAAAAAAAACAAACACAATTAGCACTTCTCCAAACAAAAAAGATGTTAATTTGTTTCAGTTGAAATATCGGGAACTTTACAACAACAGATTTAATTTATTATCCAAGAAAACGACATCCTGAACAGCATTTTAATTTCAGCCTTGTCTTTTTGTTGAATCACTAATTTATATATTAGTAAAAATGATTTGGAAAAACAAGTTGAAACTGAGTGCAGTGAACACAAAGAATGCATGCTAAGGTTTGGTCATGATTTCATGAAACCAGCATGACTGTATGACAGGAACTGTTCCCAAAGGCTGGAGTCAACTCGAGTGTGTCCTGATGTGATTTCGCATGTTCTCTCAACTGTGATCTGCAAGGAATCATCACACACATCAGCACACACGTGTTCTGTGTAAACGCTTTACTGCAGAGAGAATAAATCTGCTCTAAATGACCACTGACTCAAAATCGACCAGATCACGATCCAACTCCAGTGGGAAGAATCAGAGTTTGACATTTGGAGCCACAGCACAGATCCATGAGCATCAGTACATCATCATCAATGTCAAGCTCTAAAATGGACAAAATAAGTCTTCTGAACTCATATAATTACTTCCAATTCGATTCAACAATTGAGAGTTCACATTCAATTCAGATCGGATACTGCAAAACATCTCATTTTTAATCTTAACATCAATTCAAATGAGATCTGAGAGCTATGTTTGGTGTTCTTTGGCATGAAGCTACTATAAATGAATACAGGCCTCTGTAAGGTGCTGATATATGTATTCATGATATGAAGAATGAAAATGCATGAACTATAATAATGCAGTAGAAGCACTTTGACATCGAACTGAGGCCTGCATGCATCTGCAGAACAGCATTCACACTGCGTTAATCATAAAGACAATGCGAATTAAGTTTGGGATTAGATGCACGAGGGTGTAGGGTGTGTTGTATTCTGTTATATGTCACAAAGCATGCTTTCTTCAGCTCGTGCTTCAATGCATGCGGATGCAGCACGCGCATGGGGTGACATTCAGCTCACGAGAGCACGCACGAATCTCATGCATGCGGGGAAATATCAAAAGATGATGCAAACGATACACAAAACACAAAGCAGATGCTACGCAGTGCACGCGGGCCGCGCGAGACACTTACCGACGGATCTGTAGCCCAGGACGGCGATCTTGCGCGATTTCGGCTGCGGCATCTTTATTTATTCCCTACCACATCAATATCCACATGTAAGAGGGCTTGTCCTGTCTGGAACAAACGAAATCACATGGATTTGATCCGGCACTGTGTTACAGCGGTGAGAAGCTAGAATGGGAATAAAGTAATTTCTCCGTCCGGCGAATAAAGCGATATTTTTGATAAATTACGAGGAAAGTCTCAGACTCTGCGTCACTGCCCACTGCAAGCCTGCGTTAATTATGCAAGAATGAGCGCGCTGGATTGGTTGAGCCCGCCCTGAGAGGCGGGACGTGTCGGTGTTAATCGCACAATCATTGGCTCAGCGGGACTCAACGGTTCTATATGTGGGAATGTGATTGGATGGCTGCAGTTGTCAATGATGAGACGCCAGATTAAACACAGACATCATGCGTTTTACAATTTTCAGATTTGAAAAGAAGTGCAGAACTAATTTTACATGACATTACATGAACTTTACGTGCCACTGGTGTTGGATTGTTTTATACAGTTTTTATATTTATTTTCCATCATTGGAATGTAGGATACATGATCAAACTCACAGATGATAATCATAAATCAAATTATCACAATTAACTGAACATAGGGCTGAATAATTTCTCAGTTTGAGTTTGCTAATTTTTATCTGCACAAACTTCTAAAATAAAGTATGACCATTTAAATCTGTGCTTTTTTTTCTCAAATAAAAATGTCATTTCAAATATATTTTCACTAATTATGTACTTTATTCTTCATTCCCTTTTCATCATTTTTGGTGGGGAAAAACAGGATTTTTTTTTTTTTTTTTTTTTTACATTTTAGTGGTTCTTCAGGTTGATGTCCCTTATATAAACTGTACTGGACTGAGACTTACTAAAACTCTTTATGAACACCCAGTTTATTAAATATGTGCATTACACGTGCATTAAATAATTAGGTCTAAGAATTGTATGTCTGACCTTAACTATAGCAGATTTGTCTGAAGTCTAATAATGCAAAGACTTAAAATTAACACAAACTTATTTAATTTTTTCCAAGTTACAGAGTTGAAAAGATTCAGGAATGAGTAAAAAAATTAATCTCCATGTTATTTAAGGATTTTGATCAAATGAATAGACCCATCATTAACAGTAGTTTGACTTTGTGTGAAATTCCAGTCTCTGCTGCCCTCTTCTGGTCAGTCATGTTTTTAATTCGACAGTATTTTTACTATATTGCCATATAATTTAAAAGTATTGTGTAAACATGCACAGTTGCTGCATGCCATATATCTGAATGTATAGGATATATGATCAAACTCATAAGATATCATACAAACCACAATATCACAATGATATTAACATAGGGCTGAATAATTTCTCACTTTGAGTTGATGTTAATTTTTATTTGCACAAACTTTAAATCTGCACTTTTTTCATAAATCAAAATTTAAAGCATGTTTTCTTGGGAATATTATTTTAACTGCTAATTAATTTACTTTGCATCTTTCACAATGACTTCATCCTGCAGGAAGTGACATCATTTTTAGCGGGAAAGCAACAGCACAAACATCAGTAGGGTCAGTATTATCAATAGAATTTTGCTTTTAGTGGTTCTTCAGGTTGATGTCCTCATATAAGAAAACTGTACTTCTCTGATACACACTTTAACTCTTTATGACATGCAGTTAATTTTGTGTCATTAAATATATGCATTAATGAAGTTGAAATGTCTGACCTTGACCAGAGCAGATTTGTATTAAGTCTGATATAGCCTACACTATAATGACTTCTTAAAATTACAGCACTTAATTTTTCAGTTTTTCCAAGTAACAGAGCAGAAAGGATTCAGGAATCAGCCATTTTATATTATCAAAAGTTCATCTCCATGTTATTTGAAAGATTTTGATTAAACGAGCATCATTCACAATAATAAATAACACAATAATAAATAACACAATAAGACTTGTGTGAAATGTCAGTCTCTGCTGCCCTCTTCTGGTGAGTTAAATCTTTAAACAAACTTTGATTCTCAGTTCTAAAAAGTTCCAATAGTGTCAGGAAAATGTCTGTTTACTAAATGTCTACTGAATTATTGATTTTCCTGATCTACACATGTGCGTTTTTAAGGTGTTTGAAGACCAAAAAAACCAAAAAACATAACAACAACAAATTACAGATAACAGATTCTTAAAAATGAGAATCAGGATAAATGTTGCAATGAATGAATGAAATGAAAATACACATGAATGAAATACACAATCCTATTTTCCAAACAGGAATGGGCTTAAATAATGTTTCAAGGGTTATTTTGCATAGATGTTACATTTCAATCAAATGCCAATGCAACCCTTATATATGTCCAGAGTCATATGAGCAATTTGGATTAGCCTCAAGATTGTTTTCAAGCACTTGTTTCTTTCCTAAATAAATCAATATTTTGGACTAATCATTTAATTAATGGTTCAATTGCTCACTCATAAAGACCACCTACTGGCACCTACTAAGTTGCACAAACACAGACAAGTGGAGTGATACAAACTGTGAAAAACTCAGTGCTGGTACTGATGAAATATTCAAACACACTCGAGGACCAGATATACAAATACATAGATATATTTATACAATAATACTATTATGGCAATATATTTAATACGTCTTTGTGTGGCTAAATTGAGCTTAGTTTCTACTTTAATTAGCAAAAAACATATAGTGTTAAAAATATGAATACATTGTAATAATGTTAATCTCATCCTGGGCACAGTATGTAATACCTGCTCTTCTTCTCTCATCTCCTTCACCTTCTCTCAGTCTCCTGATCTTGACCAGTTTATCTTCTCTTCACGCTTTGATTGATAGTCTTTGCTGTCTGTCTTCATTCCCCATTCTATCTCTTCATGTCATCATGGCTGCTCTGATATGTTAGCAGTTTACTTTGTAAAACTCTAACAACAACAATCTGTTCTGCTACAAATGCATACAGGACCAAAATAATTTAACAATGAACAGAACTGAAACTATTCACTTTGCATAAGGGCAGTTCACTTTATCAACATACGTCTCACGCAAACCTTTTGTGGAGATGTTTGTGATATAGTGTGGGTTAGTGAAGGACTGACATTCAGTCTCAGTGTTGTATAAATATGTAGGGGTATAACTGTACAACACAGTGATAATGTGCCAGTGCAACAGCTGGGAAAAACCCAAGAAAACACACTCAGTGTTTATTAGTACATTGTTTCCATGTATAATATTCTTTTTCCAATTTTGTTTCTATTCTATATTTGTCATATATTATTTTTTTTTAAAGTTATGTCAACGTAAAAGGACGTTTTAAATACACTACCAACAACTATACATTTCCATCATTATATGTCAGAATGTACAGTATACATCATCAAACTAAGTTTCAGAACTTTGGGTCGATTTTTAGAGTAGAAAAGAAGTGCAGAACTACTTCAAAGGACATTACAAGAACTTAATGTCCCATTTTAAATACATTACTAACTATACATTTACATCAAAATGTAAGGGAATACTAATATTTTTATGTTTTAAAAGCTATTACATTATACAAATATGTTTTTGGTGAGTTTATAATGTAATACATTTATTATAATGTAAAGTTTTTTATTACATTATGAGCTCAAGCTTTTATTATGTTTTGTAAATTATTAACATTTTATTACAATAAAAATGTAATACTTATTACATTGCGCAGTTATTATATTGAGTTGCTACAGTTCTTCTTCACAAACTTATAGCATCTAAATTAAAATTTGCTGAACAAGAAATCTGTTGTCATGATGAATTTATTGGCTGAATGAAGCATTATTGTAGTGAACAAACTAATTAAAATTGACAAAACATTAGTTTTACTTAGTACAATTATTAAAACAATAGTTGAGAGAACTTTTTGACTGCATAAATCTTTGGTTTTCCGATTTTTTTTTCCAGTGCATGTTATTTTAAAGATTTCGATCAAATGATTATCATGTATTTGACTCTGTGTGAAATGTGAGTCTCTGCTGCCCTCTTCTGGTCAATAAAATCCTTAAACTTTCATTTTTAGTTAAAATAAGTCCCAATAATTTCAGCGTCCACTTGATTGAAGGGTGCAGACAGATGATGATACTTAGGCTCCATGCTATTCACATGGAAACTTGAACAGGCAGATATTCACAGATATGCATATGTAATGATGATACACTTTGTATGTGTGATGTGATGACAATACTAGTGTAATTTCTGTTTCTGTTCTATAATAAAACACATCAAGTTTAATAGTTTCTGATATGATCTGTACAACTAAAAAGTACTGAGTCATTATCACTTCACATGTTTGAAAACGTAAGACACCACAAGTACATAATATATTGAATATTGTTTCTATAAGGGACTGGTGAACAATACAAGATGCAGTAAAATCAATTTTATTCAACTTTATTCAAACTCACAAATGACATATGAACACATATTGCTTCAATGAATACAATGATTATATGAGTATATCACAGGAGGTCACTTTTCTATTTTTCTATTTAACACATCTTTTCATGTATCCCAGTGCTCCAGTATTTTCTTCTCCTGCTCTCTTCTTGATGTTTTCCAGTGTTTCTGCCTTTTCATGTTCATTTATTCCTTCAGCTTCTCAATCAGGAAATCAATGTGTAGGAGTGTGAACACTGAATCAGTGTTGAGTGCGATCTTCTGCAGTTTATCCACACAGTAAAAAGCTTCATTCACCAGCTTTATTTTCTCAATCTGTAATTCTTGCAGTTCTTCTTCCAGCTTCTTGACCAAAGACTCACCGTCTCTAATCTTCCCATCATATTTCTTCTTTAAATCTTTATCTGTCCTCTTCTCCTTCTTTGTCTTCCTTACATATTTTTTGCTTCTTTGACGTGTTTGCTGTAGTGGCATTTATTTGTGCACACTGTACAGTGACTTTTTTTCATCACTTCACACCATGAGAGAGGAGTGATCCACCAGCATCCTGGATAATGACAGTTCTGCTTACAGACGCTGCAGCATGTGGCCTTATAGGCTACAGAAAGATCAATATCAACCTTCTCTTTGTAGGTCACTTCAACTTCATATTCAAAGTTCTTATTGTTCTTGACATATTCCTTCTTCTGCTCCAGAGCTTCTTGAGTTTGTTTCAGTTCATTTAGCTTTAGCTCCTTCATGTGAACATGTGATCGTAAATTGGAATATTTGCCTCCAACTGCTTCCGTTGTTGCAAAACATCTCGAGTCATCTTCAGGGATTTTGGTTTTATGTTGTCAAGAAACTTGAACAATCCTGTAATTCCTTTAAAACTGAGATTCCATGATTGATCCAGCATTTCATCATCTTCATCATCAGCGTCTGACTGGCAGTTGTCAAACAGGAAATACACTGGCTGATTCTCATCATTCACTGCACACTTGATTTCAGCCTCTTTAACAGCCGTCAGGACATTTTTAGGGATAGCTCCACGTGAGTGTGTGAAGAGCAGGACAATGTTTTCAGCAAAATCTCTTCCAAATAAAGACTGAACAGCATCAAATATGTATATTTGTCTGTCAGAGAGTCGAGTCTGAGTTGCTTTAATCACCAGACACACTGTGTGTATTTCATGAATCCCTTCTGCAGATGTACATAAACTAAGCAAACTCTCAGAGATCTTTTTATCAAGATCAATTCCACGAGTTTCTCCATATCCTGGAGTGTCGATAATTGTTAAATGGATTGGACTCTCTTGTGGATAAAACCCATAAACAGTGATGATGGAGGTCTGAGTGTGAACTGATGTTCGGTCGCTCTGATCATCTGTGATCTCAAACCAAACCTTGTCTTCTCTCTGAACACCCAACATGTAGTTGATCATCACATTGATTAGTTTTGTTTTTCCTATGCCAGTTTCTCCCACCATCAGAATGATTTTATGGGGTTTGTTTGTGTCTCTCTGTCCGAAGGTAATTTTTCTATATGGTTTAGATGGATCATGAGATTCTGTCCTTAGATGGTATCGAGTAGGAGTCCCCTCCTCTATTACTCTACTTTGATTGATGATTGTATCAAATTTGTGGTATTCTTGTCTGTGCAGAAAACAAAATAACACAAAGACAGACATTTAGTCATGTAAAAAGTAAATAGTGCAACTTCATTTGTTTTTCCTAATGATATAAAATTACACCACTTAATCAAAAACATCAATATCTTCATAATATTAAAAGAAATGTATTTTAAAAGAAGAGTAAAAAGGCTTTTGATTTTAAATTTGACATACATGTCCAACAATTATGATTCACATTACAGCAATCTACAGCTATGATAAACAGAAGATAACAGATATGATGAACATTCTTTCACCTGATAGGTTCAGCTAAGTGATAGTGTTTCTGAATGGAAGAGCTTTGTGAATTATGGATTTTTTGACTCATTGAGTTTGAATTATTATTTAAGCAGATTTTTAACAAAAAATTGTCATGATCACAGATTGGAGTGCCCAAGTTTAGCCACCAGAGGGCACTCCAACATGGACTATTGTTCACTGTTTTGGACTTCATTTCCATAATTCACTCCTGGACTCATTAACCTCGTCATTGCACTCAGCTGTTTGTGTTTGTTCATTAGTGTCTTTCTATTAGTCTCAGTTGTTTCTGTCCTCAGTGGTGGTTTGTTCTGTCACGGTGCACACAAAAACAAGATGTTAGGATCCAATTGCAGCATTTATTATAGGGTAATCCAAGGTCAGAATCCAGAGAACAGGCAAGGTTCAAAATCCAAATAACAGTCCACAAAAACAGAAAGCCAGAGGTAAAAAAAGTGCATGCAACAAACACAACAAACCACAACTGAGGACAGAACAACTGAGACTAAATAGACAGACACTAATGAACAAACACAAAACAGCTGAGTGCAATGAATGAGGTTAATGAGTCCAGGAGTGAATTATGGGAAATGAAGTCCAAAACAGTGAACAATAGTTCATGTTGGAGTGCCCTCTGGTGGCTAAACTTGGGCACTCCAATCTGTGATCCTTACGGAGCGGCTACCAGACGCTCCATGAAACAAAAAAAAAACAAAAAAACAACTCTCAGGAGGGGGACTGGAGGAGGACCAGGGGAGGACGGCGGGCCAGGACCAGAGCCCCCAACCGAAGGCCAGGGGGAAGCCGGAGGAACAGACCACGGGGGCTCTAAGAAGGTCGGGGTCCTGGCTGAATGCCAGGGCTGCACTGGAGGAACTGACCAGGCGGGTTCCCTGGGGTCTGGAGTCCTGGCTGGTTGCCAGGGCGGCGCTGGAGGAACTGACCAGGCGGGTTCCAGCAGTTCAGACAGCCGGGGCAGTGGCAGCAGGGCAGAAAGCCTGGACGACGGCGGCAGGACAGAGGGCTTGGTTGACGGTGGCAGGGCAGACGACCTGGGCGGCAGGGCTGGCGGCCTGGTGGCGGCGGCAGGGCAAGGCGCTTAGTTGGCGCCGGCAGGGCAAGGCACTTCGTTGGCGCCGGCAGGGCAAGGCGCTTGGAGAACCCACGAACACCCCTAGAGTGGTCTCCACTTGTAGACGGAGGAAGCCCTTTTCCTCCTCTCTCCTCCGCTTATGAGGTGAGGCGGTGGCTCACCCAAATGGACTCACGGCTGGGCGGCTCTGGAGGTGGAGCGGACTCACTGGCTGGAGCGGACTCAAGCGGCCTGGCTGGACTGGAGCGGACATCACTGGCTGGAGCGGAGGCTGAGCGGGCTCACTGGCTGGAGCTGACTACTACTCACTGCTCACTGGCTGGAGCGGGCTGGAGGGCGGACTCTGGACGCGGACTCACTGGCTAATGGACTGGCTGGAAGGACTGGCGGACTCACTGGCTGGAGCGGACTCACTGAGACTCACTGGCTGGAGCGGACTCACTTGGCTGGAGCGGACTCCCTGGCTGAGCGGACTCAGCGGACTCACTGGCTGGAGACTCACTGGCTGGGGACTCACTGGCTGGAGCGGCTCACTGGCTGGAGCGGACTCACTGGCTCTGGAGCGGACTCACTGGCTGGAGGCGACTGGACTTGGAGCGACTCACTGCTGGACTCACTGGCTGGAGCGGACTCACTGGCTGAGCGGGCTGGAGCGGGCTCTGGAGGACTCACTGGAGCGGCTCTGGAGCGGAGCTGGAACGACTCACTGGCTGGAGCGGACTCACTGGCTGAGCGGACTGGCTGACGGGCTGGAGCGGGCTCTGGAGCGGACTCACTGGCTGAGCGGGCTCTGGAGGGACTCACTGGCTGAGCGGGCTCTGGAGCGGACTCACTTGCTGGAGCGGGCTGGAGCGGACTCACTGGCTGGCTCTCAGCTGGACTCACTGGCTGGAGCGGGCTCTGGCGGACTCACTGGCTGGAGCTCTGGAGCGGACTCACTGGCTGGAGCGGCTCTGGAGCGACTCACTGTCTGGAGCGGCTCTGGAGCGACTCGGCTGGAGCGGGCTCGGAACTGGAGCTGCTGGAGCGGACTCACTGGCTGGAACGGACTCACTGGCTTGACTGGCTCACTGGCTGGAGGACTCACTGGGATCTCACTGGCTGGAGCGGGCTCTGGAGCGTACTCACTGGCTGGGCGGGCTCTGGAGCGGACTCACTGCTGGAGCGGACTCACTGGCTCTCTCACTGGCTGGACTCCTGGCTCTGGAGACTGCTGGCTCTGGAGCGGACTCACTGGCTGGAGCGGGCTCTGGAGCGGACTGGCTGGAGCGGGCTCTGGAGCTGGACTCACTGGCTGGAGCGACTGGCTCTCACTGCTGAGCGACTCACTGGCTGGAGCGGGCTCTGGACTGGTGAGCGGACTCACTGACTGGCTGGAGGCTCTGAGGGACTCACTGAGGCTGGCTGGAGCGGGCACTGGCTGGAGCGGCTCTGGAGACTCACTGCTGGAGCGGCTCTGGAGCGGACTCACTGCTGGAGCGGGCTGGAGGGACTCATGGCTGGAGCGGGCTGACTCACTGGCTGGAGTGGGCTCTGGAGCGGACTCACTGGCTGGAGCGGGCTCTGGAGTGGACTCACTGGCTGGAGCGGAGTCAGGGGAGGCCTCCGGGTCTTGAGGGATGGAAGTCTTCCTCCTCCTCTTCCTCCTTTTACATGTGGGAAGCGGAGACATGCCCACCTCCTCTGTGGCCTCTGGAGCGGACTCACGGGCTGGAACGGCCTCTGGCTGAACCGGTGTTGCCCAATGGACTCTACGGGAGAGATAGCGAACAAAGTCCCAGAAATCCAGGACCTGAAGCCCTTCCATCTCCCATTTAGGCAATGGGTCCCTTAGGCACCCATTTGACAGATCCTTAAGGGCCGCCTCATTATACTCCAGCCCCACCGCCATTGTCCAAAAGAACTGTGCGAAGCAGCCTACCTCCCGTTCCCCCTGCCGCAAGGCCCTCACCGCCCCAAGCAAAGCCACATGCTCCCAGCTCGCGGGTGGCCGATGAACCCTGAAGCTCATGCTGCTGGATCTTAGCAAAGGTGGTTTGTTCTGTCACGGTGCACACAAGAACAAGATGTTAGGATCCAATTGCAGCATTTATTATAGGGTAATCCAAGGTCAGAATCCAGAGAACAGGCAAGGGTCAAAATCCAAATAACAGTCCACAAAAACAGAAAGCCAGAGGTAACAAAAAAGTGCATGCAACAAATACAACAAACCACAACTGAGGACAGAAACAACTGAGACTAAATAGACAGACACTAATGAACAAACACAAAACAGCTGAGTGCAATGAATGAGGTTAATGAGTCCAGGAGTGAATTATGGGAAATGAAGTCCAAAACAGTGAACAATAGTCCATGTTGGAGTGCCCTCTGGTGGCTAAACTTGGGCACTCCAATCTGTGATCATGACAAAAATATTAGAAGAGAATGAATGGGTAAAGTGTGATTTTAAAGGCCTATTAACAATCAGACATAAAGACTAAAATGTCAGTGACTCGTAGTCCTACCTTTCAGTAGAATCTGCCATGATTCTGGATTCAAGCTTTGTAATCTTCAACCAAGCAATTTGTTGCTAAGCAAAGCATATACACAATAAATGTATTTTTCAAAACAGAAAGACATAGGCATAAAAAGAAAACTGTACAAAGAATTTATATATATGTATAATGTTGGAACATCCAGTCTATCCTTTTCTTTGTTCCTATTTCTGTATTGGTAAACACTATTAGCAAATATCTACATCATATACAGTAATATATATATATATAGATATATATATAAAAAGTCAATCTGAAATATTACAATTTATTACAAAATTACTACATCACAGAGTCTACAGAAGAGCAATACAGATTGACTTACAGTGCTTCTTTGTCTATAGCTCACTTCAGGCACTTGCAGACAGGAAGAAACAGTTGTATTTATACACTGGCCAACACCCATTTTTTGAAGTGTTCACATGATTTGAAAGGAAGCATCAATCAGAATGCTGAAAACATTCATTTAAGTTAAATGTTTTTGTTTGATACCATGCATAAATGAGTGATAGAAATGAAAATTACATATAATACAATAAATGTAGGCTATCATTTTTATAGGCTATTTTAAATTCTTATTTTACAAAACATATTTTTCTGACATGAAAGTGATGTCTTAACAATTATGATTTATCAATGATATCATTGTTCGTCATTTTAGCACCACATGTTTATGTCTCAAATAAACAGGTGTGTCCCTCATATCATAACCTACACTGTAAAAAAGTTACATTACAATATTAATACACTTTAACTTTACATTACCACTGCAATACAACAAATTAAGAAGCAGTGTTAACAATCAGTTATTGTGGCTTTTAAACACAAAGCCATTTGAGCTACTGCATATAATCTAATCTACACACATAGACATCAATAATCAGCATATGAATCTCAAAAATGGTTACAATCAGCTCTGAACATCATGAAACAAGCTAAAAGTCACAAAAAAACAACAGCAACCCCCCAAAAAACAAACAAACAAACAAAAAAACAAATGAAAGGAAATAGTAAGAATTAAAGAAAATAACAACAATTCAGTTACATTCTGCGTCAACTGCATACAAGACTGACAGGGAAGAGGAAAAATGGTTGAATAAAGTACTTTTTTTTTTCTTATAACATTAAGGTTGAACCACTGCAGTCATGTCAAACGTTTTAACAATGTTTTTACTACTTCTCTGGACTTTGAATGCGATAATTTTGTTGCTTTCTACAGGAGATAAAAAAAACCCTCTCGGATTACATAAAAAATATCTTAATTTGCATACTGAAGATGAATGAAGGTCTTGTGGGTTTGGAATGACATGAGGGTGAATAATTAATGACAGAATTTTCATTTTTGGGTGAACTAACCCTTTAAGAAGTAGAACATGGTGTTTGCAAACCAGAGTATGGTTTTGTTTTCTAGCAAATGCATGAATTTGATAAAATGTATATACTACATTTAATGGAATGCCATCATATTTTCTCTTATACTACATACAATTGTGAGGATAATTCCCTATACCAGGAGTGATTTGATGCTTTCTTTCAAATCATGTGAACACTTAAAAAATGGGTGTTGGCCAATGTATAAATACAACTGTTTCTTCCTGTCTGCAAGTACTTGACAAAGTGTGACAAAGAAGCACTTGAACAATATTGTAAGTCAATCTGTATTGCTTTTCTGTAGACTATCTCAGTGTAGTGATGTGGTGATAATATTTAGGATTTTTTAAATTGTGAGTTATACTGTATATATTGTAGATATTTTGTCCCCTGGAATTATAAGGTTCTGTCTGACATTTTAGTCAAAATTGAGTTATTCACATATTCTTATTCTGTGACAAATTATTTACTTTATGTGGTGTTTTTATGGTGTGTACATTTTGGGACTTTTTTTTTAGAAAACAAAAATGCTTTGTCTATAAAGTCGAATGGAATGCAAAAACTTTGAAGCTCATTATCTCAAAACTGCTCATAATTCCAAAGGGACAATTTGTTAATACCTACTACTTATAAATACAGAAAGAGGATAAAAGCAAAAGAATAAGATTTAATGTTCCCACATGGGGAAAACTAATATAACATTATAAATTAACAATATAAATTCTGTTTAAAGAAATAACTGTTCAGTTTTTGTCTTTGTGGTGATTGTTGTAAAAATGTGTATTTACTTTCTTTAGCAGTTTTCTTGGGAACCTGAAGGACCCGAAGAATCCTGGAGCAATGACAGGTTCTAATGAGAAGTAAGAATAATGCCCACTCTCATTTTTATGTGTGAAAATGTTTAACGTAGATTAAAAGTAAATCCAGTTAATCCAAATGACGGCTGCATTCCTAATCTTTTTTTGTGTGAGGAACAGAGAAAAAATTGATCATTATCCCCATTTACCATAATTTATCTTTTGAAAAAGATATGACTGCCAGAGAGAGATTTCCAGTTAGTTTCAGCAAATTTTTACTCTATTCCTCACACAAAACTATCATCTCTTTTGAAGCCACAAGTCATATAGTTACAAAGTTACTTATAGTCAGAAGAATATCTGTTGGGGGATCATTACAATAAAGATTTAGCAGATATTAAACAGACAGTCTACTAATACTGTAATGAGAGTTAGTTGACATGTAGTTGCAAAGATACTTATAGTCAACAGAATGTTCAAAAGGGACCATCAGTTAAATTAAAGTTAAATTAAAATTCAGTTAAATTAACTGTTATGAGTATTTAGAACTTTCTTTTTTTTTTAACCTGGAATATACTGTAATTTCTCACTAAACATTTTAATAGTGGTATATTTTTAATGCAAACAGATTCCTATTTTTGCAGTGTAAATACAACTGTCTGACCTAGCATGTCACTGATAAATCATTTTAAAAATATAACCTTACCGTTTCCTTCAAATTCTATGCTTCAAATTCAATGGTAGCCTATTTTTCATAATGTTGGAACGATCACAGGAGGAGTTATGATTAGGATAGTGTCTGTCTGCACATGACATCAACAGCACACCTCCATGCAGCAGTGGTTGTACAGTATCGCCACCTGACCTATTTAAACCGGCCAATGGACCGTTCTACCACTAAACGAATTTAGCAGTGTCACATGATTATTATTGTTGTGAGAATTTTCTCAGAACATGAGTTCTGCAATTTTACCTGCAGAGGAATTTTCATGCACCAATAGCACTCCTGGTCAGAAAAAAAACTGTATTTTTATATAGCATTTTTCAGTTTTCTTAAATTACATACAAATGTATGTAAAATTACAAGAAAATCTGTAATTAATACAGTAACAAAACAGTTAGATGACCGTCAAATGACTGGCAGCAATGGCTGCCAAACAAAAACCTTAAAATTAAAATAAAATGTCCTTATTTAAGTTAGCTGAAAACAGTCACATGACTGGCAGCAACAGAACATGAAACACTAACAGATCTCTCTAAAGCACATTGCTACAACAAATATTGCAAGAAAAAACCTGGTCAGATGAAGTTGGTTACTAATTGCTAAAAATTCTGTCATCATATAATGGACTGATTCTCTGAGCATATTAGCTGTTAGTTTTGTTTTATTTACAGTTTTGTAATACTATTGCAGTCAAATATCCTGATTCCTTTGATTATTCATTATACAGAGTGTGTTTTAGTCACAAAAGCTTTTTTTGTGACTTTAGTAGCTTGTTATGTGATGTTTAGAGTTACTCTGTTTATCTGAAAATGTTGTCACCGTTGTTGAGGTTCATATGCAGAATCTTGATGTCTGTGTGAGCCTGGAAAACACTTCATATGAATAAAGTAATGTTTTATATACCTGATTAAGTTTAATCTAATAATTTTGTAAGATTACAAGGCTGATATACTCAGAGATCGGATTCTCATTTAGGCATAAAACCTGTTTTGAGATTCATTAATTATTTCAGATAATCCTGTTTTTAATTTTGCAAAAAGATAATGTTAAACATTTTATTATCTAAATTTAGTAATGTGATTGGCCTCCAGTTGACAAGGGAAAGAAGATATTTTCCTGGTTTTGGAATTAGGGTAATAAGTTAACAGATTTTTGTTATAAGAAAGTTCTCTAAATATTCAGTGTTGGTTCTGGGAACATAAAAAATGTCCAGTTTTCTTGAAGTTAGAGGAATGTGTTTTAAAAGGTATAATGTTCCTCAAACGTTCTTTCAACTTAATTTTGATTAACAATTCATCCTTCTAGTTGTATCCAAGAACATAAAAATGTCCAGTTTCCTTAATGTAAGTAGAATGTTATTTAAAGGTGTAAGATAAAAAGACACACCCACAAAATGTATTTTAACAGTAACAAACTGTAAAACAACATCTAAACCTCTGTTAATTCTCAAAAAGAACTTCTGCTGAGATCTTGAGAGATTTATTGTCTTCTTTTATCTTCAGTTGATTTCAGGCTGTGTGGCTTTAATTCATTCAGTTTTAGTTGTGTTTCATTTTCTGAGAGTGCAAACATTGATTCAATGCCATTACCATTGATTTTTTGTTGAGATTTCAACATTTTTTCAACATTAATTAAGAGTGCAAAAGTGATATTGATTCAATGCGGTTAATGTTGACACATTAACGTTGATTTAACATTATTTCAATCATTGATGATATCTGTGAAATAGTTTTCTAGTTCAGTTAGTTTCTGCAAATGAAATGAGGTAGCACAATTAATTTAGTTTAGTGAATTTAATTTAGTGCATAGTATCTTTACAGTAACATACTCTAGATTATAGTAAATAACTGTACAATCAATATTACATCACTGGCAACAACTCTGAATAACTGTGTGTATATGATATATCCAAAAATATAATATTATGGCAAGTTGTTTGCAATGCAAGACAAATGTTTGTTTTTCAGATGTGTTTGTGATATTTTTAATGCAGTGCTTCATTTTGCAAGAGATGTGAGGCATTTTGCATTTTGTGTGAGCAATTCTTGAATTTGTGTGTAAAGTTTAAAAAAAATTTTTTTGAAAGTGTGCATGCAGTTGAAAAAAAACTAAGTCTTTTTCTGGTAAAGATATTGTTGAAGATATAGATATTATTGATGAAGAGATGCATAATTTTGCCTCAGGAGTAGAAAAAATATTAAACTTAATTTGTTTTTTTCCCCATTTTTAAATATCATTTCTCTTCTTTATATTACAGACAAAAAATGGCCTGTTTAGAACCAGAATTACACAAATTTGATGCAATCATCAGTCAAAGTAATGTAATTGAGGAGGGGACTCCTACTCGATACCATCTGAGGACAGAATCTCATCAATCTGAACCATATAGAAAAATGACCTTTGGAGAGAGAGACAATAACAAACCCCATAAAACTATTCTGATGGTTGGAGAAACAGGAGCAGGAAAAACAAAGCTAATCAATACGATGATCAACTACATGTTGGGTGTTCAGAGAGAAGACAAGGTTTGGTTTGAGATCACAGATGATCAGAGTGACCGAACATCAGTTCACAGTCAGACCTCCATCATCACTGTTTATGGGTTTTATCTACAAGAGAGTCCAATCCATTTAACAATCATTGACACTCCAGGATATGGAGACACTCGGGGAATTAAGAAAGATAAAGATAAAGAGATCGCTGAGAGTCTGCTTAGTTTAAGCGAATGTGATGACTGCATCCATAAAATACACGCAGTGTGTCTGGTGATTAATGCAACACAGAATCGACTCTCTGACAGACAAATATACATATTTGATGCTGTTCAGTCTTTATTTGGATGTAATATTGATGAAAACATTGTCTTGCTCCTCACGTACTCACGTGGTGCTCACCCTAAATATGCCCTGACGGCTGTTAAAGAGGCTGAAATCAAGTGTGCAGTGAATGACAAGAATCAGCCAGTGTATTTCCAGTTTGACAACTGCCAAGGAGAAACATTTCATGAAGAATACCAGATGGTCCAGGAGCAATCATGGAAACTTAGTTCTAGAGAAATTAAAGAATTTTTCAAGTTTCTTCACAACACAAAACCAAAACATCTAAAGATGACCCAAGAGGTGTTGAACAACGGAGGCAGTTGGAAGCAAATATTTACCAAATAAAACAATTTAAAAAGTTAGACCAAAAGCAAAATGAGCTGCAACAAGCACAAGAAGCTCTAGAGAAGAACAAGAAAGATGTAGAAGAAATAAAAACTTTGAGTATGAAGTTGAAGTGAAATACAAAGAGAAGGTTGATATTGATCGCTCTGTAGCCAGCATGGCGATGTGCTGCAGCGTCTGTAAGCAGAACTGTCATTATCCAGGATGCTGGTGGATCACTGCTCTCTCATTGTGTGAAGTGATGAAAAAAAGTCACTGTACAGTGTGCACAAATAAATGCCACTACAGCAAACACGTCAAAGAAGCAAAAATATATGTAACAAAGACAAAGAAGGAAAAGAAGACAATGAAGATTTAAAGAAGAAATTATGACATATGATTAAAGTACGGAGGGTCTGTCTTTGGTCAAGAAGTTGGAAGAAGATCTGCAAAAATTACAGATTGAGAAAATAAAGCTGGTGATGGAAACTTTTCACTTAGTGCATACTCTGGAGATGATCGCACTCAACACTGAATCTATGATCATACTCTTACATGTTGATTTTCTGATTGAGAAGATGAATGAAATAAATGAACCTGAAAAGGCTAAAATACTGGAAAACATCAAGATGAGAGCAGGAGAAGAAAAACACAGAGCTCTGGGATACATTACAGAAATCAACTCAGCTAGTTAAACACATTCAGGAAATGCACTCTGAAATTATATAATATCAAAGTTGTTAATACAGAATTTGTGTTTGACTGAAATCTTGGTAAACACTGTCATTTATCCAACTTTTTTGTGTTGTCTAGAGAATATTTGGGCAGAGACAATATTAAACATTTACATATCAATACTGTATATTAATATTTAGTTCTCTGCATGTATAAGGCCATGTTTGCCTCTTGAATAGTGAAGGTCTTCTTTGGAGGCTGTTATACAAAATCTGATCAGTTAGCTGTTTTCCAGTCTTGCCAGGACTAGTTTGTGTATTTTAGTTGTCTTTAGTTTCCAGCCTCATTGTTGTTAATTGTTTTTACTGTGTTTTGCTGTATTATTATAGTTATCAGTCATGTATGTATGTCCATTTTCCCCACTGGTCTTTTTGATTCTTGAGGATTTTGATTATGGAGGATGTCAGTGTATATCAGTGTATGTATTTTTTTGTGGGTTATTGGCTTTTGAGTATTTTGGTTTGGGTAAAATTACCTTTTGGATTGTCCATTGGACTTCTTTGTATAATAAAGCTGCAATTGGAACCTGCCTTCTGGTGAACCGGTTTATACAGTGCTGTAAAGCAGAGGATCAAAGACTTTTCAGGCCAAGTTTGATCAAATAGGTCATGAATCCTCTGAGCACAAGCTTAAGCATATCTACTACACTAAAAAAAAATGTTCAATGACTGTCAGCTATGGCTACCAAACAAAAACTGTAAATTTAAAGTAAAATATTGTCATTTAAATAAAGTGTAAAAAACTTTACAGACATTTTCATTAAACTTTTTTTACTGAAAAGCATTCTTACAATAAAACCCCTTCGGTGTAAAAATTTATCTTTAAAAACAGTCAAATGACTTTCAGAAATGGCTGCCAAACAAAAACTGTAAAGCTTATTTTGCATTTAACCAGAAATAGCATGTGTGTGAATTAACATAACTACTGTATCACTGCATCAGTAACTACACAGTTACTGTCTTTAAATAAAGCAACATGCAGCAGAACATCAGTGTTTCTGGAACATCATTGACTGAAGCACAGGCGCTACTTTTAACCTCACAAAACTCAGATAACAGAAACAACATTAAACACTAACAGATCTCTCTAGATCTCAGCATATTCACTTATTACAAACCACTCTGACTTTATTTCTTTCATACAAAATTTCTTAATGAGGTGTTGACGTTTTATTAAAAATAATAAAGTATGAAGTCACCATTCTGGTGATCAGTGTTTGCTTTAGTTGGTCTGTTGACCCTTGACTTTTTAACATTAGAATGATTTGGCTGTTGTAACTGTGTGTTTCTGATACATGTTTGTTATAGCAAAAAAACCCAGATCCAATGAGATAGCTATAAACATGGGTCAGAGATGGCTCCAAATGGGTGGGACTTCAGCTCCTAGTGGGTTGTAGTAACCTCCAGAGGCTTTTGATTGGTTTACAATAGGCACGAATCCCACACCACTAATACTACCCAAGACTACCAAGCATATTATATGCACGACAAAACTGATTTTGGCGTATATATTCTTACAAGATTACACCTGTATACTATATATTACTAACCTCAGCCAATGAATTTGGTTGCAGGCCAGGATCCTGCATGATGAGCTGTGAAATTTTCGCTTAAGAACTGCCAGTTTGTGAATTCCAGCCCACTTACGGCAAAAGAGGTGAGGCCCTCTCACTTGAAGGTGATGATAATGGAGTGGTCTCATCTTTGATTAAAATGTTTAATATTAGTTGTTAGTTGTTAATCATGTGAAACTAACAGTTTTACCTCTAAAACACCACTATGTCCAACTGCATCCAGCATTCGCTTAGTGAGGTCTGATCGCGCTCTGACAGCGACAGTGATGTCTCGCGCATATACTTCAATGAGAGCGAGACATCACTGCCGTTGTCAGAGCGCGATCAGACCTTACTAATGAGTGCTGAAATACATTTTGGTCCAAAAATAACAAAAACTACGACTTTATTCAACATTGTCTTCTCTTCCGAATCTGTGTATATCCACAGTGACGCTGCTGCTTCTTCTTCTTTCCTGTTTTACGGCAGTTGGCATCCAGCTTATTGGTGCATTACCGCCCCCTTCTGCTCCGGACAGTGACGCGATTAGGGCATCCGCGACATGCACACCTACGCACCATTTTAAAAAATACAGCAATACCAAAATATAAACAATGTAGAATAGCTTGAATACAGCGTGCGTCTCCCTCAGACTGTAAACGAAGCTCGGGCGCACTACATAACACGTCAGCAGCGTCACTGTCCGGAGCAGAAGGGGGCGGTAATGCACCAATAAGCTGGATGCCAACTGCCGTAGAAGAAGAAGCAGCGTCACTGTGGATATACACAGATTCGGAAGAGAAGACAATGATGAATAAAGTCGTAGTTTTTGTTATTTTTGGACCAAAATGTTTTAGATGCTTCAAAAACTTCTAAGTAACCCACTGATGTCACATGGACTACTTTGATGATGTTTTTATTACCTTTCTGGACATGGACAGTCTACCATACAAACACTTTCAATGGAGGGACAGAAAGTTCTCAGACTAAATCTAAAATATCTTAAACTGTGTTCTGAAGATGAACGGAGGCCTTACAGGTGTGGAACGACATGAGGGTGAGTCATGATGACATCATTTTCATTTTTGGGTGAACTAACCCTTTAATATGGCCTCCTTAAACTGACTACTACCTGAATTATTACCTCACCACCTGAATCTTCGTTTTGCTTACTCCACTTTCTCAACAGCAACTCCTCCTGTATGGATTAGCTGTTTGTCAAACTCTCCACCTCCTCCGGCTGCACTACAACAGCGAACAGAGCTTGTAAAGCAGAATCTTTCTGCTGCTCAGCTACCAAGTCACTATGAGAAATAGGAGAGAGAACCGATAACCCAGGTACCTCAAATGTAGACATATTTACACATTAAGACAATAAAGAACGACTCATTGTGCATGTTACAGCACAGGATAAAAATTGACACTCCAATTCATCAGCTTGCTCTTTCAATGGAGTAAACCAAACTACAGGTGGAGAAACAACATCTCTCCACACTCGTCCCCCTGCCAAATTATTCCTCAAAATTACTGAAACACCACTCACAGGCAATGATGGGCACACTCCAAATGTTACCTCTCCTTTGACTAAGTCAGATTTTAGGTTAACTTTGTGCAATGGAACAGACAAGGTCTGCAGCCCTATCCCTCTTATCAATACATTTTCCTTGGCACTTGAGGTGGCAGAAAAAGGCAGAATAGACTCTAAAATGAATGATTCAGATGACCCAGTATCTGTCAGTACCTTCAGGTAAAGACACAAAACCGTCAGTAATAAACAGAGCATAATCAGAATCAGTCTTAAGAGTTTTTGATTCAACAACAGAGTCAGGGAGTATTTCCAAATTTACAGAAGCAGACAATGTCTCCACTTATAATGCAGGAGCAGAATTTACCTTCTTACCTCACAGTCTCAGTTTGCCTGCCAACACCGGACATTTATTTTGAAAGCAATGATGACAAACATTCAAATCAGTTTTCCCACACACAAAGTTAACCGGCCTCTGAGTAGGAGGCACATCAAACGTTGTAGAGACAAATTTTCTCAGTGGCTAATGCCACTACCTGCACGAGCATCAACAAATGCTTGTGCAAATAAATTCATCCACCAATACCGCAGCTTCAGCAACCGTATTGGGTTTATTTTCATCGATACTGTATATGTAGCAATGTTGTCAGTAGCGACGTTTCTAAACTGCTCCAACAGAATCAAATCTTGCAACTCCTCAAAAATACTTATATTTGACGTAACGCACCACCGATCAAAATGCACAGTCAGCTCCCTTCCCACTTCTATATGGGTTTGCTGATCTCCATTTCGGCAATTTCATAAAGATTGCATAAAGATTAGGTTTAGGAAGTATAGTGGGGTGGTATGGGTGTAGTTTAGGAAGGGGAATTATAAATGATTTCTTATCTGTATTGACCATGTTTATTTTTTTTATTTATTTTTTTGTGCCTGTGAATTGGAAATTAAGAATGGCATCCATTGGAGATTTTATTAAAGCTCCGTCGGACGGATTTTTAAATTTTTTAGATAAAGGACAGTTGTGGGAACTTGTGGAACATTATGAGATTAAAGAATTAGATAAACGCTTGAAAAAAAATAATTAAAAACTGCTTTGAAAGCGAAGTTGAGTGACAAAAAATATTTTTGATCAGAAAAAAGAGATTCTTGAAATGCAGCAAATGCATGGTCGAGAGATGGCTAAGGTCAAAGAACGTGAATTTGAATTGGAAAGATTAAAAATGCGAAATTGAATTAACACAGCTTAAACATGCTTAGCAGTTGGAATCCGAAAAGTTGTCAAGGGAATTTGAGTTACAAGTTCAATGGTTAAAACTGATCGGTGAAGGTAAATTAGCTCCTGAAGGTGCCCCCTCTGAATGAAAGTTTTTTGCGTGCATATGATGTGGTAGGTAATTTAAAATGTAAATTTAATTAACTTGATCCCGATGTTTATTTCTCCTTGTTTGAGAGTATTGCAGAGGAACGTAATTGGCCTGTTACGGATCATGTATGATGATTCAAAGTCTATGATGGGTCCTAAATTGCTTATTTTATATATAAATGACTTTTGTAAAGTGTCTGATTTGCTAAAGTGTGTCATTTATTCACTGAGCTAATGATTGAGCTTTATATGAAAAAGTGTGATTAACTTTGAGCTGATCTTTCTAGAATAACAACAAAACAGTTTAAAAAAAATCTAAATAATAAAGCTGAAAAATACAATGTACACTAAACTCTTCAAACCTCCTGTGAGATTTTATTCACACACAGACATCAAGAATCAGCATATGAATCTCAGCAATGGTGACATGCTTCATGCTGCAATGCATTCTGGGAGCCTCATACAAAACTCATCCATGGCTCCCAGAATGCATTGCAGCATGAAGCATGTCACCATTGTTGAGATTCATACGCTGATTCTTGATGTCTGTGTTTAAGTAAATCTTGCAGGAGGTTTAAAGTATTTAGTGAACAATGTGGGGTTTTTTTCAAATTTTCTGTTTAAAACGTTTTTATTGTTGTAATTCAAGAAAAGATCCAACACAAAGTTAAACACATTTTGCTCATAAAAAGCTCATTAGATCAGGAAATTTAGCCACTAATTAATAATTATATTCTTATCATCTAGCAGCTGACCATATTGTCTCTCGTTTTCCTTGCCATAACAAACAGCAAGAGCAGCCAGCCAAATACTAAAAACAGTCAAGAGTCAAACTGCCTAACTGAAGTAATCGCTGACCTCGATCACGGTGACATCAAACCAAACGTATTTTCAACAAATCATCAACATCTAAACCTCTGGTAATTCTCAATAAGAGCTTCTGTAGACGTGTGACAGAAATAAAGTCAGTCTGGTTAGTAATAAGTGAAGCTGGTAATGCTGTTTGTGGAGATGTTTAATCAGATCTTCAGAGATTTATGGTCCGTTCACACTTGTCATGTTTGGTTCGATTAAAACGAACCCTGGTGCGATTGCTCGGTTAGTGCGGTTCATTTGAACATGTGTGAACGCTGCCATCCGAACCATGGTGCACACCAAACAAGCGGACCGAGACCGCTGAAAAGATGGGTCTCGGTCCGCTTCCAAACGAACTCTGGTGCAGTTCGAATGATATATGAACGCAAAACGGACCAAAGACATGTAACCGAACCAAAAACAGGAAGACGAGACCCTAAAAAGGACAGAATCCTCACGCATGTCGGTTTTTCTCATCATAGATGCGAGTTGCTCATCACAGGCATCAGACGCGCGTCTCCACACAGCAGATCGTTTGTGTGTGTGACGGATGGATTCCTGCCGGTGTTTTGACTACTTTACACATTTTATAAGCTCTTCACGAGTTCCCAACTGGCCAAAATACCATCACATGCAGGCTACGGACAGCTACACACACACAACGAGCGCATTTACCTCAGAAAACAGCACTGTTTTGGATGTTCGGTAAGTTCCGTCTCAAAATAGGCAATACATCATAAAATCCGACCAATCACGTTGTGAATGTATCCCTATGCCTTTAGGTTCGGTATCTTTTGGTTCGGTGATAAAATTGCCAATCTGAACGCTAACCGGACCAGGACTAAATGTTTTTTTTTTTCTTCTTTGGTCCGGACCAAATGAACCAAACGAACCGAACTACAAGTGTGAACGCACCCTTAATGTCTTTTATCTTCAGTTGATTTCATCGAAGGCTGTGGCTGAAGTCGTAGTTCTTGTTGTTTCTCTGTCCTTCAGTGATTCTGCTCGTTATCACCTAATTATCTCATTAACTCCAGCATGTTTCTGTGTTACATTTAACAGCCTGTAGTGTGCACACTGAGCAGTGTTCAGTTCATCTGGGCTAACCCATGTGGGGCCTACATGGAAACTGTGGACAAAAATGTCTGGGCCCCAGTTAGGCTGCCCAGGTGACACCCATCTGGACCCCACCATGCTATGTTGGCTGGGACTCATCACCAGTCCAATCAACAGCACCATAAAAGACACTCACAGTCACTCAGTCATTGTCCGGTCTCGTTAACGCATACTAACCTGAATGCTTACCTTACAGACTCCTTACCTGTCTCCAGTGTGTCTCCTAGATCCTCTGTGTTCTCCAGTCCCCCGTGAGTGTCCATGTGCAGTCTCTGTTCCAAGATGACCAGGAGGTCATCGTTGAATCTGGTGTGAAGATCAAATTATGTGTTCCTGTCTTGATATATCCTCTGTCTGGTTCCATGTGTAAGGCTTGATTTTCCTGCTAAACAAAAACTGAGATAAAGCGTCCTGCAATAAAGTAATAAAACTTTAATCTGGAAAGAAGATCTCAAAGAAGTAGCAATGGACAACACCTTGCCCCCACTCCAAAAGGACAACGCCTCCCCCCACCACACCCACACCCACACACACACACACACAAACTCTCCTTCCCCCTGCCTCAAGTCACTGAAAGTTATTCAAAACATATAATGTAACTTGTGTATCTATTGTTTTTCCCTTTTCATGTTTGGTATCATTTAATTTGTCTCAGTGCGATTGGTAAAACGGTCTCAATTTCATAGCAGTCACTAGAATTATGAAGAAGATGGAAATTAAGGAAAATTCTGTCCTCTTTTTGGGTGGTGTCTCTCTCTCCTCCTCTCCCCCCAAACAGGTGTTGGTGTAATAACATTTACGATCCTTTTGTTCTGGTTCTGGTATAAAAGGTAAAGAGCAAAGCTCAGGGGGGGATCATCTGTAGGAGAGGCCCCCCAGAGATGGGTGAATGTCTGAGGACATTCACCCATCCCTGTGTATATGCATTTCTTTGAGTAATCAATGTTATGCATTTATCATTTCTGAATTGGCTTCTAATTGTAATGTAATTGGCATGATATATTTTTTACTTGACAAAAAATGTTATATTGGTTGATTCGCTTATTATTCTTAATCCATTATTTCTAGTAGATCAAAGCGAAGGTATTACCTCAAATCTGTGTTCAGGATTGTTCATACGAAAGGTTAATAGATGGAGCATAGAGCACGTCAATTAAGTCCATTTCGATTTCTGACAATCACTGCCTTAAATAAGTTGCAGTTTTCGTAAATATATCAAAACTATGCTTTTTGTTACGAGTAAGCAGAGCGCGACCGACTTAAAGGTAGATATTTACCCTGCATCCAATGTTTAAGATCAGACTGACGAGTTTGTGTCCGGGAAGAGTGCTCAAATCGGCCGAAGTAACTCTTCTAAAGCGATACTGGGACTGCAGTGAACGAAATAATTTAAGATATAAGGTAATCAGAATAATCGAATATCTAAATTAATACATAACAAATGATTAATTTCTAATTGGAGACACAACCCTTAGATAAGAATCCTTTAAATTGGAGTCAGATTAAACGAGTGAATTAAGTGAACTTCACAGAGACGCTGAAAAGGCATACACGCTTAGACCTTCCCGTCCTGTGGGAAACCGTCATTGGACCTATTAGGCGGGCCTTACAGTACAAAGCATTCTCAGATTTATTCAGGAAGAAGGGTCATATTTATAGACATAGGTCAAACAACAATCTCCAGGATGGCTTGAGCATCCAATCATACGACTTAAGAATCAAAACCTTACCATGTATGGCATTTCACAAAATATAATAACAAGTAAGAATGTATGTGCGTAAATGTGTGTGTGTGTCTTCAACTTCTGGTTACGTGTGAGAGTGTCAGTGTGTCCAAGGACTACTACTTCTTGTTTTGTCTAGGTAGGTACATGATGTGCACAATGGAAAAATCCCAAGACACAGAGAAAGTCAAAAAGTGAAGCCCAAGAAATAAGAAATTATTTAACAGTACCAAACCATCAATAAAAATAATTAAATTGTTCATAAAAGCTATGTAACAATGATTTAAATTTACATTATTGATTACAGCAGCACTGTGATTCTTGATGTCTGTGTCTCTAAATAGAGGAGACTTTTTTTTCAGAACAACTTTTGAGAAATCCTTCAGATTATATTGATAAAGCTGATCTTGTGCTGTAGAATCACAGTGCTGCTATATCAATAATGTAAATCAGAGATTGGGCTCTAAATGAGTTCAGTGATTCAGATCAAATAATGATTGTGAAAACATAACCACCACCACCTGATCATCTTTTATCTTTGCTTCTCTGGCTGTTATAACTCAGTTACAACAGCCAAATAAAATGCAATTTTAAAAAAGTCAAAAACCCAACTAAAGCAAACATTGATCTCCATGATGGTGCAGTAAAATTTAGATTTTCTCCTTTGGTGATTCTGCTTGTTTACATCAGGTGTCTTCAATTACAGTCAATCATCCCTCAATTATTCACTTAATTATCTCATTAACTTTAACACTGCTTCAGTGGGTGGAACAAAAATATGACAGGACTTTTACTTTCTGACCCCTGGACTATACACCTCTGTGTCTGACAGAAATAAAATCAATCTGGGGAGTAATATAGGAAGATATAATGCTGTTTGTGGAGTTGTTTAATCCTCCTCTGCTAAAATCTTGAGATATTTAATGTGTTTTATCTAAAGTTGATTTATTTTAAGGCTGTGGCTGAAGTCAGTTGTAGTTCTTGTGTTTCTCTTTCCTTGTTCATTACTACTGCTCAATTGTCACTTAATTAATCACTTAATTATACAATTATTATCTAATTATCATGCTGTGAACTAGAAATGTTCTAAAACTCATTGAGTCTGAGTTCTGTTTCAGCCATTGTGTCCACATAACTTTCTGTAATATTGAGTGCAATGAAATCAAATTTATTTAGTACATATCACTGTTGACCTGCTCTCTCAATTGTCCGCGATAGCTTTCTCCAAAGGGAGACAACAAAGGATAAACTAAATAATGTCATAAATGTCATTGAACTCTATTCTCTAAAGATGTACAAAGATCTGTAGGAAATCAAATTCCTCTAATGATCAAGACCAGGTGAAGGAGTAATCAGAAGATAATTGTTACTGCTTTTGAATGAAAGCCAGTTCAAATGCACCATGAGACAGAGCAGAGCCTTCATCCCATAAACTGTAAAAGTGTAAATTAGAAATATAAAAATCTGAATGAATTATTATTCAAAAATAAAGAACAAAATTAAAATAGTTTTAAAGTTTTAGGTAGAGTAATCGCAGGACTTGTCCCTGTAATTCCCTAAAAGTATTTCATGTAACTATCCAAATTTTTTCTCTGTGGCGTGTTTGCATTGTTAGGTTTGCAGGTTTCATTGTAAATAAAAGCAACAATCCATTCCACTTGTGCGTAACTGGTATAATAATGAATAGAACTGAAACTATTGACATTGCATGTGGGCTTTATCAGCATGTGTGCATTACACGAACTATAGTGGTTGGTGGTTTTTTGTGGTATCGCAATCACAATAGTATGCCATACTCCCTTTTGGTAAAGAGAAGTGTAATTTTCTTGTTGAAACATCTTTTCTCTTTGCTTGTCTGGCTGTTATAACTTAATTAAAAAAGCCAAACAAAATATACAATTAAAAAGTCAATGGTCAGGAACCCAACTAAAGCAAAAACTGATTTCCATGATGGTGACATAAAAGTTGTGATTTTCTCCTTATTAGCAAATCCAGGTGACTGGAACAAAATACTGAAGGGGGGGCAATAATTTTTTTTTTTTAATATTTCCATTTTAAACCATGAAGGCGAGCTAGTGGATATCACACAAACAATGTGCAAACTTTGCGTGAGAGTTATGCGGGTGAAGAAGTCTCAAACTCCAGTCAATTAGGCTATTCAGCACAGAATCTGAATCTGTATCTTTGAAAGGCTCGCGTGCTCAGGGGGCAAAGGAGTGTCTTTGAACGGCTTGCACACTCAGGGGGCAAAGAGGTATCTTTGAGCGACTTGTGCGCTCATGGGCAAAGGAGTATCTTTGAACGGCTTGTGCGCTCATGGGCAAAGGAGTATCTTTGAATGGCTTGCGCGCTCAGGGGGCAAAGGAGTATCTTTGAAAGGCTCGTGCGCTCAGGGGCAAAGGAGTGTCTTTGAATGGCTTGCACTTCAGGGGGCAAAGAGGTATCTTTGAACACTTGTGCGCTCATGGGCAAAGGAGTATCTTTGAACGGCTTGTGCGCTCATGGGCAAAGGAGTATCTTTGAACGGCTTGTGCGCTCATGGGCAAAGGAGTATCTTTGAATGGCTTGCGCGCTCAGGGGCAAAGGAGTATCTTTGAAAGGCTCGTGTGCTCATGGGGCAAAGGAATATCTTGAAATCTCAGGGGGCAAGGAGTTCTTTGAACGGCTTGTGCGCTCAGGGGCAAAGGAGTATCTTTGAACGGCTTGTGCGCTCAGGGGGCAAAGGAGTATCTTTAAACGGCTTGTGCGCTCAGGGGGCAAAGGAGTATCTTTGAACGGCTTGCGCACTCAGGGGGCATATTCCCGGTGATTCTGCTTGTTTACATCAGGTGTCTTCAATTACAGTCAGTCATCCCTCAATTATTCACTTAATTATCTTTCTTGTTTTCTTGTTGAAACATCTTTTCTCTTTGCTTGTCTGGCTGTTATAACTTAATTAAAAAAGCCAAACAAAATCTACAATTAAAAAGTCAATGGTCAGGAACCCAACTAAAGCAAAAACTGATTTCCATGATGGTGACATAAAAATTGTGATTTTCTCCTTATTAGCAAATCCAGGTGACTGGAACAAAATACTGAAGAGGGGGGCAATCAATTTTTTTTTTTTATGTTTCCGATGTAACAGCTGATCGTGATTAGTTGTGTTTAAATTTGGATCTTAGATTTTTCTGGTTATCTTATAATTACAAATATTTGGTTCACTGCAGTCCCGGTATCGCTTTAGAAGAGTCATTTCGGCCGAATTAAATGCTCTTCCCGATCACAAACTCGTCAGTTCTGATCTTAAACATTGGATGCAGGGTAAATATCTACCTTTAAGTTGGTCGCGCTCTGCTTACTCGTAACAAAAAGCATAGTTTTGATATATTTACGAAAACTGCAACTTATTTAAGACAGTGATTGTCAGAACAATCCTGAACACAGATTTGAGGTAATACCTTCGCTTTGATCTACTAGAAATAATGAATTTAAGATTAATACAGAATAAATCAAGAATAACATTTATTAATTTGCCAGGCAGGATAAAACATCAATAAGAATAATCAAAACAGAATACATCACACGACCGATCAGCATAGAATACAAAATACAATTCAAACCAAAATATTAAAGAGAATTTCAAAGAGTCAGCATACCTGGCAAATAGAGAGATACACACAGCAGTTGTGCGGGAAGCTCTGACTACAGATTTCTTCCTTGAGTGGTTTGCCAAGTGTGAGGTTTGTGTCTGGGAGATGGGTAGAACCTGTCTTACAGCAGATTTTAGTTACACAATTTGGTTCCGGTGCTAATCCGGGAGGCCATGTGACTATTTCTTTGTATGTAATTGGAGTGTAAGATGTGGATGGCCCCTTAGTATATTTCCATACCCATCTCCCGCATCCTAGGGTGTGTGTGAGTGTGACTCGTTGTCCCAACTCGATACAGCTGGGTCCAGACACCGCCCTGGAATCCGGCCTCCATGGAATTGCAGTGACTGTCCTATGGAGAGGAAAGATCATAATTAATTCAATGAACCTTTGAATCGTTTACACTGGGACATGTGATACCATTTTAATTTTCCTCTGATGGTCACGGCCACACAGCTGTTGCAGACAGCTTTAATTTCATAGGGCCCATGCCATCTAGGGGAGAATGCATTTTGTTTTACGAAAACGCGTACCATCACAATATCTCCTTCTGAAAATTTTGTTTCAGAGATTGGGTTGAACTGTGCATAATTTGTCAGGTCTGACTGTTGTCGTTTCAGATCAGCCTGAGCGTGCAACACCTTCAATCTTTCTTGCAATTGCACCAAAACAGTCTGCTGTGTTGCGAGCATTAAAGGCCCCAGGTCTGCTGGGGAAATTTCTGGATCAATGGGCAACTTCATCACCCTTCCAGTCATAAGCTCATATGGGCTAATGCCTGTAGCTTTTGACGGGGTTGCACGCAGCACGGTTAGAACAGTGGGCAAAACATCAATCCACTTGTTTTGGTGTTGAGCTATCTGCTTGGAGATATTTTCTTTGATGGAACGGTTAACGCGCTCAACCATTCCAGAACTTTGTGGCCGATATGATACGTGCAATCTTTGTTTAATGTTCAGCATTTTGCACATATCTTTCATAACCTGTCCAGTAAAATGAGTTCCTTGATCGGATTCAATTTGGATTGGTGCTCCCCAAAGAGGGATGATTTGGTTCGCCATCACACGTGCCACTGTATTTGCGGTGTTATTGCGAGTGGGAATTGCTTCAACCCATTTTGAGAATTTATCAATTATCACGAGGCAATATCGATACCCCCCCTTGGCACTGGGTAGCGGGCCAATGAAATCCATTTGTAGGGACTCCCAGGGTCCTTTAGGTGGTTCTGGCCTGCGCAGATTTGTCCGACCTGGTTTTCCCTGGTTAATAGAGGCACACACTAGACAGATGTTACACCATCTTTCAATGTCAGCTGTCATTCCTTGCCACCAAAATTGTTTTTGTATCAACTGTGTTGTCTTTGTTGCAGACACATGCGCATATTCATGATACAATTTAATTATTGGCTTTTGTAACGCTTCTGGAACGACAAATTTTCCATCTCGGATGACTATGCCTTCGATTATGTTAACCATCTGATCATGTTTCAAGTGTGGCACAAGTTCTCCATCAGAGACCCACAGATCTTGCTGATACTGTTTGAGGTCTATGGGTGTAACTTGCGCTGCACTTGCTACAGAAGCAGAGGGTGGTTCTTTTTGCCAAACGTCACCTTTCACTGCTGCCAGCTTAGCCAATTGGTCAGCAATATTATTGTTTTTCTCATGCACATCAGGGTTCTTGCTGATGTGTGCACGCACTTTTACAACGGAAATGGGGGCTTCTCGCGCTTGAATTTCTTGCCAAATTGCAGTTATAGTGTTGAAATGCTTTATAGGCGTTCCGGTTAGAACAGTGGGCAAAACATCAATCCACTTGTTTTGGTGTTGAGCTATCTGCTTGGAGATATTTTCTTTGATGGAACGGTTAACGCGCTCAACCATTCCAGAACTTTGTGGCCGATATGATACGTGCAATCTTTGTTTAATGTAGACGTGAGGAAATTACGCAATTGCCACTGGGCCATAAAATCTGTTACCACGCCATACGCATAACGACTGTCCGTATATACGCAGAGTGGATCAGGGTGTGCCTTAATTGCTTCTAGCAATGCGACGAGTTCAGCTTCCTGTGCGGATATGTTAGATGGCAATTTAAACAATAACTGTTGTTTTGCATCTGTATCGGAGAGATGAGGAGCCCATACTGCACAGCCAGTATAGAAGTGACCATTTTGACAAAATCGAGAACCATCAATGTACACATATACTTGGCCTGGTAGTGGCTGGTCATGTACAAGGCTTTGTGCCTCTTGTTCAGGCTGGCATGTGTGTGGAAGTCCCTCAACATCTCCGAGCAGATGTGGCAAGATTCGCGTGTTTTTTACTCTGATTTCACGTGCTTGAATGTCTGCTAACCATCTCGCTAATCTCTGGGAGGAAACTCCCTTTATCCGGCCTTGCAACAACATTTGTACAGGCGTGTGCATTGTGTGTATAACAACAGGTTGAAAGCCAACAATGGGTTCTGTTGTTTTTAGCATCCAATGCACCGCGAGTACCTGCTGTGTACATGGGTCAAATCCTTGTTCAACTAGAGATTTTTTCCGGCTGTAATAAGCGATTGGACGCAGTTTTCCCCCATGTTCCTGAGCTAAGACTCCACTTAATGTGATTTCATGTGCGTCAACTTGAATATGAAAGTCTTTTGATGGGCTGGGCAAGCCCAGGGCGGGCGCGGCGCACAATCGTTGTTTTAAATTGGTAAACGCTTGTTCATGTTCATCAGTCCATTCAAGGACATCATTTGGCTTAGTTTTGCCTTTTAAAAGTGAATACAACGGTGCGGCAGTATTTGCAAAATCAGGGATAAAATCTCGTAAATAGTTTGCTGTACCTAACACTTTCTGCAGCGAGTTCAAAGTATGAGGTCGGGGCAGTTCGGCAATGCATTTCTTTCTGTCATCTGTTAAAGCTCTGTGACTTTGAGTCAGAGTGTACCCTAAATAGTGTACTTCTCTTTGCGCAATTTGGGCTTTTTCTTTGTTCATTTTGAAGCCTGCGTCTCCTAGCATCTGTAACACTTTGTCAACCAGTTGCAAGTGGCTCTCAAGTGGTTCTTCTGTAGCAATTAATATGTCGTCTACATAGTGAACGACTTCACCAGTCCTAATAAGGGAGCGAGCACATATATTTGGTTCACTGCAGTCCCGGTATCGCTTTAGAAGAGTCATTTCGGCCGAATTAAATGCTCTTCCCGATCACAAACTCGTCAGTTCTGATCTTAAACATTGGATGCAGGGTAAATATCTACCTTTAAGTCGGTCGCGCTCTGCTTACTCGTAACAAAAAGCATAGTTTTGATATATTTACGAAAACTGCAACTTATTTAAGACAGTGATTGTCAGAAATCAGAATGGACTCAATTGACGTGCTCTATGCTCCATCCATCAAACCTTCCGTATGAACAATCCTGAACACAGATTTGAGGTAATACCTTCACTTTGATCTACTAGAAATAATGAATTTAAGATTAATACAATAAATCAAGAATAACATTTATTAATTTGCCAGGCAGGATAAAACATCAATAAGAATAATCAAAACAGAATATCACACACCGATCAGCATAGAATACAAAATACAATTCAAACCAAAATATTAAGAGAATTTCAAAGAGTCAGCATACCTGGCAAATAGAGAGATACACACAGCAGTTGTGCGGGAAGCTCTGACTACAGATTTCTTCCTTGAGTGGTTTGCCAAGTCCCTTTAAATACCCAAATCTTAACAAAAGAGCAGTAAACATTTAGCACCCAAATATTCATGCAACTTTTGTCGGACCTTTCTCGTGCTCCAAATGGTCACACGCCTGTTTTTTGGGGATCAAACAAATGGTTGATTGGGGCATTTCCCACACCAGGAGAACAGGCTGTTATCTTTATTCTTGCTCTTTGATGTGGGAGTGAAACTATCTTACCAGCCGCACCAGACGCATTTACATTGAGGTCACTTAAAACACCTAAGATCATAAATTTGTGAGGTCTACATGGCCTGAGAGGAAGAAGAAGGTGTGAGGAGTCAGGAACTCAGCATGGGGGGAAGAGAGGAGGCTGAGCTGGGTATTTGTCACATGCTCTTTCTCACAGATCCTCGCTTCAGATTAGAGAGTTTTTATTGTTTTATTACAGGATAGAAATCTTGAATTCAGTCTTGGTGAAATCCATCCTTACAACGGCTTGCACGCTCATGGGCAAAGGAGTATCTTTGAACGGCTTGTGCGCTCATGGGCAAAGGAGTGTCTTTGAATGGCTTGTGCACTCTTGAATGGCTTGTGGGGCAAAGGAGTATCTTTGAACAGCTTGCACGCTCATGGGCAAAGGATTATCTTTGAACGGCTTGTGCGCTCATGGGCAAATGAGTGTCTTTGAATGGCTTGTGCGCTCAGGGCAAAGGAGTATCTTTGAATGGCTTGTTTCAGGGGGCAAAGGAGTCTTTGAGGAGTATCTTTGAACGGCTTTGCGCTCAGGATATCTTTGAACGGCTTGTGCGCTCATGGACAAAGGAGTATCTTTGAACGGCTTGTGCGCTCATGGGCAAAGGAGTATCTTTGAACGGCTTGTGCGCTCGCTCTTTGAACGGCTTGTGGCTCCAAGGAGTATCTTTGAACGGCGCTCATGAGTATCTTTGAACGGCTTGTGCGCTCATGGACAAAGGAGTATCTTTGAACGGCTTGTGCGCTCATGGGCAAAGGAGTATTTTGAATGGCTTGTGTGCTCAGGGGGCAAAGGAGTATCTTGAATGGCTTGTGCGCTCAGGGCAAAGGAGTATCTTTGAAGCTTGTGCGCTCAGGGCAAAGGTTGCTTGCGCTCAGGGGCAAGGAGTATCTTTGAATGGCTTGCGCATGGGCAAAGCTTTGAAGCTTGTGCGCTCATGGCAAAGGAGTATCTTTGAGGCTTGCGCGCTCATGGCAAAGGAGTATCTTTGAAATGCTGTGCGCTCAGGGGGCAAAGGAGTATCTTTGAACGGCTTGCGCTCATGGGCAAAGGAGTAAACGGCTTGCGCGCTCAGGGGGAAAGGAGTATCTTTGAATGGCTTGTGCGCTCATGGCAAGGTATTTGAAGGCTTGTGCGCTCAGGGGCAAAGGAGTATCTTTGAATGGCTTGTGCGCTCAGGGGGCAAAGGAGTATCTTTGAATGGCTTGTGCGCTCATGGGCAAAGGTATCTTTGAAGGCTGTGCGCTCAGGGCAAGGAGTGAATGGCTTGTGCGCTCAGGGGCAAGGAGTATCTTTGAATGGCTTGTGCGCTCATGGGCAAAGGAGTATCTTGCTTGCGCGCTCGCAAAGGAGTATCAAGGCTTGCGCGCATGGCAAGGAGTATCTTTGAAAGGCTTGTGCGCTCAGGGGGCAAAGGAGTATCTTTGAATGGCGTGCGCTCAGGGGCAAAGGAGTATCTTTGAATGGCTTGTGCGCTCAGGGGGCAAAGGAGTATCTTTGAATGGCTTGTGCGCTCATGGGCAAAGGAGTATCTTTGAACGGCTTGCGCGCTCATGGGCAAAGAAGTATCTTTGAAAGGCTTGCGCGCTCATGGGCAAAGGAGTATCTTTGAAAGGCTTGTGCGCTCATGGGGCAAGGAGTATCTGAAAAGGCTTGCGCGCTCATGGGCATAGGAGTATCTTTGAAAGGCTTGTGTGCTCAGGGGCAAAGGAGTATCTTGAATGGCTTGCGCACTCAGGGGGCAAAGGAGTATCTTTGAATGGCTTGCGCGCTCAGGGGGCAAAGGAGTATCTTTGAGCGCTTGCGCTCATGGGCAAAGGAGTATCTTGAGGCAAAGGAGTATCTTTGAAATGCTTGTGCGCTCAGGGGGCAAAGGAGTATCTTTGAATGGCTTGCACGCTCAGGGGGAAAAGGAGTATCTTTGAGTGGCTTGCGTGCTCATGGGCAAAGGAGTATCTTTTAAAGGCTTGCGCGCTCATGGGCAAAGGAGTATCTTTGAACGGCTTGTGCGCTCATGGGCAAAGGAGTATCTTTGAAAGGCTTGTGCGCTCAGGGGGCAAAGGAGTATCTTTGAATGGCTTGCGCGCTCAGGGGGCAAAGGAGTATCTTTGAAAGGCTTGTGCGCTCAGGGGCAAAGGAGTATCTTTGAATGGCTTGCGCGCTCGGGGCGGAGTAAGGAGCATCTTTGAATGGCTTGCGCGCTCAGGGGGCAAAGGAGTATCTTTGAACGGCTTGCGTGCTTAACTGTGCACGAGACGGAGGGGAACGTGGGAAATGAAGTATACCCAGGCCTTAACCGCTCCAAATTAGTGGACTGGAGTTGACGGATCACATCAGGAAAAATATGGGGGTCAATGATGTACATCCAAGTCAAAGAGAGGGAACTTAAATAAACAATGTAAATGACAAACAGCTGTGAGGGTGATTAGTGTCCATGGTGAATGATGAGTGGCGGGAACTGAGAACAAAGAAGCACATGACAACCAAAACAAATAGGACGAGAATGGTGACTATGACAGTTATATAGATGTCATTACTTTTTCATTACAGTGCTTTATGTTGCAGTGCATGATGGGAGCCACCAATCAAAACTCATCCATGGCTCCCATCATGCACTGCAGCATGAATAAATGATGCAGCTGAATTGTCCTGTAATTTTCATTGATTGTTCCTGTTTGCTTTTATTTTTCTGTTGTTTTTTTGTTGTGACAGTAGCTTGTTTTGTGATGTTCAGAGTTGATCTGTTTGTCAGTATTTTGTATTTAAATATTGTCACTGTTCTTGAGAATCATGTGCTGATTCTTGATGTCTGAATATGTTTAAACACAGAAGCTTCTGTGCACAATGTATTTTGAAATTGTTCATATTGCTGTTGCATCTTAAACTTTAAAATCACAGGACTACAATCACCAATACTACAGTTACACTACAAACATATAGTCAGAGAATTAGACTCTAAATATCATCAGTGAATCAGGTCATTACAGGAAGATCAAAACACAGGTCATATATGACCAGGTCATATTTTCTCTTACTACAACAAATGTGCTTTACAAACACAAAGATGGAACAGTCTGTCCCAAACAAAAACTATTATTAAGAAGTTAAGGGTCAAGAGCCCAACTAAAGCAAACACTCATCTCCACGATGGTGGCTTAAAAATTGTGATTTTTATCCTTTGGTGATTCTGCTTGTTCGTCTATATCGGATGTCCAGAAGACGTCAAAAAAGACGTCATAAAAACTTTCATTCTGGCCCCTCAGTGGACGTCTTTTCAACCTAAGACAAGACCTCAAAAAGACGTCTTCTGGACCTAATTTGCTCAGTGGGTACTACAGTATTGCTTTTAACACTGGGGATTTTGCTGTGTATAAACATTGATCAATGAACATAAATAGAAGCTCAACTGAACCTGCTTGACGTGTGAGAATAAACCTCCTGTGAAAGCTGGTTGAAGTGGTAGAGGTGCCACTTTTTCTCCTTTTTTTTTCGTGTAGTTAGGAAGTTGGGTAAGACCACTGTATTTTTATTTCCATTCTTTCGATAATTTTATTCAGTTACAATTGGATTTAGTCAGTGGCAATTTTTTTGTTATTTTGGCTAAGCCCGAACAGTTTTTTTCACCTATGGTGAGATATGATAAATTTCCTGTCTATGGAGCTGAAGGGCAGGTGAAGGGAACAGCAGGTTCTGTTAAGCCTGTGAGAGGAGGAGCTTTTGGAGGTCACAGAGGTGCGCATTATCACGCAGGGGAAGGCAGGGTCTGTTTCTATTGCCTTGATGCTGGCCATCTTATTGCAGATTGTAAGGCCTGGGAAAAAAAAAAAGCTAAGCATAATAAGCTAAGCCTACTGATACCACACAAAACCACCAACCACTACAGTTCATGTGATGCACGTGCTGACAAAACCCACATGCAATGTCAATAGTTTCATTTCTGTTCACTGTTATACCAGTCACGCACAAGTGGAATGGATTGTTGATTTTTTTAATTTGCAATGCAACCTGCAAATTAAAAAACAAACAAACAAAAACAAATCAATAAACAGTGCAAACATGACTCAATGGTGTTAGTTGGAAAAATCCTCATTGACATCCAGAGCATTTCAAGCTAATTTCACTAATTAAGCTAATCCTTTTTAATTGTTATCCATGCAGCCTTTTAACATGTATTAATATTTAATATTAATACATGTTAAAAGGCCCCCTTTCTACCCTCATGAGGGTAAAAAAATTTTCAAATGCTAACATTATGAGTGATAATAAAATAATACAAAATCTATGCCTTGACCCCTTTAAATAAATGCAAGGAAGACAGTTTAAGCTATGAAACTTGTAGGATGTTTCAATGGTACAAAGATATCATATATTTTAAAAGATCAAGGAAAATTCAATGTCATATTTCTCATGACCTCTTTCATAAAGGGTCAGTGATTTATTTATTTTCAACACCTTGTAGCCATGACTACAGTACATTTAATATATAACAAGACCTTATTTCTTAAAGAATATTTTAGTAGCCTACCTGCACCATTATAGAAAGTATAAATAATGTTCTTACATCACATGACCATTGGAAAACAGATGTTGCCATCAGTATAAATGCAGCTCCTGTCAGTTATTTGTGTCAGCTGTAGAAAGAAGCACTGTTTAGCACAGATCACATTGTAAGTAGATCAATTTTATTGTAATATGATCTGATTAAGTTGTCACAATGAAGACATTCATAGTATGTGAAAGTAGTAAATATACTACAGCATATGACAAAAAAAAAATTATTAATTACTTTGACCTTTATGACCTTTGACACATGACCTGACCCCTCCCCTCCCCCACAAGACCACCCAATATTACCCATCCCCCCATCTGCTGTATGAACTCCATGATCTTGGTTATGGAATTTAAATGGCAGTTGACCTTTGACTTGGGTTATGAATATGTCCGTTGATTCTCTGACTTTTTGAAATATCTATGGTATTGACCTGTGGGTCATTTGTAGGGTGGAACAAATGGATGATGGACGATTTTTGAACTTTGACACTATATTTGAAGGCCTGATGGTGATTTATGAACTTTCGGGGTCACGCGTGTATTGAACAGACATCCGAATTCCGGCACATGCTCTAATGTTCCTGTATAAGCAACAAAAATAAGATTTTAATGAAGAAACAGCTGAATCAAAATAACAAAAGAATAAACATGGTATATTTTATAAAATAGAATACACAAATGCACGCATGCACACACACACATTTCATTTCAAAAAGCGAAAAGCATTCACATCTCCAAAAGACTGTAACACGCTGAATAATAAAAAACAGTTACTAAATTTAATGAGACTGATTATTAAAGTTAAATAAAAATATAAAAACATGGAAAAAGTTTTCCTCCAGCAATGATGTCCATTTGGTTAATAATTGCTTTTAGTTTGAAATATAAAACTATGGAAGCCGTTTCCGCCACTAAAAAAAAAAAAAAAAAAAAAAACTCCACCTAAAAAAAAAAAAAAAAAAAAAGCCACAAAAAAAAAAAAGATTAATTGCGACTTTTTATCTCAGAATTGCGAGTTATAAAGTCAGAATTCTGAGATAAAAAGTCGCAATTGCGTGATATAAAGTCAGAATTCTGAGATATAAAGTCGCAATTGCGAGTTATAAAGTCAGAATTCTGAGATATAAAGTCGTGCGTTGATATAAAGTCGCAATTGCGTGCAGAATTCTGAGATATAAAGTCGCAATTGCGTGATATAAGTCAGAATTCTGAGATATAAGTCACAATTGCGTGATATAAAGTCCAAGTTGCGTGATATAAAGTCAGAATTCTGAGATATAAAGTCAATTGCGTGATATAAAGTCAGAATTCTGAGATATAAAGTCGCAATTGCGTGATATAAAGTCAGAATTCTGAGATATAAAGTCGCAATTGCGTGATATAAAGTCAGAATTCTGAGATATAAGTCGCAATTGCAGTTATAAAGTCAGAATTCTGAGATATAAGTCGCAATGCGTTATAAGTCAGAATTCTGAGATATAAAGTCGCTGCGAGTTATAAAGTCAGAATTCTGAGATATAAAGTCGCAGTTTCGAGTTATAAAGTGAATTCTGAGATATAAAGTCGCAGTTATAAAGTCAGATTCGAGATATAAAGCAGTTGCGAGAAGTCAGAATCTGAGCGCAGTTGCGAGTTATAAAGTCAGAATTCTGAGATAAGTCGCATTGCGTGATATAAAGTCAGAATTCTGAGATATAAAGTCACAATTGCGAGAATTTCGCAATTGCGTGATATAAAGTCAGAATTCTGAGATATAAAGTCGCAATTGCGTGATATAAAGTCAGAATCTGAGATATAAAGTCGCAATTGCGAGTTATAAAGTCAGAATTCTGAGATATAAAGTCGCAATTGCGAGTTATAAAGTCAGAATCTGAGATTCAGTTGCAGAGGAATATAAAGTCGCAGTTGCGAGTTATAAAGTCAAATTCTGAGATGTAAAGTCGTGCGTATATAAAGTCAGAATTCTGAGATATAAGTCGCAATTGCGAGTTATAAAGTCAGAATTCTGAGATATAAAGTCGCAATTGCGAGTTATAAAGTCAGAATTCTGAGATGTAAAGTCGCAGTTGCAGTCAGAATTCTCGCAGAGAATTCTGAGAAGTAAAGTTGCGAGTTATAAGTCAGAATTCTGAGATGTAAAGTCGCAATTGCGAGTTTTAAAGTCAGAATTCTGAGATATAAAGTCGCAGATATAAAGTCAGAATTCAAGTCGCAATTGCGAGTTAAAGTCAGAATTCTGAGATATAAAGTCGCAATTGCGTGATAAAAAGTCAGAACTCTGAGATAAAAAGTCGCAATTGCGAGTTATAAAGTCAGAATTCTGACTTTTTCTCACTACTGTGAAACGTTATTTCTCACAGTTCTTACTTGCTTGCGTTTCCTTTCATTGCGACTGACCCAGGATCAGGGACACATAAAGATTAGTCTCCGGACATATGCATTATGCAGGAATATGCATATAGAATGTTTCCACGGTAACCTTGTACACAGCGTTTCAAGGAGAAAAAAACAGCTTTTACTGCCATCTAGTGGGCTTAATACTAAAACAACCAATACCTATCATGTTTCATTAACTTTGCAACTCAAGGGTAGAATCATGCAATTCTGCAAATTACAGTCGAGGTATTTGGACAATAAAGTTGTTTTTAACAGAATGGATACACTAATGAATTTTGCACGATAATAACAATATCATAATAATCATAAGAAGAAGAAGAATCAACTGTGGTGGAGGTGCAATAAATCAGACAAAGCTGAAGTGGCACATTTTAATACACCAACAGCTTCAGACTTCACGGCAGCACGGCTATCGTTGATGCACTGTTACAGGCAGAGATACTGACCATCAGTTAATTGCGAGAAAAAAAGTCAGAATTCTGACTTTATATCACGCAAAATCAGAATTCTGCAATCTCAGAATTCTGACTTTATATCACGCAATTGCGAGATTCTGATATCACGCGGATTTATATCACGCAATGCGCAATTGGCGACTTTATATCTCAGAATTCTGACTTTATATCACGCAATTGCGACTTATATCTCAGAATTCTGACTTTTTATCACGCATTGCGACTTTATATCTCAGAATTCTGACTTTATATCACGCAATTGCACTTTATATCTCAGATTCTGACTTTATATCAATTGCGACTTTATATCTCGAATTCTGACTTTATATCACGCAATTGCGACTTTATATCTCAGAATGAATATCACGCAATTGCGACTTTATATCTTTACTTATATCACGCAATTGCGACTTTATATCTTCTGACTTTATATCACGCAACGCAACTAACTTTATATCTCAGAATTCTGACTTTATTCACGCAATTGCGATATATTCTGACTTTATATCACGCAATTGCGCTTTATATCTATTCTGACTTCGCAATTGCGTTTATATCTCAGAATTCTGACTTTATATCACGGTGACTTTATATCTCAGAATTCTGACTTTTAACTCGCAATTCTGAGATAAAAGTCGCAATTAATCTTTTTTTTTTTTTTTTTGTGGCTTTTTTTTTTTAAGTGGCGTTTTTTTTTTTTTAGTGGGGAAACGGGCTTCCATACAAAACACCTAAAATGTAGACATATAAGTAAAGGAATATTCATTTTAACAATGTCAATGCAAAAGGGATTTCTTTGTTGGGGTTTCCATGTTTATGCAGGGTTTACATAGACTTTTTTTCTTTTTCTGTATAATCTGTCTCCATCTATCGCAGAAAATGTTTTCATTTTTATATTCTCAAAATGTCATTTAGTATAAATTATAATTTAAAAAGTTGTTTTGTGAATGGGGATACATTTTGCTAGTTAAATAAAAAATATAAAAATATTTGCTTTTAGTTTATACTGAAATCTAAAAATCTCCAAAATATCTCTCTCTCTCTCTCTCTCTCTCTCTCAATTCACAAGCTTTATTTTTCCTTTCTCTAATTCTTTCAGTTCTTCTTCCAGCTTCTTGACCAAAGACTCACCATCACCAATTCTGTCCTTATATTCTTTCTTTAATTCTTCATAAGTCTTCTTCTCCTTCTTTGTCTTTGTTACATATATTTTTGCTTCTTTGACGTGTTTGCTGTAGTGGCATTTATTTGTACACACTGTACAGTGATCATCTTTCATCACTTCACACCATGAGAGAGGAGTGATCCACCAGCATCCTGGATAATGACAGTTCTCCTCACAGACCGTGCAGCACATCGCCATGCTGGCTACAGCAGTATAAATATCAACCCTTTCTTTGTAGGACACTTCAACTTCATACTCAAAATTTTTATTGTTCTTGACATATTCCTTCTTCTGCTCCAGAGCTTCTTGAGTTTGTTTCAGTTCATTTAGCTTTAGCTTCCATGTGAACATGTGATCGTAAATTGGAGATATTTGCAAGGATATATCATCTGCAAGGATTTTGGTTTTATGTTGTCAAGATGCTTGAAGAATTCTGCAATTCCATTAAAACTGAGATCCCATGATTGATCCTGGATTTTCTGATATTCCTCATCAGCAGCTTCTGACTGACAGTTGTCAAACAGGAAATACACTGGCTTCTTCTTGTCATTCTCTGCACACTTGATTTTAGCCTCTTTAACAGCCTTCAGGGCATTTTTAGGTGGAGCTCCAGATGAGTGTGTGAGAGCAAGACTATGTTTTCAGCAATATCTCTCCCAAATAAAGACTGAACAGCATCAAATAGTATATTTGTCTGTCAGAGAGTCGATTCTGTGTTGCTCTAATCACCAGACACACTGCATGTAATTCATGAACCTGTTCAGCAGATTTGATTAAGCTACACAAACTCACAGTGATCTCTTTATCAACTTCAATACACCGAGTGTCTCCATATCCTGGAGTGTCAATGATTGTTAAATGGATTAGACTCTCTTGTAGATAAAACCCATAAACAGTGATTCTGGAGGTCTGACTGTGAACTGAGTTTGGTCACTCTGATCATCTGTGTCTCAAACCAACCTTGTCTTCTCTCTGAACACCCAACATGTAGTTGATCATCACATTGATCCAGGGTTGTTTTTCCTGTTCCTGTTTCTCCCACCACAGAATGGTTTTATGGGTTTGTTTCTGTCTCTCTCTCCAAAGGTCATTTTTCTGTATGGTTCAGATTGATTCAAATGTCCTGTCTTTATTTTCAGATGGTATCGAGCAGGATTTCCATCTTAAATTAAGATGCTTTTCTTGATGAGATCATTTTTTTCTGTAATAATGCAGTACACAATAACAAAACAAAAAAGTTTAAATGACAATGTTTTTATTTATCATATTCAAATTATAAATTGCACAACATTCCTGGTAACAATAAAGGCTCTTTAATATATTCAAACCATAACTTCCCCCTTAAAATTACTTGTCAGTTTTGAATTTTAATGATTAGTGTTTAAGTTTTTAAAGGGTTAGTTCACCCAAAAATGAAAATGATGTCATTAATGACTCACCCTTATGTCGTTCCAAACCCGTAAGACCTCCATTCATCTTCAGAACACAGTTTAAGATATTTTAGATTTAGTCCGAGAGCTTTCTGTTCCTCCATTGAAAATGGATGTACGGTATATGTCCATGTCCAGAAAGGTAATAAAACATCATCAAAGTAGTCCATGTGACATCAGTGGGTTAGTTAGAAGTTTGAAGCATCGAAAATACTTTGGTCCAAAAATAACAAAAACTACGACTTTATTCAGCATTGTCTTCTCTTCCGGGTCTGTGTATATCCACAGTGACGCTGCTGCTGCTTCTTCTTCTACGGCGGTTGGCATCCAGCTTATTGATGCATTACCGCCCCCTTCTGCTCCGGATAAAATGTTTTACAAAAAAATAGCTACTTTAAAGGTATCAGAATTATTATTGTGCATCATTCTTTATAAAAATGTCAGTCTCTTGCAGTTAACAATTAACTTACACAGCACACACACATGAGCTGATATAACTATCACTGCTTCATCAACTACACAGTTACTGTCTTTAAATAAATCAACATGAAGCAGAACATCAGTGTTTCTGGATCATCACTGACTGAAGCTCAGGATCTACTCTCCAGCACAATGGTGACACACAAAACTCAGAGAACAGAAACAGAACATTAAACATTAACAGATCTCTCTAGATCTCAGCATTGAAACCACTCTGGCCTGGTTTGACAGACAGGGGTTAGCCTAAACCAGGATTAGGCCTTATTTCAATTAGGATATTTAAGTAGCTTTTATAAATGTTCACCAGAGGTGTATAGTCCAGGGGTCAGAAAGTAGAAGTCCTGCCATATTTTTCATTCCACCCACTGAAGCAGTGTTAAAGTTAAAGGTCCCGTTCTACGTGATCCTATGTTTCAAACTTTAGTTAGTGTGTAATGTTGTTGTTAGAGTATAAATAAAATCTGTAAAATTTTAAAGCTCAAAGTTCAATGCCAAGCGAGATATTTAATTTAACAGAAGTCGCCTACATCGAACGGCCAGTTTGGACTACATCCCTCTAACTTCCTTCTTTAATGACGTCACTAAAACAGTTTTTTGACTAACCTCCGCCCACAGGAATACACAAAAAAGGGGGCGTGGTCTTGTTGCGCTCCCACGGAGAAGAGCAAGAGTTGCGTTTGTAGAGTGTGTCTGTCGCCATGTTGTCGAAACGCTGTTATTTTCATCCCGCAGTCCAATCACATTTGTTTGGCCTTCCCAGGGACCCTGTACTTAGAGATCAACGGTTACAATTTGTGTTTAACTCGGTTCCCAAAAATTATAATCCACATGTAAAACTATGTGCAGCACATTTTGCTGAAGACAGCTTCCTCAATCTCAATCAGTTTAATGCCGGATTCGCACAAAAGATTATTCTTGAAAGATGGAGCAGAAGCTGCTGTCGAATCACAACACAGGAACCGCTGGCACAATCAGAACTCGTTACGTGTTTCTGAAGGAGGAACTTCATAGAACAAGGAAGTCATCAGCAGAGTTGGGTAATCCAGGGTCCAAAGAGTAAAAGTCCTGCCATATTTTTATTCCACCCACTGAAGCAGTAATGAGATAATAAGGATTAATTGAGTGATGATTGAGCATTATTGAAGACACCTGATGATAACAAGCAGAATCACTAAAGGAGAAAATCACAATTTTAAGTACCATCATCGAGGTCAGGGTTGTTTTAGTTGAGCTCTTGATCCTTGACTTTTATTATTAGATTTTGTTTGGGGCAGTTTTAACTGCATAAAACCAAACAGACAAGCAAAGTTAAAGATGATCAGGTGGTGTTGGTTATGTTTTCTCAAAATCGTTATAGATCTGAATCACTGAGCTCATTTAGAGCCCAATCTGAGTTAGATTACATTATGATTACAGCACACTGTGATCTACAGCACAGATCAGCTTTATCATAATTTTTTTTAAGAGTTCTGATTAAAAAAAAAAAAAGCAGAGCTCATTTAAAACACACAGACATCAGAATCATCCTGTGAATCTCAACAGTGGTGGCCATCATAAAGCATGTTGCAGTGCATTTGGGAGCCACCAATCAAAATTCTCCATGGCTCCATCATGCATTGGCATGAATAAATTTAGCTGAATTGTCTTAGTAATTTCATTTATTCTCACTATTAAAATTTTGCTGTTTTCTGTGACTTTTTAGTAGCTTGTTTTCTAATGTTCAGAGTTGATCTGTTGATCAGAATATGTTGCTTGTCACCGTCGTTGAGATTCCTACGTGATACTTGATGTCTGGTGTGTGTGCCTAAATGTTATATATTTATTTTTTGTGATAAGGACAACTTTTTAAAAAAAAATGTCTGTATTGTAAAAGCAGATATTGTGCTGTATAATCACAGTGCTGCTGTAATCATAATGTCAATCCAACTCGGAGATTGGCTCTAAATGAGTTCAGTGATTCAGATCAAATAAGATTATGTAAAACAAAAACACCAGCTATCATCTTTAACTTTGCTTGTCTGGTTGGTTTTAATGCAGTTAAAACTGCCCAAACAAATCTAATATTAAAAGTCAAGGGTCAAGAGCTCAACTAAAACAAACTCTGACCTCGATGATGGTAACTTAAAAATTATGATTTTCCTTTGGTGATTCTGCTTGTATCATCAGGTGTCTTCATAATGCTCAATCATCACTCAATTAATCACTTATTATCTCTTAATGCTTCAGGGGTGAATAAAAATATGGCAGGACTTTTACTCTTTGGCCCTGGAATCTCCACCTCTGGTCATCAGCCCGTTTTATGACAGTGAAACAACGGTATACAGATAAGTAATTATGTGAAAATACTGTGTTTTACATGCGAAACATGAACACATGTTATATTCACACTATAAACACAATCAAAGCTTCAAAAAAAACACGAAAAAACTGGACTTTAATGAGTTAATTACGTGATAAATTGAGTGTTGATTGAGCATTATTGAAGACACCTGATGATAACAAGCAGAATCACCAAAGGGAAAATCACAATTTTTAAGCCACATCGTGGAGATGAGGTTTGCTTTAGTTTGGCTCCTTGACCCTGACTTTTTAATAAATCTTCCTTGGGCTGTTAACTGAGTCAAGTTAAATAAAAAGATGATCAGGTGTTGGTTATGTTTTTACATAATCATTATTTGACCGAATCACTGACTGAACTCATTAGAGCCCAATCTCTGAGTTAGATTTCTTATTGATTACAGCAGCACTGTGATTTAGCTTTATCAATATAATCTGAAGGATTACAAAAGTTGTTCTGAATAAACCAAAAGAAAGTTTATTTTAGGCACACGACATCAAGTATCAGCCTGTGAATCTCAACAACGGTGACAGCAATATTCTGATCAAAGATCAACTCTGAACATTAGAAAACAACTACTAAAAAGTCACAGAAAAACAGCAAAATTTTAATAGTGAGAATAAAGAAAATTACTATACAATTCAGCTCATAATTATTCATGCAGCAATGCATGATGGGAGCCATGGAGAATTTGATTGGTGGCTCCCAGAATGCACAACATGCTTATATGGCCACCACTGTTGAGATTCACAGACTGATTCTTGATGTCTGTGTGTTAAATGAAAGCAAAAATTTTCATCAGAACACTTTTGTAAAATCCCCTCATTGTATTGATAAAGCTGATCTTGTGCTGTATAATCACAGTGCTGCTGAAATCAATATGTAAATCTCAAGAACAAGAAAGGGTCAAGAGCTCAACTAAAACAACCCTCATCTCCATGATGGTAACTTAAAAATTGTGATTTTCTCCTTTGGTGATTCTGCTTGTTATCATCAGGTGTCTTCAATTATGCTCATCATCACTCAATTAATCAACTTAATTATCTCATTATGCTTCAGTGGGTGGAATAAAAATGGCAGGACTTTTACTTTCTGACCCTGGAATCTCCACCTCTGCAAGCAGCACAAACAGACTGCCATATACGCAATTAAATCACTGACTTTTTTCTGTTTTATTAAGGCACATTAAGATACGATGCCTTATTATTTTAAGTTAGCTCACCTATTTTTTTTTTACAGTGTGTCAATGTCAAGTTTGAGATTAGATTAGAACACAAGCTACAGCAGAAAATACAGAAAGAAAGATAAAGAATGGACTGTTTGTGATGGTCTCAGCTGGTTGGTTTGAGTTTGGCAGCTCAACGACCAAGAGGAGCAGAAAAGAAAGTTTTGAAAAGCCACTTTGTGCTTTGTTGTAAAGGGAAAACCATGTTCACTGACTGTAAAGGAACATAATAGGACAACCCTCGGCCCGCAACAAAATGTGACGGCCTGAGTGAAGTTATATAATGCATTTATGTCTTTTCAGGGCTTCTGTGAAATTCACTTAATTTTTAGAATCACACAGAGAATTTACGCCGACCGTAGCCTCAGACAAAAACTTGTCAGTTCTGAGACAGAGGATGCAGGGTGAATATTGGTAACACTTTACAATAACTACTGAATAACCATGAACTAATACCTGAGTTAATAGTACTTCAACAGAACAAGATTAGTTTAAGATAGGAACTAATGAAGAGTGATCCTTAACTACGACATGGTCATAGGGATTCAGCATGAAACAGCAGCCTTAACTACGCGTTATACATGTTTGATAATTAATGCATAATTAACATTTATTGTAAACTAAATCAACAGTTCCTCTATAGAAGGAATAACCATTTGGACTTGAAATAAATTTAAACAATTTATTATTGTCAGAATTTAACTACTGACATCAGCAGCTTCAAGTAAGTCAAGTCAAATTTATTTATATAGCGTTTACAATTGGTAATTGTTTCAAAGCAGCTTTACATATAGAAGCACATAAAAAAGGGAAGTGGTTAAAATAAGCTGTACAACAAGCGTGGTAATATGTAAATATACAAGATGGTGCTACATTATGCCAATGTTGGCTGACTCCCAGGGGTGGAAAAAAACCCCTAGAGAAAAAACCCAGCGTGCTAACACTGGGAAAAAAGTCCTAGGAGGGAAAAAAACCCCTTGGAGATTATATAATATATGTAAATGGATATGGGATCAAAATCTCAATTATACATTTTTTATAGAGATTAAACATAGATTATATATAATATATGTAAGCGGATACGGGGATTAAAATCAGATTATAGATGCGCCAGAACTGGTCTGGAGCCCATGTCTCCTGGCTACATGTAGGCAGGTCCCAACAAGGTTTCTCCAGCCTGGTACGGTTGGATCCACCCGGCAAACCTCAGGATAAGGAGAACAGATATTAGCGTAGATGCCATTCGTATTCTGATGTACAGGTATATCTCGTGTTATAGGAAATGTTCTCGTATTTCCGGCCGCCTAATTATTGCAGCGTAACAACCTTTAACGGATTTGAAAAATGTTATGATGATAATTGTTATGTATGCAAGAGCAAGAGATGTTTTAGTCTAGATTTAAACTGACAGAGTGTGTCTGCTTCCCGAAATGCTAGGAGATTGTTCCAGAGTTTAGGTGCAAATAGGAAAAGGATCTGCCGCCTTCAGTTGATTTTGATATTCTGGGTATTATCTGGCCTGAAATGAGATCGCATAAACGTGAAGGACATAATGCATTAAGAGCTCGCTTAGGTACTGGGGAGCTAAACCATTTAGAGCTTTAAGTAAGTAGCAAGATTTTAAAATCTATACGATGTTTAATAGGGACCAATGTAATGTTGACAGAACTGGCTAATATGGTCATACTTTCTGGTTCTAGTAAGAACTCTAGCTGCCGCATTTTGGACACTGTCTGTTTAAAGCGAGCAGAACAACCACCCAGTAGAGCTTACAATAATCTAGTCTTGAGGTCATGAATGCATGAACCAACTGTTCCGCATTTGTCATTGAGAGCATATGTCGTAATTTAGATATATTTTTTAGATGGAGAATGCGGTTTACAGATAACTAGAACACATGACTTTCAAATGAAAGATTGGTATCAAAGAGCACACCCAGGTTCCTAACTGAGGACGAAGGTTAATGGACACCCGTCAAGTTTTAGAGAGTATTCAAGGTTTTTTTCGTGAGGAAGTTTTTGGTCCAAAGATTAGGATGATCAGTTTTTTTCTGAATTTAATAATAAGAAATTTCTTGTCATCCAGTTTTTTAATGTCACTATGCATTCTGTTATTTTTTGTGAATTTGTAGTTTCGTCAGGGCGCGAGGAAATATAGAGGAGTATCGTCAGCGTAGCAGTGAAAACTAACACAGCTCCTATTATCTCTCCTAAGGCAGCATGTACAGAGTGAAAGCAACGGTCCTAGTACTGAGCCTTGTGGTACTCCCATATTGAACCTGTGATCGATACGACCATCTCTTCATTTACTACTACAGACTGAATAACGGTCAGATAAGTAAGATTTGAACCATGCCAAAGCAGTTCCTAATGCCATATATTTTCAAGTCTTTTTAAAAAATGTTGTGATCGATAGTGTCAAAGCAGCACTGAGATCTAATAACACTAATAGAGAAATACAGCCACGATCGGATGATAGGAGTAATCGTTTGTAACTCTAACGAGAGCAGTCTCAGTCTATGGTATGGTCTAAATCCGACTGGAAATTCAGATTCCATTTCTTTCTAAAAGGAGCACAGTTGTGTTGAAACTGCCTTTTCTAGTATTTTGCAAAAAGGTAGATTCGAGATTGGCCTGTAATTACTACGAAATCTCTCGGATATAGTTGAGGTTTTTTAATAAGAGTTTATAATAATACCTGCTTAAAGGTTTTGGCACTATCCTAGTGTTAACGATGAATTAATTATATCAAGACACTCAAAAAAATATGTTGGTCTAACTTAATTCAATTAGGACACCTATTTCCACACAGTTGAACTGATTTATTTGAACTTAAGCTAGGTTAATTGTACTGATGAGTGAAATCATCCTAATTGAATGGATCACACCATGTCATTTGACGTAGTCTGTGTATGTTTCTGAACATAATTATTCTTGTTGATCCACCAGTGCTTTTTTTTTTTTTTTTTTTGTTACGATCATTGTGAAGATGGTGCGCTTGTGCTTAGTTTTGGAGTAGCTGTTGTACACAGACATACATGTTTACATGCCATTGAGCGGGGCAAGCTGATGACCATATGTAGACTGTGTAAATTATGTGCTGGCCCTCAAACTAATTATTTATATTTCTATAATAACTAAACTAAATAACACTTTTTCATATGCGAAGACATTTATACATGCAAGTCAATGATCAGATAAAGAACTTCTCATCCGGCTTTAGCACGTTAATGCTCATTGAGAAACAATATAAATGTTTACGTAGCCACCTAGGCCTAACCACAAGGTCTACACTTCACATAATGGTAACCTCAAAAATCAACATAACATACTCTTTTAAATGTCATATAAACTGAACATCAAACTTAAAAGGTATTCCCTTTACTAAA
>JAOTNS010003986.1:0-251944 GCA_028476615.1 Culter alburnus | reverse complement strand
CCGCCGTGCGGTCGAGGCGGACCAAACGTGCTTGTCTGACAGCATCTCCTTGAAGCGGGCCAGCGCAAGACGTACCGCTATCAACTCGAGGCAATTGATATGCCAATGCAGCTGAGGCCCCGTCCAAAGCCCGCCACTGCATGCCCCTTTTACGGGCCCCCCATCCCATGGCAGAGGCGTCTGTGGAGACCACAGCATGCCTGACACTGTTCGAGGGGTACTCCGGCCCGCAGGACGAAGGGTCCCACCGGACAAGGGTGCGACGGAGGTCGGGTCCCGGGGAACACGGAGCGTGCCGCGCTGTCCACGCCCATCTCGGGACCGGCCGCGAGGCAGTGTTGAAGCGGCCTCATATGGAGCAATCCGAGCGGCGTGACCGCGGCTGGCAGATTGCATGCCCAGGAGCCTCTGAAAATCTTTCAGTGGGCCGCGGTCCGCGCTTGAGCGAGCTCAGGCAGTTCAACACCGACTGGACGCGCGCCTCGGTGAACGTGCAGTCCGTGCAACCGGTCTAGCTCGAGACCGAGAATAGAGATCCTCTGCCCGGGCGAGTTGCTCTTGTCCCAGTTGACCCGAAGACCCAACCGGCTGAGGTGAGCTAGAACCAGTCCCTGTGTTCGCACAACTGCTCTCGCGAGCTGGCCAGGTCAGCCCAGTCGTCGAGATGTTGAGATACGAACGCCCTGTTCCTTGAGGGTAACAATGGCCGCCTCCGCAACCTCGTAAGACGCGGGTGACAGGGCCAGCCCTGAAGGGTAGGACTTTGTACTGATATGCCCGACCCTCGAACGCAAACCAAGGAAGGGTCTGTGTCCGAGGCAGAATCGAGACTGAAAGTACGCGTCCTTCAGGTCTATTGCTGCAAACCAATCCCGGGTACGGACGCATTCGAAAATGCGCTTCTGCGTGAGCATCTTGAACGGCATCCTTTGAAGAATACCGTTTCAGGACCGCAGATCCAGGATTGGCCGTAGCCCACCGCCCTTCTCGTACAATGAGTAGGGGCTGTAGAACCCCGACTTCATATCGGCTGGAGGGACCGCTCGATTGCATCCTTCGCCAGAGGAACAGCAATCTCCGCCCGGAGAACAGGTGCACTGTCCACGACACTTGAAGAAGTGACCCCCTGAAACCGGGGGATGCCGGGCGAACTGAATCGCATAGCCAGTCTGATAGTTGCGAATGAGCCAGCGGGACGGCTGGGGAGCGCTATCCAGGCTTCCAGACACCGAGTCAGCGGGACCAAACGCACCCAGACGCACCGGGGGGGCAGTGAAGCAGAGTACGGGGACCCGACGTCGGGACGGCATGGTAGCGGCCCGGAGTGTGATCAACTCTGCAAGGTAGCAGTTGTGCGTATGGAGACGGCACACTGGCACCTCTGGCGATGTGAGAGGGGCTGCGCGTGGCAGGCGGGGCCTCACACGCTGACGCCACAAGCATAAGTACGGGGACCCGACTCTCGGACAGCATGGTTTGCGGCCCAGAGTGTGGTCAGACTCTGCGAGGTAGCAGGTGAATGGGAGACGGCACATGGGTGCGGCCTGAACCATCATACTGGAACCTGTAAGTGAGAGGGGGCTGAGAGTGGCGAGGCGGGGCCCCGCACACTGCCAGCCACACCCTCTCGGGACCTGGAGGATCAGACAACAGTTCTATTTTGGGTACCGCTGGACTCCTGAGAGCCAGCGCGGAACAGACCAGAATCTCCCCCCCCGCCCTCCTCCTCCGGGGAGAAGAACTGTTTACCTCAGCTCCAGGTCGCCATATCTCCAGACGCTTCCCGCTAGCCAACTGGGTTGACTGCGGGCTAAGCGGGCTGGGTTTTAGGCCAGCTTGTGAGATGAGTGCATCGGGAAAGCGTACTTTGACGACGACACATCCCAGCAGACTAGCCGGGGTGTTTCCGGACCACGACGGTGGACATTGTCTGGCCAGGGGCCTGCGCTATGACTTGCACCATGCGTAGCTCAACCCCGACCAAACTACCCAGATGCATGAGTGCTTTGGCCTACCACGGACTTGCCGGTGACCCAAGACCCATGCAGGGCAGAGGTGGTGTGATCGTAGCACTGCCACCCCACCCAGAGGTAGTGAGAGAGAAAAAACTTGTAATGCAGATTATGGCCCTTTGCGTTCCATATTTGACACCAAAAAAGGCTACAAACCGCCAAGTTTTTCCATGCACATCTGGGCTAAAGACAGGGGGCGGGCAAGGCGAGTACGCGTCGCACCACGCCCCAGGGGCCCGGGAAAGCATGGTTGTCAAGTCTGAATCTGATTCAGCATGAGCACATCACAACTGTGGGACACTCAGCCTCATCTTCACGTTCAGAACTCAACAATACTCTCTCCAATGTAGCAGTCGACGTCTGATCCTCTGCTGGAGCCCTGACTAAGACGCTAGGTCCCCCATGAGAAGGACCAGCAATCCATGCAGAGGCTACCAGCCATGTTGGACCGTGAACGTGGCCGTCCAACTGGACGACACACGGCGCACTGGGCGCCGAGTGGCTATGTTGAACTAAACATGAACCCCCACGAACAGTCACAACATGTTGCGATGCACTAGGAGTGGGGCCCACGGAGAATGGCTCGGCGGGTAATGCCCCACTGTGATCCTCTGTTCACCCAGGCTTATTACCAAAGTAGTATTTCTCTGATTCAGAAAAATAACTAGATCGGGGAATAAGTGAGGGGACTCCCCTCATTAAGGCACTCGAGTCTCGACCGTGCATCTAGAGCGCCAGACAGCGCGCAGGGTCGCCATGGCAACGCGCGCTGTCAGCCGGCAGTCGACGCACACGGCGCGCTGAGCGCTCAAAACCCTTACGAGAAAGGCGAGACAAACAACGCGCCGACGTGGGCATATTCTCATAAGAGAATATGAACCACCCACAAACACAGTCTCAGCACACTAATCAGACATGAGAGAAAGTGATTGTGGCCGTCAGTGAGGATAGGAACGACCGCCTCCAGAAACGCACAGACAGAATGACGTCTTGAAAAAGACGCAGTGTCTGTCTGTGAAGCTCTTTTAGAAGCTTTTGTTCTTTGTGCCGAAGCACACAGGGAACAGCCGCGATGTGACTGCAGGAACAGCTTTCACTCCCTGAGTCACATACACAGAGGAACCGGCCCAAATCGCAAACCAAACGGGGCAAATAATGCTGTGAAAACAGCAGTTGAGAGCTGAATAACAGCTCGGAAAGCTCACTCTGGAAAAGCTCGCAGCCTCGCTGTACGGTGCCATAGTACCAGCACTGTAACGAAAGCTCTTCAAAGGCTTGAGAAGTCACTCTCATTCTAATAGCAGGAACACACAGGTTGGCTCCGAAGTGAAAGACAGAGTGCGATTGCATCCGCTTCCTATTTATATACACCTGTCGGGGGCGGTGCGCATTATGCAAATATCGCACGCCAATTCCATTGGCTTGTTTTAGTTCACACGAAGCTGATAGGGCTCTCTAAGCGATATCCCAATTCGTCGGTCACTACTGACGTACGTCGAACGTGACCGACTGAAAGGGAACACTGCTTCAGGAAGCTTCGGAGCATTATGAATCAGCGTATCGAATCATGATTCGGATCATGTGTCAAACTGCTGAAATCATGTGACTTTGGCGTTCCGAACCTCAGATTTGACACACTGATTCATAACTCTCTGAAACTTCCTGAAGCAGTGTTTTGAAATCTGCCATCACTAAATAAGTCATTATATTGTTTTTTTTTGGCGCACCAAAAATATTCTCGTGGCTTTATAATATTAATATTGAACCACTGTACTCACATGAACTGATTTAAATATGTTTTTAGTACATTAATGGATCTTGAGATAGGAAATGTTATTGCTGGCTATGGACTGAGCCATCGGATTTCATCAAAAATATCTTAATTTGCATTCCGAAGATGAATGAAGGTCTTACGGCTGTGGAACGACATGAGGGTGAGTAATAAATGACAGAATTTTCATTTTTGGTGAACTAACCCTTTAATAAATTTTTTTTTTTTATGTGATCAGCCTAATTGAGAGACAACCGATTGATCATAAGTAGTGACACCACCAATCAGCCGCCAATCGATCAGGATTAACTATCACTGATCTCATTTCATTATAGCTCTCTCAAACTGTATATGTTGGCATTGATTTTTCCAGCAGGTTACGCCATTTACCCTTCTACAGTACAGTATATAGAGGAACATACATACAGTGTTTAAGTTTGCCTTCATCAGGTGTTTCTTTGTCTTTTCTGATTCTATTTTTACTCTCAACTCAACATGCAGGGAACGTGCTTTCGTGTGTATTATGTAATTATGAGTCAAAATGGTGAAACTGTCAACAGAGAGTTATCCTGTAGTGTAGAGCCAATTTTTGGATAACATGGCTGCCATGACCCTGTGTGACCATAACCGCCAATGATCATTTAATTGTTTGCCATAGATTTATTTATCATAATTTGGCCAGATGGGGAGTGAGGATTAGGGAGATAAGTGTAACAGAGGACAGCTAGTAATAGGTAGGGTAAGACTCACTCCCCTCATCTCAAGAGGCGCAATAGCGACTGATGTCTTTAGCGTCGCTGTTAGTGCTCCTGCCTCCCATGCTGTAGACACTGGTTCGATTCCCAATCAAAGTGAGTTGAGCAGGAATAAAGGGGTTACTTTCACACAGATGCAAAAAGAGACCAAATCAATATTGCATATTTTGTTCAATAAATTAAGTATTGCAGATTGTTAAAAAATGTTTTTAGAGAACTTTTAATGAATGTGTTAATAGTGTACAAGTCCTGGGTTTCTAAAAATGAATAAACAGAATATACAGTATGTAAATTTTAGTTACTGAAATATCGTCTGCTTTGTATATGCAAATATACAAAAGGTAGCAAATAATATCCCTGCATGCTTATTAATAGCAAATATCAACATTAAAAATGCAGAAAATCTACACTGATCCAATAGGCATTATGATAAACAGTAATACAGTGTTTTGTGTGTTTGTGGTGTTTAATAGTTTAACATTGCCTTTCTCAGACATGGTCCAGAAATAAATGTCCTGTACAGAAGGGACTTCAGATTTAATTGTGTGATTAGTAACTAACATTTGTAACTCAAACTTCTGTATTCTCTATGTGTTCATGAAAGAAACTGTTGCAGGTGCAGTGAAGAGAGAGACAGGTTAGTGTGATATAGATGGAAGGGAGGACATACAGCTGATCATGTGATGATTATCTAAATACAATTGCACATATCTGCGCGATCCCCCATTGTCAAAAATATATAATATACAGAATTTTGATATTTGACTCCTAATTCACCATGGATTTCACATACAACTGCTTTTAAGATCAGCAGCCCATCAATCTAACACAGCAAGGACAGAACAGGATCTGCTTCATAACTTCACTAGATCGATTTTGTAGGCAATTTTAAAAATTTTAATTTAGCAGTTTAAGTTGCAAGGACTTCACAATACCAATTCTTTAAAATCATTAAAAAATTAATTCAATTGTGAAAAAGGACTGAGAGATCTCCTAAGGAATAGGAAAAACAGGAAAAGAAATAAATCTCTTCACACATATAATCATCTATTCCTTCTTCCCACGCTCAAAAATCGCTCAAAAAAGGGTGATCAATCGTCTTTTTGTCCTTCCCGTATTTATTCAAATACGAGGTAACCGATTTGACCAAATATGGCAAAAATCACGGCACGGAAATTTAAGGATAAATTTCTTAACAGACAGTAAGATGCACTTAAGCATTTTATTTCTTACCTGTCTGGAGAAATCCCGGACGAGCCCCCAAATTAAGATTATTTTAATCTTGTGTTTATTGTCCTGATTTGTGCCTCATTCTTAGTTTGTCTTTTTTCACTCATTGAATGCATAGGCCTATGGGAAAGAGTCATGAACATGAAGCCAATCTGTTCACAAAGCCTCCTCCCAGACTTACTTCAGTACATGGCTTTTATACTTGTTCAGGGGGTGGTGTAGCAATTGTCCAATGAGAATATACTTTCATGATATAGGAATGTGGTACATATATAAAAAAGTCTAAATATGGTCAGCATCTGGTCCAGTGCCCCTGCCTGCCTGGGGATCCAAGATGACCCCTTCTATACTTGTAATACAAAAGGCAGGGACCATTTCATGGCTGCTTACCATGAAACACACACACATATACATTGTGTACATTAAAACCAGATGTGTGACGAAACCATAACAACTAGTCTCCATTCTACCCTTGCAAGAAGGGTGATTCTACCATTCTACCCTTGAAGACCAGGTGAGAGAAAACAGGGAGAAACAGATAATCAGCCTGACTTTTCTTTCCCTAAAAACCAAAGTTATGTTCAGCAACAGAAAAAGCATGAATAAGCATCGGACGTGCCGGTGGTATAGTCTACAGCTGCTTATTTGAAGCTTATTTGTTTGTCTGTGTTATGTCTGTTTGTTTGTGTTGCACCTCATTTGTGAACTCTGTGTAAACTGACAGGAGTTACACGTGTTTGAGTGACGCTCAAACACATGAAAATCTTTGCTGAACACAATGTGTCAGGTGCCATGGTGGATAAACACTCACAATGAGGAGGAATGCAGAAAGGAAGGCTTTAACAAACAATCCAGGAAACAAGGGAAACGCCATCAACACAAACATATTACATTGACATATACTACAGACGAAAGCAGACTGAGGGAGAACACAGGGAATATATACAGCACAACAAAAGGGGCAAACAAGGCTAATTAATAAGACACACCTAGAACTAATGAACTCAAATCAGGGTAACCAAGGGAACAAACTAGTGTCGGGAAAACTGAAAACAAAGAACATGTGACAAGGGAAAACAAACACAGAACACTGAAAATATGTGTGCTGCAACTCTTTATTTTGCAAGTTCATGAAACCTACATGAAAATAAAGTTTTATGCAATAACAACTGTGCAGAAAATTCACATTGATCCAATTGACATTAGGACAAGTTAAACATGTATACAGTGTGTTTGTTTGAAACACGAGAGACAGACGAGTGTGACAGAAGGGAGGAGAGACACGGTTGATCATGCGATGCACATTTAAATGGGTCGTCCTCCATAAAACGTATAAAACTCACACTCTCCTTCCCTAAAAGACAGACGGACACCTTTAATCAAACATGAAGAAGCTCTTCAAGTGCCTGTGGATCTTACTGGGTAAAGTACAACATACATCTGCTATTTTACTAGATTCACACTAATATTAACTGAGCTTTCTGCAATCTTCCCCTTTGTTTGGAAATGTTGCTGTTTCTAGTTTAGTTTACACTCATCTCTCGCTACTGTGGATTTGTAATATTGTAATGTGTGAATTTCTTGCCAAACAAACCTGCTGCTTTATACATTCATGCTTATCTATAATAAAATCATTTTTTAACCACACATTTGTTATCATGGTTTGCATTATGTACTTGTGATGTACGTATTATAATACAAAATCAACTAATAGTGTGAAATATTATTACAATTAAAAATAGCTGTTTTCTATGTGAATATTAAACTGTAATTTATTTCTGTGATCAAAGCTGAATTTTCAGCTGAATCTTCAGTGTCACATGATCCTTTAGAAATCATTCTAATTAAAATTCTAATTCTGTTCAAAACAGTTGTGCTGCTTCATATTTTTGTGGGAAATGTGATACTTTTTAAAAAAAAAAAAATTGAAATGAATCTTTTGTAAAGGCAGGAACACACCAAGCTGACAGTCGGCCGTTGAGCAGTTTTTCTTCGTGGGCCGACTAAGTTTTCTCAGTGTGTTCCACACCGTTGGCAGAAGTTGGTCCACATCGGGTTTTTTTTCGGCCGATTCGACATGTAGAACCCAAGAGGTTCCATTGCAACACCGGCGCCCAGCAGCAGCTCTGCATTTCCGCCATTTTGTGGTGAAAGCGAGTCGGCAGTCCACTAGTTTATGGCAATATCAGCTGCTTTGTTAAAATAACGTACATTAAAGCTGAAATCCAACCTGAATGATGACAACACAGAATAAAATACTATCACTAGTGATCATCAAATCATTTTAACAGTTTATTTTACACACTTTGTGTTTATGTCTTCCACTTTTTTCCACAAAACCTTTGCTCTCTAGAAACCCAGTCAGTTTGGGTTAAAATTCTTTAAAAGGCTTATAAACACTGAATTATGACCAACATATGAAATTAAATTAAGGACATGCATCAGAAAAATTGGGAATGTTGGACAATAAATATATGAATATAACAGCTTGATTTTGCAGTGTTGTCCAAAGTCCATTAAAGCAAAAGTGTCCAAAAGTGTGAATTATGTGATAACGGACACAGCAATGTATCATGTATTTTAAGATCATTATGTTTGTAGCGTGATCCATTAAAACGTACAATATAACTTATTTAAATTCAGACCTAGATATTATTACTATTACTCCACTAGGTCTGAAAATATATTGTTCGCTGCAAACATGATGATCTTAACTTTATTAATTATTAATTTACTCTTAATAAATGTGTAAAGTTGCATAAAATGGAAATACTCAAAGTAGGCTAATTACGTTACCTCAGATGGTTAGGGATTGATAGTGATTAGGGATGAATGGTTGGATTCCACAACTGGTAAAATAAAACATATATAAGACAATACAACATTTACAGTAGGAGCCATATAATTTACTTAATTTAAAAAAAAACTGTTCTATTGCGCTTCTGATTTGGCAGTGAAATTCGGCCGCGCTACTGGAGTGCCATCTGGTGGCTGTTACCCAAAAAGTATCAAAGTGTCGCCTCTTGGATTCTAAGCTCTTTGATTGAGTGTCGCTTCTTGTTAGTGTATATTCTTTGATCGGCGTCGGAGCTCATCGGTCCGTCTGGCCATCTTGTCATTCTGATTGGCTGTTCTGCTACTGCCACCTGCTGGTACGGAAAGGCATTTCATCTTACGTAGGTGCAGAAAAGGACGTGCTACTTGGCCGTTGGCTGGACACAGACATTGCTAATGTGAGCCAACCCCGAAATCTGCTTTCGTCGCCACTAGTTCGTCAGCGTTAGCTTGGTGTGTTCCTGCCTTAAAGGGTTAGTTCACCCAAAAAAAATTTGTCTTTTATTACTCACCCTCATGTTGTTCCACACCCGTAAGACCATCATTCATCTTCAGAACACAAATTAAGATATTTTAGTTGAAATCCGATGGCTGTGTGAGGCCTGCATAGCCAGCAATGACATTTCCTCTCTCAATAATGTACTAAAAACATATTTAAATCAGTTCATGTGAGTACAGTGGTTCAATATTAATATAATAAAAGTGACGAGGATATTTTTGATGCGCCAAAAAAACCTAAATATCGACTTATATAGTGATGGCTGATTTCAAAACACTACTTCATGAAGCTTCGGAGTGTAATGAATCAGTATATCGAATCATGATTGAATATTGAACCACTGTACTCACATGAACTGATTTAAATATGTTTTTAGTACATTAATGGATCTTGAGAGAGGAAATGTCATTGCTGGCTATGGAGGCCTCACTGAGCCATCAGATTTCATCAAAAATATCTTAATTTGCGTTCTGAAGATGAACGATGGTCTTACAGGTGTGGAATGGCATGAGGGTGAGTAATTAATGACATAAATTTCATTTTTGGTTGAACTAACCCTTTAACATTATAGCCTGAGTGACTTTTCAGTTTTTTTTTTTTGTTTTTTTTGTTTTTTTTAAGATCTACTTTACCAAACAAATCTTATGTTAAATAGTTGCTCATTTGTGTTTGCAAATGGTTTGACAGTCTGTGTTTGTCAAGAAGGTCTGGTAGTGATTCCTTATCCCACGTTACATTACAATATTCTGTTGGTTGTATATTATTATTATTATTATTATTATTAGTTTATCAGTTTTCCTCCAACATGCTCATTACACAGATCAATGTTTTATGTTTCCATTATCATTCAGATGATATTTTGTTAGTGACAATATCAAAGTAAATTAAATCAAAAATGCAAATCTGAATGTGATTCAGCAAAACCTGGTTCTCTGATACTCACTCCACAGGGTTTTTATTGATTGAGGAAATGACAAATGGACAAGAAGGTAAGAATCATTTATTTTATTCCAACTTTACTCATGTTGTGTGTTGTCTGTTTGAACTGGCAAATATAAAAGCACTTAGAAATGTATTAAGCTCTAAGGCAGTTTTTGTTATCCCTTTTTTACTCTATATATCACATCAAACCCATTAAATGAGAAATGTTGGAAACCAATAAAATAAAAAAGGATCATTTCTTTTGCCCCTTCATTTTAAATACCTGTGGCATTTGTGCAACCTTAACCCTTAGTTTCTGACCCCCGTGGCAGACATGAGTAATAAAGATTAGTTTGGTAAGATGGTTTAAAAATCCTCAGTGAGACCTAATGGTCGATGGTGACAACTTTCTCTTTGTCCCTGAAACATTTTCCAGAGAACGCAGCACTTTGGGGCAAAACTAGTACATCATCAAATTATGCAAAATGGCTACCTACAGATGCTATTGATGGTTTGCTCACCACCTGGGCCCACACCAAATTTGAGACTGACCCGTGGTGGAGAGTGGATCTACTGAAGGTATATAGAGTGAACAGAGTGACCATCACTAACAGAATTGATTATGCTTCAAGGCTAAACGGGGCAGTGATTCGCATCGGGAACTTCCCTGATGTCTACAACAACACCATGTGAGGCTTTCTTATGATTAATGTGGCTGCAGATGAACAGAAACTGATAACTAGGATATTGGCTATTAGTACTTTTAAAGTAAAATACTGTATTAATGACATTTTCTGCATGACCATATTCTATATCCCTTGAAGGGTTAGTTCACCCAAAAATAAAAATTATCCCATAATTGACTCACCCTCAAGCCATCCTATGTGCTCAAAACTTTATTCTTTCAGTCAAACACAATCGGTGTAATGTTAAAAATATTCTGGCTCTTCCAGGCTTCATCATGGAAGTGATTGGGGCTCAAGAATTTGAAGGCAAAAAAAGCACATCCATCCATCATAAGTCATCCATTCGACTCCGACTGTTTGTCTCTATAATTTTTAATTAATTTGTTATTCCTTATTTTTTAAAAACATTTTTTGCATCAACTTCGTTTCAGAAGGACTTTATTAACCCCCTGGAGCCGTATGGATTGTTTTTATGAGTCGTCAATTTTGGTTTTTAAAATCACGGTTACTATTCACTCCCATTATAAAGCTTGGAAGAGCCGGAATATTATTTTAATATACTGTAACTCTGATTGCGTTCATCTGAAAGAAGATAGTCATGTACACCTAGGATGGCTTGAGGGTGAGTAAATTATGAGATAATTTAAATTTTTGGGTGAACTAACTCTTTAATCTTACCCAATATCTAAACTTAATTGGGCAAAAGTCGTATGATTAATAGTGAGAATTGGACTCTAAACCAAAGTGTGACCCCGATAACAGATAATCTCTCTGTCTGTAGATGTGGTGTAATTTATAATCTTGCAGCCAGTGCCACAGCCACTTACTCATGTGGCGGGATGGAGGGACGTTACATGGTTGTTCATATTCCTGGAGTTGAGGAGTTTCTTACTCTTTGTGAAGTTGGAGTTTACGGGTATTTGGCAGGTAATTCAATATTTAATGTAATACTTATTATTACGCACCTCTCTGAAATGCTTGATTCCGAGGTCTGAGTTGCGTCATTCAGAGGTTTTTGTTAATGTCTCTCTCTCATTCGAACAGAGCTGCCGCCATCTTGCCTCTCAATTTTTGACTGTATTTTAAATTAAATCGGAGGAATTTCAGTAGGCCTATGTTAATATTGCTATAGTTTTTGTTTTGTTGCCAGAACATTTGTTTTGTATGTTAATGGTAATAAATGTTTAAGATTTTTAAAATGGCTTCCTTTTAAATATATATTTTACATCCCCATCATTATTATGTGGCTCAAAGCTGTGTAATAAGTGGTAGATGTCCGTCTTTGAACTTGTTTGTTCGTCTTGGCTCAAAGCTGCTTGCTAGCAACTGTTTTTCCTTGAGTAAGCTTTGTTCAATGAGCTAATGAAATATTTCAATTTGGGCTGTTGATTTAATGTGGAAATTAGATTAATTAATTGCAGTGAAAAATAATGTAAAAATGAACACATTTAACGCACCTGCCCCGCCCCCCAGACCTAAGTAGATCATGTGACATTTCATACAGTCGATTGACGGCGAACATGGTGCACGGAAACAACTCGCTACGCGATGGAGCCTGTAGAATGCAGTTAGAATGTCCCTAAAATTCAATTCCCTGTTTGAGATTCTGTGTTTTTTAAAGTACAGATACTATCTGCAATGAGGTAGGGGCCTCTAATTAGGGCCCAAGCCAATGAAATGGCGCAGGGCCCTCTTGATCCCCTAAGGACTATTATTATTATTATTATTATTATTATTAGGGCCCAAGCCACTAATGGGGCGCAGGGCCCTCTTAATCCACTAAGGATTATTAGGGCCAAAGACAAAGGCTGAAGGCCCTATTGTTTTCTTTAGGATTATTTTTTAGGGCCCAAGCCAATAATGGCACATGACCCTCTTGATCCCCTGAGGATTATTATTATTTTTTTTATTTTTCCCTGTCATCTGGCGCTTTTTGGGGACCTTAACATGCTCAAAAACTCTTGAAAATTGGCACACACATTGGAATCTGTGGCCATTAGGACGCCGCAGAGGCTGGTACCCGGGCATGGCAGGGGGGCATGGCAGGGGGGCTTGACAGCGTCCCCTTGAACAAAGTCTGAAAACTTGGTCCACATATTAAACACACTTGCACATTAGTATGAAACTCGGTACACATATAGACCTCATCGGGCCGAACAACTTTCATGCTCTAAGTTAAACGCCACCCCAACAGGAAGTAGGCTATTACGGGTTGTTTGAAAAACGCATGCTCTGGAATTTGATATACTCCTCCTAAGCGATTATTCCGATCACCACCAAACTCGGTCAGCATGAAGTCAATACACTGATGATGAAAAATAGCCAGGAAATGTGTTAAATGTCTGCAAACATTGATTGATTTTCATGAGACTTCAGCTGTGTGTTCATTATAGGAGTCTGATCACATGGATGTGACTATTGTGAGTCAATGTTATAGCGCCACCAACTGGCAGCAAGAAGTGTCACTTTCAAAATGCATTGAGTTCACTCTGATATTTTTACCTGATTTGCTTCAAACTTCATCAGTGTAATGTCAATACACAGCAGATGTAGACCTGTGACAGGATTTTTGATATTTTAAATATTGTTGCCATGGCAACACATCAAAATTTAATAATATTCTTGAGTGTTTTTAAGGCTCTTAACATGCTTCAAATTGAATGAAACTTGACACACATCAATATTGTCAACCAGTAGACATGGACAAAGCCATAGAAATGGGTGTGGTGGAGGGGATCAGTAGCACCACCTTTTGACAAAAGTGGGGGGGTTAGTTTTTCCTACAGTCACCAAACTTGGTACACATATTGTTCTGATCAAGCCGGACAATTTTCTAATTTACATTCATTAGCTCAGACCAACAGGAAGTCAGCTATTTTGGTTTGAATATTATTTTTTGAAAAAACAGGCTATGAATTTTATACTACTACTCCTACAGGGTTTATACAATTTACACCAAACTTTTTTTAACTTGGTGCTAATACATTGAAGTTGTTTAATTGCAAACGGATTTTGGATATCTCAAACGGTTTGACCGTGGCGAGGCAACGAATTTATAGCAAGAAAAGTGAAACAAAGTGTTATAACTTCTGCATACATTAATTGATTTTGATGAATCTTTGGCTGTGTGTTCGTTGTACAAGGCTGATCACACATGGATGTGACTATTGTGAGTCAAAGTTATAGCGCCACCAAGTGGCAGCAGGAAATGTGTTACTTTCAGCATGCTTTGAGATCACCATCTTATTTTTACCCGATTTGCTTCAAACTTCATTTTAATAATGTCAAAACATGGCAGATGTAGACCTTTGAAAAGAATCGTGATATCTCAAACACAGTTGCCTTGGCAACGTATCAAACTTTAATATTCATTTTGGATGCTTTTGAGACTCTTAGCATGCTTCAAATTGTTTGAAACTCCACACACGTCAGAATTTCTATCCAGTAGACATGGGCAAAGCCTTAGAAACAGGCAGAGAGGAGGGGCTCTATAGCGCCACCTTATAGTGCAGTAAATGTAGAGTGAATTTGACATAGTCCTTTGATGTTTAACCATTTAACTGCCTATTGCCCGCTGTGCACAGTTTCCCTGAAGCCACCGGGGTGGCGGTGCCACCGGCTTGGGCCCGCCATCTCTGCTTGCAGCTATATTTATTGTTAAAATAGTTGAGAAGGACAACATTGGACACAACGTCATTGTGTTTGGTGCAGAAATGATGTACTTCACATCAGGTTGTTTTTCACTAATATTCTTCCTCTCCACTTCTATGCGCCCTTAGTAAATATGATCAAAGATGACTGTAAAAATAAATCTGCATTGTTTATCCTTTTGATCTTTAATTCATAAAATCTAACCTTTCATTGAAGGAAAAGAATTGGAAGTGGGGGAAATACCACATTATGAAGGATCTGTAGAGATTCTGCATGAAGGAATGATCTCTGATCTCTTGTCAGGTGTTCACCAAACTCATCAGGCATTTTAGGTGAAGACTGTTATCTTGGGAAAAAGGAGATTGCAAAAAAGTACCAATAATTGTGGCCAACATGTTTTGGAGAAAAACATTTATTTCATAATGTAATTTTCCCCCCACTTTCAATTCTTTTTCTTCAATGATAGATTTTTGCTAATTTTATCAATTAAAGATCAAAAGGATAAACAATGCAGATTTATTTTTACATTTTGTCACGTATGTTTTGGTTTTGTGTTCATGTTTATGATTTCATGTCTTATTTTGTAGTTTGATCATGTTGCTTGTTTGTGTCACACTTCCCTTGATCCTCATGTTCTCCCTTAGTCTATAGGCTTGTTCGAGATGCATCGGCGCTGCGCAGACCAATCGCTGTATGACATCAAAGTACTGCGAGAGCGATTCAAAAGCATAAGGAGTCGTCTGGTCTCCAATTGCTCTCGCGGTACTTTGATGTCATTCGCCGATCGGTCTGCGCAGCCCCGATGCATCTCGAACAAGCCTAATGTGTCATGTTCTCATTGGTTATGGTCATGTGTCTCTGAGTTCTGTTCTGTCATTGGTTCTCTTGTTCCTTGTGTCACTTCCCCATTGGGTGCCACAGTCATGTGTTCTCTTAGTTCTTGTATTTAAAGCCATTGTCTTCCCCATGTTACTTTATTGTGTAGTGTTAATGTAACCCTGCTGTCGGTGAGTCATATAGTCAAGTCTGCTCATCGTCAAGTGGTTGATTTGTTTGTTTGTTCACTTTGTCATAATAAACTGCACTTGGGTTCATCAAGCTCACCTTCAGAGGACTGATCGTTACACATTTATATTTATCTTTGATATATCTAAAATCCCAATTTTGAGAGGATAAAACAATTGAGTTAACATCTCACAATTCTGACTTTTTTCTTTTTATTCCATGGCAGAAATAAGCTGCATAGAAATCTTATTCATACACACGCTTGTTCAAATTGTGCATATAGATGGATCACTACAGGTTTTTATTAAATTGTCAGGAAATCGGGCAGTAGGAGGAGCTGCTTCACAGTCGTCAACATCTTCTGGGGGCTGGTCTGCAGAAAAGGCCATTGACAGTAATCGAGGTCTCCAGCAGTTGAATACATCATGTTCATCAACCCTTAATGAGACTAACCCATGGTGGAGGCTGGATCTGCGTGATGTGTACAGAGTTAGAGAAGTGGTTGTCACTAACAGAAATGACTGCTGTGCAGAACAAATAAACGGAGCAGAGATTCACATCGGAAACTCTTTGGAAAACGACGGCAACAACAATCCCATGTGAGACTCTTGAGGTTGAGTACAAATGTGAATATATGACAGTATCTTTATCTACTTCATCAGTTTCTCTCTCTGTCTGTAGATGTGCTGTTATTCCTGCTATTCCAGCAGGAGAGTCCTACAACTACTCATGTAATGGGATGGAGGGACGTTATGTGAATGTTTATATTCCTGGTGATCAAAAGATTCTTTCTCTTTGTGAGGTTGAAGTCTACGGGTATTTGGCAGGTAATTCATGCCATAGTTAAATCTTGCTTTAATAAGGAGAGTTCACCAAAACTGAAAATTATACTTTATTCATGCTCATGTCCTTCCAAACTAGTATGACGGTATTCATGCTTTAATAATCTCTTACATACAGATTATTCTGACGGATGTATTCTTGTGAAGAAGGATGGTGTTTTGTTAATGCTAACCTCAGGAATTTGGAAAAATTAGTATAGGAAGCAAAAAATGCATTCATTGCATTCATTTTCAACACATTAAACATCTCATATTGCTTGCATTTTAGGATTTGTCTTCTGTGTTTTCCATTTGACCTAGTTTTCCCTGTGTATTTCATTGGTTCATCCCACTCACCTGTGCCTTGTTAATCATCTTGTTAATTATCCTGTTTGCTCCTTTGTTTGACTGTGTATTTGTATCCTAATTTAGCTTCTGTTCCCTTTCGAAAGGGAACTTCTACTCTGCGCTGACTGCGCTATGGGGAACGTCCTCCGTGACCCGTGCTCGAAATGCCAAAAATCACCACACTCCAATCCTATTGGCCGGCGACAGCCTATCACGTCAAACGGCGCGAACCGTGACGTATAAAGGGAGCGCCTGGGGAAACAGCCGACATCCTCTTGTCTTTTCGCGACTGCTTTTGCTCGTGCCTTTTTCACTCTGCCAAAAGAAAATAGGTCTGCTAAATCGTTCAGGAAGTGTGCTGATCCTTGTCCCAGGTTTCTGACACCGGAGGACACACACAACTTGTGTGTTTTCTGTCTGGGCAAGGAGCACGCACGGTCAGTACTCGAGGGTGCTGCCTGTGCTAACTGTGAGCGTTTTCCTATGAAAACGCTCCGTTCTCGTTTGGCCCTCTTCTCGAGGGGAGAGGTGCCATCACCGCTGCCTGGTGGTTCCAGCCTCGCTCGTGCTGAGGCTCAGCGGTGGCTGAAATCATGGGGCTCGCAGGTGGAGCTCGCTGAGGAATTTGAGAGGGGTGTCAATCTTTCTCAAGCTGAAGCGACTGACGAGGACGCGCTGCTGACGGATGACGACGATGTTTTATCTTTAACATCCTCGGACCCAGGAGCGAGTGCTCTCTTGGTCAAGGTCTTTCCGCTGGGGCGGTTGCGGAATTGCGTCGGACCACGCTCTGAGGGCCACCAATCAAACTGCCGCCTCGATCGGTCGATCTATGGCGGGCATGGTGGCCACGGAGCGACATCTGTGGCTCAACTGTGCGGACATCGGGGAGAAAGAGAAATGGTTTCTCCTCGATGCCCCGGTTTCGCCCACTGAACTTTTCGGCACCTCCGTGCAGGCGGTGGTTGAGAAGTTCGGGGAGGCGAAGACGCGCTCCGCGGCGTTTAGATCGTGCATCCCGCTCAGATCCAGCTCTGGGCCCAGACAGCCGGGAGATCCTGGGCCGTCTCGAGCCGAGGCTCGGAGTAAGTTGCAGAGACAGCGAGATGCCAGAAGGAAGAAGCAAGATCTGAGGGAGGTGATCGATCTCCGCTCTCGTGAGGGATTTTTCTCGCCCTCGCTCTTCCTTCGCCTCCCGGTAGCGTTTGTGACATCTATATGCTGCGGGCTTTACAGTCGGGCTGATGTTATGGGCCTATGATGGATATATTTCTGATGGCCCGCCGTCTGGCTTGATAGTGAAAGTGCTTTTGGGCTTATGGGACTTTGGATTTTCCCCTCCGTGTGACACAAATTGGGGAGGAATCTGCATTCTACGAGCCGCAGGAGGTAAGCCAGGTCCATTTTTTATTCTCAATATAGACCTTGCTTTTCCTGTATAGCTTCCCGTGCATATAGTTGTCATCTGTTCATGTTTTTAAGGGGTTATTTGGGCAAATAACTGTATGTTAGGCTGACTGTTACAGGCAGGCCCTTTATGGCTGCTTTGTTGTTTAGCATTGGTGTAGTTTCTCGGCTGATACTGTGTATAGCTAGAACTAGCTTTCGCTATTTTCAGTTATGTGTTGGCCGGTTTTTCGGCCACCTAGTGCTGTTGCTCGCGCTGCTTTCTCCGTGTGTTTGGGAATTTGTAGCCCGAGTGTAGCTTGGTCTACATACAGTCCTTAGCTAGCGGCTAGGCTAGAACTAGGTTAGGTGTGTGTTTGTTTACATCCCCCCTGTTATGACTATCCCCCTGCGGTTGTATAGTTCCTAGTTCTGGCCTCCTTCTGAGGAAGTTGCTGGCCGTTTTTTGCCCATATTTTCCCTTCATATGTTTATGCAGGCGTGTTATGTGAGCGTGCTTGTGCTGCCACAGGTTACACCTGTTTTCTATGATAGCAGGCTTTATCCGGCCTCTATATATGAATACGGTGTTGTTGTTGTACTCCCCGGTTAGGGTTTGTGTTTCACTGAGTGCATCACCTGTTGGATCGCACACTCAGGATGAGTGTAGGGAATTTTGTTTACCTGACCTCTCCCGGTCGTTTGCACCACAGCATCTGGGGTTCATTGCTGTTTGATTGTTGGCTATTTGCCTTTTAGCCTCTCTGTATGCAGCTTGTTTGGATACAGCGCTGTTGGTCTGCGATGCTGGTTACGCTCACGCTGTTTAGCATGTTTAACATTGCCTGCTGGAATGTGTATGCCTAGGCTCAGGTTGTGTAGCTAGTTCCCTTAAAATTGTCATTTTAGGTTATACTGGCCCTTCCTTGTAGCTAGGGCCCTGTCATGACCACGGGCTGGTGCCACATGGTTCTTTAAGTAGCAGGCCTTTCCAGGCTTCTCTTATAGCTTCCTGTTGGCCCAGCTATGCTGGTCGTGTACGGGCATCATTCCATGATGAGTCATACGTTACTCTGTTGTTGCCAGATGTTTATGGAAGTCGTTGGCCCCCGTTGGGGCCTCCTTTCATGTCTTACCTAGCATGTTGGCACAGCTTGTATGGGTTTCTGTATGTCTCATACCCCTTGGGTGTTGTATAAACGTACTAGCTATCGTCGCGCGCTTTTAAGGTTACAGGCCACTTTCAGGCCTTCCTTTGCTAGCATGTCGGATTTTAGCTTGGTACTCCTCTCGCTGAGAGTAAAAGATGTTGTTACTGAGTATTTTGTGCATTTATTCCCTTTAGCTCTAGTCGAGCTAAAATATTTTCTCTGTCTATTTAACAGGTTCTATTTTTGCTCCTAGAACTTTAGTGGCCGCTGGCTGATGTCGCGTGTGACGGGTAGGCCGTAAAGGCCTCCTGTGGAGCATGCTGACCTTTGACAGCAGAAAGGTATGGTTTCGCCGGCTGGCTGGGTCTCGGGTTGACTATGACCTCCTGTGTAGTCGGTCTGTTCAGCCTGAACCCTGATAACACTGCCACGAGCTGATGCCACGTGCCTGCTGGGATTATAGGCCCACGGGGCCTTTCCTTAGCGCATGATGGCGTATGTTGTACTCCTCTTGCTTAAAGAGTAGAAAGGTACTTCACCGAGTGCTCCGAGTGCTGCTCGTTGGTTTGTGTTGGACGGGCTGTCTCGTGGGCACTTGCAGCTGTTATGTCTTGGTGTTTTCTCCACCTTGATATGCAATAGGGTGTGGCCCTACAGGCCATCCTGGGCTACCGCCGTCTGCATTCAGTTCTAGTTCTCTGGTGAACTCTGGTTATGTTGTAGGCTCTTTTCCCGGCCTCCATTACTATGTGCCCGCTTTACGGTCTGTCTGTTAGGTTGAGCTTTGTACTTCCCTTCGGGGTTAACTGCGTAATTGTGCTTAGCTCCCTAAGCTGGTATGGTTGTAGACTTCTATGAAGTCTCCCGTTAGACCGGCCCCCAGGCTGGTTTGTGCTCCCCTGGGTCAGGGGTCTTTAGCGCACAGCCTCCTCAGCACCTTCTTAGCGGCTGAGTAGATCCTTGGATGAGTGGTTGTACTCCCCTCATACGAGGGTCCATAGCGTTTAGCTGAGTTCCGCTCTCCAGGATGCCCATCTCTGCGTCTGGGTTTGAGTTGCTTACTGCCCTTTCGCAGTCGCTCTTTCCTGCTCTCCTCTCTGGAGTTTGCGCTTGGAGATTCTGTATATCAGACAAGGTTGGCTAGGCCAGATTTAGCTTCGCTGGATCTGGCTAGGCCTCCTTGGTGGCAGCGGGATGGATTTTTCCCCCCGAGTGACTGGCCAAGGTTCCTTTGGTTCCTTGGCCACATTCCCTTAAAGGGACCACCCCCTCTCGGGCTGTTGGTTCCAGATGCTCGAGCAGCCTTGGTAGGCTTTTTTTGGAAGGCCTCTTTTAGGCTCAGCTTGGGCTGTTGGCCGTAGGGAATGCTGTCACTGACAGCCTTGGAGTTCTGCCCCCGGTTTTTCCCTGAAACTGCCGGATGTGTGTCCAGACATTTGGACTGGCATTCTCCTCTAGCATGGCGGCGTGGGTATATCGTTCCCCATAGCGCAGTCAGAGCAGAGTAGAAGTTCCCTTTCGAAAGAGAACGTCTCAGGTTATTTGTAACCATGGTTCCCTGAGAACAGGGAACGAGACTCTGCGCTTTCATGCCATGCTGCGGGATGCCTTCTACAGTCGCTCAAAGACAAGAAGATGTCGGCTGTTTCCCCAGGCGCTCCCTTTATACGTCACGGTTCGCGCCGTTTGACGTGATAGGCTGTCGCCGGCCAATAGGATTGGAGTGTGGTGATTTTTGGCATTTCGAGCACGGGTCACAGAGGACGTTCCCCATAGCGCAGTCAGCGCAGAGTCTCGTTCCCTGTTCTCAGGGAACCATGGTTACATAAGTAACCTGAGACGTTCTTTATCTCGTGTTAACGTTTCTACCTGGTGGATATCTTCATTTGGTTTTTGGATTATACCTGTTTGTTTCTTAGTTTCTATTAAAGTATGATTGAACTGATCTTCAAGCCTCATCCTTCTGGATTAACCAACCAGCCAGGTGTGACAGAACACAAGACCACCAAAGAATTGAAAGGTATGGATTACCTAAAAGAAGGGTGCTGTGTAGAGGAGATACTATGTATGCTCCATTTATCGAGATGGATTTCCAGTTGAGTCTTTTGTAGAAGAATTCCTCTGGTGTTGAAATTTGTCTACATGGGATGACGTTCAACAGATTCCAGAGTCTCGTCCCGTCACGGCCGCCATTCTAGAGTCTCATCCCGTCACGGCTAGAGTCTCATTCTAGAGTCTCATCCCGTCACGGCCGCCATTTTAGAGTCTCATCCCGTCATGGCCAGCATACGTGAGCCCTTAGTCAAGATGGCCGCCACCGCACCTGAGACTCCCATCCTTTTCCAGAGTCCAGAGATGGCTCCCTTCCATGTTCAGGGTTCAGAGATGACTCCAGCCCCTGAGCTCAGCCTAGAGAACATTGCAGTGCCCATAATGGAATTGGCATTTGTGTGTGTATGGGCCACACACACATGGGCTCCAGCCCCTGACCAGAGGCTCGCTCTCATCCCTGAGCTCACTCATGAGCCCGTTCCAGTATCCTCTCCAGCCCATGAGCGGGCCGGGAAGGTTATACTTCCCCGGCCATAGTGACCAAGCCAAGCTCACAGATCAGTTCATCCTGCTCCTTTGTTGCAGTCACTACGGAGGCCATTCCAGAGAAGACCGCTCTATCAGACACAGCTGCGGAGGTTGTCCCAGAACAGCCTGATCACTCAGACAGGGCCATGAAGGTCATCCCAGAGCTATCTACTCTGCCAGACATGGCCACAAACGCCGTCCTTGAGATGCCCATCCCTGAACTGTCAGCTCCTCCCTGGCTCATTGAACTGCCAGCCCTGCCCTGGTCCCCTGAACTGCCGACAGCACCCTGGAGGCTCCCAACTCTGCCAGCACCACCCTGCTTAACTGCCCGTGACCTCCTGTACTCCTTTTGGCGTGGAGTCGCACCTTCTGGGAGGGGGGAGTTATGCAGGATGTTTTGCCTTTGTTTTTGGTTTTGTCTTCTGTGTTCCATTTGACCTGTGCCTTGTTCATTACCTTGTTAATTATCTTGTGTTCTCCTTAGTTTGTCTGTATTTATATCCTCGTTTAGCTTCCACGTATTGATTTTTGCCTACATTTTCTAGAAAATCTAGCAGTAGATGGATCTGCTACACAGTCATCAACATCTGGGGACTGGTTTGCTGAAAAGGCAGTTGATCGAGGTCTCCAGCAGTTGTACACGGGATGCTCGTCAACCCTTAATGAGACTAACCCATGGTGGAGGCTGGATCTGCATCATATTTACAGAGTTAGCAAAGTGGTCATCACTAACAGAAATGACTGCTGTGCAGAACGAATAAAGGGCGCTGAGATTCGCATCGGAAACTCTTTGGAGAACAATGGCACCAACAATCCCATGTGAGACTCTTGAGGTTGAAAGAATGTGAGACATTGAGCACAAATGGAAGAATTAATGTGAATTTGAAGATAATATGACAGTATCTTTATGTCCTTAATCAGTTTCTCTGTCTATAGATGTGCTGTTATTCCTGATATTCCAGCAGGAGAGTCCTACAACTACTCATGTAATGGGATGGAGGGACGTTATGTGAATCTGATCATTCCTGGAAACATGAAGATACTCACTCTTTGTGAGATGAAGGTCTTTGGAGAAGGTGCATCAGTCATATTGGTTTATAATATAAGATAATAATAATAATGTATTCACATACATCATATATGTTGTCACTGAGATGCAGTGAGGAGTGTGGATATGTTTTAATATATGCAAGCTCAAGTAAATTATGTGTACAATCCAAACTTGTGGTCCAAAGACTTTTCGTCATCTTCGAAACACAAATGAAAATCTTTTTGATGAAAATTGAGAGCTCTCTGTCCCTCTATTGACAGCTATGCAACTAACTCTTAAAGTTCATTTCATGAGTTTCCTCATAAAGTCTTTAAGCTAATAAGGTTAAGTGTATTTGGCTTTCTGTCCGCTGTGGAGGGGCTCGAGGAAGCAGCTTCAACTCGAGAGCTTGGATATACCCCCCAGGGACTACTAATGCCTGGAAGAGAAGTACGATAGATGAGATACCTAAATTGTGTTGGTGGAGTTGGGGAGGTGGAGGGATATCGAACCAACTGATGCCAGAGCAGGGTGAGTAGCTGCTTATATGCTCTGGTCGTTAATTGAAAGATTCCCTCCTCTTGAAATTGTTTGAATTTCACTAATTGAAAGATTAGATGGGTTCACTCCTCCCGAAATTACGTTGTGAACTTCACAAAGAGATCGTAAAACTAATCCATATGAATTGAGTGGTTTATTACAATTTTTTTTTTTTTTTTTAAGAGACATAATCGCTTTATATGATTGAATTTAGGCTTATTTGCATATAAACATTCATCAGCTCACACATCAGTTGTGGTAAACGGAAGCTCAAGAATGTTTGCTTGACATGAGAGAACCAATGAACAATGAAATCACGTTTAAGTGTGTTCCAAAAGAAACAAGTCTTACGGGTTGGAGGGTGATTAATTTTTTGTGGGTGATTATCTCTTTAATTTGAAGTAGATTTGAATTTCTTTGTTTAAAAATGTTTAAAAGAAGAGTTTAAATGGGATGAAAACATTCTCAACAGAGAGAGAAACATTCAACTTTGAGAGAAAGAAACATACCAACTTCTTTAAAAAAAGACTCTTTTGTAGGTGAGATGAAATGAAATTAAAATGCACAAATACAATTTCAAAAAAATGAAAATTTATTTGAAACCTGAAAAAAATGAATGTTTGACTGTAAACATAACACCATATAATTGTCCACTTCAAAACCTGCAAGTTTTAAGCCTATCATACAACTTCGGACATGTGTTTATCATATTCTAGTCTAAATCATTTCAGTAAGGGATTGCTCTGGCGAGGACACACTGAGATGGTCTCAAGCTCCTAAAAAAGATCCAAAGTGAACACTTGAGTCTGTTTCACAACCAACTTATGAAATAATAAGCTGCACAAATAGGAATGATTAAATTATTATGAGATGTAAAAAGCAAATATGTTTTATTTACAGGTCGTTGTGGTAAAGAAATTACTCTGGAAATCAGCCATGAGGAATTCAGATAATTACTGAATTCTCGTTCATTAAAGACAGTGAATATAAGTACATTGCCTGAAATTCATTATTTATGTGTTTACAATGTAAAGACTCTTAAAGCACTTTTGCTTACTTTCCTGTTATTGTTATTTACATCCTAAAGAACTATAAAACATCTTGTTTAATTGTGTATTGTCAACAAATAGAGATAGATAGTAATACATATAATGAAAATAATTGTTAAACTTACAGTGCCCTCCACAAATATTGACACCTTTAGTTATGAGCTGAATACCCTTAGTTCATGTGGCCACAATTATTGCAATGTCCTATTGCAACAGCTCTGAGTTTTCTCCTATAATGCCTGATGAGTTTGGAGAACACCTGACATGAGGGCAGAGATCACTCCTTTATGATCTTCCTACAGATCCTTCAGATTCCCAGATCCATGTTGGTGCTTCTTCTCTTCAGTTCACTCCACTTTTTTTTTTTTTTTTTTTTTTTTTTTAAATCTGTTGGCATTTGATAGAATCCATGATACCATGTATCTGAACAAGATGTCCAGGCCCACCATATAAAGATCCAGCAGTATATTAACCGTGGACATGGGGTACTTTTATCTATGTGTGCACCAAATCCATCTGGTGGGTTTGCTGCAAAAAAGCTTTAAATGCGGATAAATGGGGATTTTCAATGTTTTAGCTATTTTCTTTCAGCTACTTTTATTTTGTGAAGCTCAACAATCTTATGCTGCACATCAGAACTATATTCTTTGGTTTATATTTTGGCCTTTGTGTTTCCTCATGTTTATACTCCTGTGGAACAGGAAGTCATGGCTGGACAATTTCATGTTCATGATCACCTGATGTGCTAAAAAAAAAAATGTAAATATGAATGGGAATATACTTCAGAAATATTTTACTCATAAAAAATTCTAGGGGTGCCAATAATTGTGGCCAAAAAAAAAAAAAAAAAAAACACCCCCACACACATTTCAATTCTTTTCCTTCAAATGAAAGGTTAGATTTTTTTTTTTTTTTTCAGATTCATTTTCACAGCCACATTTGCTTTACTAAAGGTGCCAATATTTGTGGAGGGCACTGTACATTCACATGACCCACAAGTGTAACTTAACTTGATGTGACAGTTTTCTGTATAATTACTGTCCATATTTCATTTTTATTTTAAAATCTATATGTTGTAATTTGTATAGTTATTTTATTGTTATTTATATTAAATTCCCTATTCATGTTGTGCCTTTGGAGCTGTAATGAGGTGAACAGGATCAGAATAGCATGTATTGGAAATAAGCAGCTGTTATTTCTTGGAATTGAAAGTTTTATTTCAAAAGATAACGCCGTTTACCTTTCTGTTTAGTTGTATGGAGGACTGCTACAGAAATGTTCAGTTCAGGTGAGGAAATATATAGAGGGTGTTTAGGTTTGCCTTCATTGGGTGTTTCTGTCTTTTATGATTTTACTTTCAACTCAAGAATTATTGCACTCTTGCAGGTAACTGTATGTATATATGAGCCATTCTACATTTCATGTGCACTGATAATAATTTACTTATACCTATATTTTAGTAACAATTTTCTTCCCCAAAATCTTTATTTATTAAAGGAAAGCAATATTATAATTTTACACCTTGTGTTTAAGTACAATTTTTGCAGTGTCTGTTTTTGAAGTGAGTTGGTCTTGTTCAAAATTATGAATAATATAAAAAAGTCACCTTTGAACTATGAAATTTATTCTAAAATCTAAATTCTAAAATCTAAAACCTTAAGAAAAAACGTGTTATAAATTGAGCGTGAATTGAACACATTATTGTGAATCATCTCAAAGATTGTCAGCTATTTTTGGGTACATTGTTATGGTTTGCAACATTGCAAAGAACATGAAAATGAGTAAAGAAATATTCCTTTCGGCTTTCAGAACATTGATCTGATCTGGTTGGTTGAGCAGTAGATATTTTATTAAGACAAAGTCTTATTCATATTTAATGAGACTGTACATTTTTAACTTTTATTTTAACAATAATAGCACATATAACAGCATGCTTCTTACAAGTAAATATCAACATTAAGTTATTACTGTTTCTAGAAGATTTTTTTCATGAGTTCAGCATGATTAATCTTGTTTCGATTTAAAATTTATTTTTTCAGAATTTGTACTTTTTTTTTCTTTTTTTTTTTTAACTGCAAAATACTTTTGTGTATATCTTTTTTTCTTTTTTCAGTGAAAACCTTTTTTTATATCCTTTAAAACATCCTAGGTGTATATTTCTGTTACGGTCACCGTCATGTTTTGTTTGTTTTGATTTGCATTTTGTCACTGTTCCTTTGTTCTGTTTCCCGCCACATGAGTCACCATGGACACTCATTGGACCACGCCCCCTTGTTAACCTGTTAAGCTTGTTTGTGTCAGTGTATTTAAGTTCCTGTCTTTGTTCAGTTGTTTGTCGGGTCTTGTTTGTACATTTGTACTTGGATGTGTTGGTGTATGCTCTGCTCTGGATTCTGTGTTTCTCCCTGTGGATTATCAAGTAAAGACTTATTATACGTTACTCTTCCTCGTCGTGTGTTTGCTCTACCAGCGTCTGTAACAATTTCAGACGAACACAGAGTTATATTAAATAATATCCTGGCTCTTCCAAGCTTTATAATGGCAGTGAATAAAGGATGATATTTTGAATCCCAAAATAGCACATCCATCCATGATAAAAAGATATCCATATGGCTCTGGTCTGGGGTTAATTCAGGCCTTCTGAAGTGAAGCGATGCATTTTTGTACGAAAATATCCATATTTAAAACTTCTCTCGTCTCCCTCTGAAGGAAGTCCAATCTGATAGTTCTCAGAAAATGAACTGTAACTTAGTGAATACTAAAAAAAAATAGACTTATGTCTAAAAAAACGTTGAAATGTCAGGTTTTAAATCGTGTAAGTCAAATCGAAAACAAATATTCTCTGTTTATGTAATCTGTATTAAAAGAGAGCCATGTCAGAAATCCGTGATTCAGCTCATTATCCGCTAATGCGGCCATGCCCACAGAGGAGCGCTATTCAGACGCAAATTCTGAGTCAATACATGCATTCATCGTCTCAATCGTGTATTTATTGTCTTGAAAAGTGTTTTGAATAGCCATAGTTAGCGATCTCTGTCCTCTGTTAGTTCGGTTAGTTCCTGGATTGCCTATTCTTCTTTAGTGCTCAGGCATTTGTGGACTAAAGGTGTACAGAGCGCCCTCCGGCTGCAAGTATGAATTGAAAACACAGTATCCAGCACTCATAGTAATGACAATAAATCCTGAATAAATATTACTCTTCTGTATAGAAAATTGACAAACATATGAGAATCCATCAATATTTCTCCAAATGTGCATGCTTTTAAGCTAAAAGCCTATATGAATGCCATAGAGGTAACATAATTGTTCAGACACTTTGCATCACAGAAATACATTATATTTTAAAGAATATATAGAATACCATTATTTTAAATTGTAATTATTTCACAGTATTGCTGTTTTTTCTGTATGTTTGATTTACACCATGATGAGATTTGAATCATGATCACAGAGGGTTTTTCACAGCCTACCTGACTGAAAGGCCTCATTAATATGCAAGTCATTTCAGGTCATTATTATGTGATTCTTTTGTCTTCTCAGGTGAGAATCACCCATTATACATGAGGATTCATGCCTCCACGCATACTGTGTTCTTGACAAAGATGTTTTAGAAAATTTAAATCTCTCTATTGTTTTATATGAACAAGCAGGCAGCATAATTTTTACCTCATTTCGAAGCAAAAACTCTAGTCTACAACCTCCAATACCCAGAAGTCTTGTGAACAAAGATCTAATATATTTTTTTGGCTTTATTTCAGTGACTTAAGTTTTTTGTTTTTTCAATAACCACGCATAAACGTTATTCCTTCAAAAATACAAACATGTACATACATGTTCCTCACATATTATTGTAGCCTAGTTTGTGCTGAATACAGTGTAATGACACTTTTTCCATTAATATGTTTATGAACAACTGAAAAAAGCACAAATGTCAGGGCATGTCAAAACTTCTCCAGGGTCCCAAAAATCCTCAGACCCCTGAGGGTTAAATGCCGTGTTATTAAACGTGCGCTCTGTGAACAATAAACCCTTGCTTCTGTCGGATTTTATCATGGACAAAAAACTGAACTTGTTGTTTCTTACAGAAACTTGGCAATAAACTACAAACTACAATACAAGATACACCCTGTGTCCGTGCCTCCTTTTAAAACATTTGAATGCCTTGTTTTAAATGTATCTGCTTCTCATGCTGCTCATAATGCTGCTATGGTCACTATTTATAGACCTCCAAAACCAAATAAGGAGTTTTTGTCTGAGTTTGCTGATCTACTGTCCATATTGTCTGTCAAATTTAAGAGAATTTTGATTCTGGGTGATTTTAACATACATGTAGATCAGACAGCTTGTGGCATGGTCAAGGATTTTCTGTCACTCTTGGACTGTTTTAATCTCTCCCAGTTTGTAAATGTTCCCCCTCACTGTAAGGGGCATACATTGGATTTAGTCATTGCAAATGACTCTTTTCTCTCTAATTTTTCTGCTGTGGATGTTGGTCTTTTGGACCATTTTGCTATCTTTTTTAATATTGAGGTATCACTTTCTAGTAGAGAAACTTCACAATCTATTTCATTCCGTAAATGGCAATCTCTCTGGCATGTCTCTTCTTTACATGTTATGACTTCTGCTCCTCTTGAGGATAAAATCTCTATATTTAACAATGTCCTTACAGCCAACTTGGACAACTTTGCTCCCATAAAAACACATAATGTCTCATTTGTACAGTCGTCCCCTTGGTATAATGATGATTTGCGTTCCCAGAAGGCAGCATGTCGGAAATTGGAGCGAAAGTGGCGTTGCTCTGGTCTAAATGTGTTTCATCAAGCTTGGAAAAGCTGTTTGGCACACTACAGAGTAGCTATTGAAATGGCAAGATCAACATATTTTTCAAATATTATTGAAAATAATCAAAACAATCCTAGACAGCTTTTTCACACAATTAATAGTCTACTTAATGTAGATGGTGTCAGTTCTTTGATTCAATTCTTCAGTGAGAAGATTGATAATGTTCGTGCAAATATTCATAGTTCTTCTGGATCTGCTGTTCAAACAGCTACTACACCAAGCTTTTCTGGGCACTCCATTTTCCGAATTTACTGCATTACAACCTGAGTTACTCTGCAAGCAGGTTTCTCGTATGAAAGCTTCCACTTGCATACTTGATCTTTTGCCTTGTAGTTTATTCAAATCTTGCCACCGAGAAGCTTCTGAACTACATCGGTGACTTCAGCTTGGGTGATGGACGAATCCACCTCTGAGCCCTCGGCCTCTGCTTCCTCAGAGGAAGATGTGTTGGTGGGGTTGAGGAGATCCTCAAAGTATTCCTTCCACTGTCCCACGATATCTCCAGTTGAGGTCAACAGCTGCCCACCTCCACTGTAAACAGTGTTGGCAGGGCACTGCTTCCCCCTCCTGAGGCCGGATGGTTTGCCAGAATCTCCTCGAGGCCGACCGATAGTCCTTCTCCATGGCCTCACCAAACTCCTCCCAGAGACCCGAGTTTTTGCCTCCACAACTATCCGGGCTGCAGTCCGCTTGGCCTGCCGGTACCCATCAGCTGCCTCAGGAGTCCCACAAGCCAGCCAGGCTCGATAGGACTCCTTCTTCAGCTTGACGGCATCCCTTACTTCTGGTGTCCACCACCAGGTTCGGGGATTGCCGCCACAACAGGCACCGGAGACCTTACGGCCACAGCTCCGAACGGCCGCGTCGACAATAGAGGCGGAGAACATGGTCCACTCAGACTCCATGTCTCCAACCTCCCTCGGGATCCGATTGAAGCTCTGCCGGAGGTGGGAGTTGAAGATCTCTCTGACAGGGGACTCGGCCAAACGTTCCCAACAGACCCTCACAGTACGTTTGGGTCTGCCGAGTCTGTCCAGCTTCCTCCCTCGCCATCGGATCCAACTCACCACCAGGTGGTGATCAGTTGACAGCTCCGCCCCTCTCTTCACCCGAGTGTCCAAGACATACGGCTGGAAGCCCGATGAAACAACCACAAAGTCGATCATCAACCTCTGGCCTAGGGTGTCCTTATGCTTGAACATGGTGTTCGTTATGGACAAACCATGACTAGCACAGAAGTCCAATAACAGAACACCACTCGAGTTCAGATCAGGGGGGCCGTTCCTCCCAAACACTCCTCTCCAGGTGTCACTGTCATTGCCCACGTGAGCGTTGAAGTCCCCCAGTAGAACGACGGAGTCCCCAGTCGGAGCACTTTCCAGCACCCCTCCCAGAGACTCCAAGAAGGCCGGGTACTCTGCATTACCATTCGGCCCATAGGCACAAACTACAGTGAGAGACCTATCCCGGGCCCGAAGGTGCAGGGAAGCGACCCTCTCGTTCACCGCGGTAAACTCCAACACATGGCAGCTAAGCTCCGCGTCTGGGGGATTGGGTCGCCGAGGCCCCCGCCTTCGACTGTTGCCCAATCCACAATGCACCGGCCCCTTTCAGTCCCTCCTGCAGGTGATGGGCCCACGGGAGGTCAGCCCCACATCGCTTCTTCGGGCTGAGCCCAGCCAGGCCCCGTGGAGTAAGACCCGGCCACCAGGCGCTCGCATGCGAGCCCCCTACCCCGGGCCTGGCTCCAGGGTGGGGCCCCGGTTGCGCCATACCGGGCGACGTAACAGACCTTGTTATAATCCTTTTCATAAGGGGCTTTTGAACCTCTTTGTTGTCTTACCTGTCACCTAGGACCTGTTTGCCTTGGGAGACCCTAAAGGGGCATATAGCCCCTGACAACATAGCTCCTAGGATCATTCGGGCACTCAAAACCCTCCACCACGTTAAGGTGACGGTTCGAGGAGGGGTACTTTTTAAACCTCAATTTAAACTTGTTTAACAAACTTTTTTTTTTTTGTATATATAAACATACTTTTAAATGTATATATATTTATAGTGTTAAACAAGTTTAAATCGAGGTAATATGGTTTAAATTTACAAGAGCTGTACAAAATATGCTGAAGCCTGTATTCTGTAATCTGTATTCATCCCAAACAAAGAACATGTCCTGTAAACACAGTGTTTATTTACTGTATTTTGCTAGTTTTTTACAGGATTTAAGTTTATCTGGAAATATGATGCAAAAATAGTTTAGCAGTCCTGTAAAAATGAACTACACTCTTAAAAATTAAGTTTTTTTTATTGGCATTGATTGTTCCATGAAGAACCTTTAACATCCATGGAATCTTTCAATTACACAAAAGGTTCTTTATGGTGGAAAAATCATTAAAATGTACTTCATACAAACAAAAAATGTCTCTTTTAAGAACTGATCACTGAAAGGTTCTTTGGGAAACCAAACTGGTTGTTCTATGGCATTGCAGTGAAAACCCATATTTAACGTACTTTAAATAACCCACTGGTGGGTTTGTGCATATTTGACCCATCAGTGGGTTGCAAAGCAATCCAAATTGGGATACTTTCAGCCAATCAGATTTATCGTGCAGCAATAGAAATTACACAATCCCCTTTAAGCAATGGGTGTGTCAGTGACGGTGTCCCCACAGCTTATTTAAGCTTATTTGTTTGTGTTTTTGCAGCTCATTTGTTGGTCTGTGCACAACTAAAGGTGTTTGTACACAGCAGTAAACACCCTGAAAATCTGTGATGAACACAATAATAATGATGATCACCTGTCATGACTTTTCTTGCCTTTCTTGGACTCTTTTAATAAGGCTTTTTGTGATTAACTAAAATGTGTAACTCAAAATTATTCAAAAATATTCTCTGTGTTAATGAATGAAAACCCATTAGAGATAGTTGAGATGATGAAGATGGAAGGGAGGAGAGACATAGTTGATCATGTGGTGTGCATTTAAATGGGTTGTCTTCCATAAAAGTATAAAACTCACACTCTTCATCCCTAAAAGAAAGACAGATGCCTTTAATCGAACATGAAGAAGCTCTTCAAGTGCCTGATGATCTTACTGGGTAAATACAACATACATCTGCTATTTTACTAGATTCACACTAAATTAACTGAGCTTTCTGCAATGTTTTCTTTGTTCAGAAATGTTGCTCTGTTTGTAGTTTAGTTTACACTCATCTCTATCTACCATGGGTTTATAGCATATTAAGGAAAGTATTGAAATTTCTTGCCTAACAAACCTAAATAATCTAGATCAGTTGCTGTTTCATACATTAACTCTTATATAATGAAGGCATTTTTTAACCCCATGTTTCTCAGCATTTACATTATAGTGTTAAGAAATCTGGGATCGGTAAGTTTTTCATGTTTTTGAAAGTCTCTTCTGCTCACCAAGGCTGCATTAATTTGATCAAAAATACAGTAAAAACAGAGAAATATTATCATAATTTAAATGGCTGTTTTCAATGTCAATATATATCAATATATCTGTGATCAAAGCTGAATTCTCAGTTGAATCTTCATATGATCCTTCAGAAATCATTCTAATATGCTGATTTTGTTGCTCAAGAAACATTTATGATTATTATCAATGTTGAAAACGGTTGTGCTGCTTCATATTTCTGTGGAAACAGCAATACATTTTTTATTCAGGATTGTTTGAACAGACAACATTTATTTGAAATATTTTATTTTTTTACTGATACATTTTTTGAAGGGCTGCTTGTCACTTGATCTCTAGGATAGTATTTCTCAGTTTATTTTATAGATCTACTTTACTAATCAAATCTTATGTTGAGTAGATGCTAATTTGTGCATGCAAATAGTTTGACAGTCTGCTTTATGTCTGTGTTTGTCAGGTGGTGATTCCACAGAAACGTGTTGTTGTCTGACTGTTTATTCAAATCTGTTTGTTGCTTATTATTATTATTGTCAGTAGTTCTCTTCAACATGTTCATTACGCAGATCAATGTTTTATGTTTCCATTATCATTCAGAAGATATTTTGTTAGTGACAGTATCAAAGTAAATTAAAACAGAAATACAAATCTAAATGTTATTCAACAAAACCTGGTTCTTTGATATTCACTCCACAGGGCTTTTATTAATTGAGGAAAGGGCAAATGGACAAGAAGGTAAGAATCATTTATTTTATTTAAACATTTGTTCTGTTTTTTTCTTTCTTTTCTGTTTGACAAAGTTTTTGCCTTTGTCCTTGAAACATTTTCCAGAGAATGCAGCACTTTATGGCAAAACTACTCAGTCATCAACTTTCGGAGGCTCGTTCCCTCAATTTGCTCTTGATGGTTCGCTCGCCAGCTGGACCCACACAAACTCAGAGACCAACCCGTGGTGGAGAGTGGATCTGATGAAGATATACAGAGTGAACAGAGTGACCATCACTAACAGACCAAACCTTGGATCAAGGATAAATGGGGCAGTGATTCGTGTCGGGAACTTCCTTGACATTTATAGCAACCCCATGTGAGGATTTCTTTGACTGTTTTGATGAATGTGACTGAAGATTAACAGAAACTGATAATACATGATCTCTCTGTCTGTAGATGTGGTGTAATTTCTACTCTTGCATCCGGTGCCACAGGCACTTACCAATGCCGTGGGATGGAGGGACGTTATGTGGTTGTTCATATTCCTGGAGATCAGAGGATGCTTAGTATTTGTGAAGCTGGAGTCTACGGGTATTTGGCAGGTAATTCATTGTTGTCAAGCACTTTTTAATATTGAATGCAATAAATAAATTTTTACTACACAGTTCTTTGAAATGCTTGAACCTGATTGGTCAGTCGTGACGTGAGTGAGAAGGGTATAGCTTCAGCCTGGAGATCTCCAAAACAGGGTGGGAGCTCCAAAATAGGCTGTGGTTTCTTCCCATTGACAGACAGGCACATGGCGTCAATGAAGCTTTGCACATGGAGACCCCTTCCCGTTTTAGAGGTTATGCCCACTTTTGGAGATCTCCGGTCTGCAGCTATACCTACTTGAGCAGCACTGTATAATGGTCGCTCATTCTGCGATTCTTTCATGTCTTTATTTTTATTCAAAACGCAGCTTCTGCCATCTTGTCTCTCAGTTGTTGACTGCATTTTAAGTGAAATTGGAGGATTCAGTAGGCCCATGGTAATGTCATAGTGTTTTTTTGTTGCCAGAAAGAGTTTTTTTGTTTGTTTGTTTTTTTACACATTAATAAACCAGTAAGATTTTAAAAGAATTTCTTCTTAAATCAATATATCACGTCAATATATCATTTGATGAAAAGCTGTGCAATGAGTGGTATGACTGAACATTTTCTCTTAAATGTCCGTCTTCTTTGAACTTTGAACAAAATTGCTTCAGCGTGATACAAAACTGAATAACCTGACAGGGTTTATTTTGTGATAATCAAAACTTTATTTGTGCTCATGTCCTTCCAAACCACTATGACAGTATTCATGCTTTATTGGCATCGTATTTATATCATTCTGCTGTGAAGAATAATTATTCCATCTGAAATCTGAAGACGCCTCTATAATATGCTTTATTTGAAATAACAATGCAAGAAAAAAGTCAGAATTGCAAGTTTATATCATCACAATTGTGAGTTATAAAGTCAGAATTGTGTGAACTCATATAAATCACAGTTCTGAGAAACTCGCAATAGTGAGGAAAAAAGTCAGAATTGTGAGATAAAAAGTCGGAATTACCTTTTTTTTTTTTTTTTTTTTTTTTTTAATTCACTGGCGGAAACAAGCTTGGGGAAAGAAATAAAATCACCAGGGGGTGTATTACAGAAGCGTTCTATCTTAGGTTCTAACTTAAGATATAAGATTTTTCACAAATTTGTATTACTTATGTTACGAACCCCTACTTAAAGTCAACAGAAATGGGAAAATGTAAAATAAAGGAAAGAAACGTGAATCACAAATACATTACTAAATATTTATTAAAAGGCAAAGAATCAGGAACATGTATTGTATGAAAAACAAGAACAAACAAAATTATTCCAAATATAACAAAAGACAATAAACGCAAATTAATAATATTAATACCACAAACTTTAATCAAAGCAAAACAAAACCACTTAACAAATAAAGAAAGACAAAGAAATGAAGAAGCTTGTTTGCTCCTCTCTCCTTCCATGCTCTCCTTTCAGCATCCTTCATATAGTCAATCAAAGAGCGCGTACAACTAGACACAGGTGCACGGGGGCAGACCTAAACAATCAAACTCAGACAGAGAATGAAATAGCAAAGTCATGACGTCACACATAGAGAAAACCAAAACACACTCAAGGCACAGGCTGTAACACAGAAGGAACTTGATTTAGGATCTTATCTTACAAAATCTTGCCTTATGTCTAGTTAGGAAATCTTAAACCTCTCCATCGAGTTCCGTAATCACTTGTCAGATCTGTTACCAAGCAACCAACAATGTGCAAGATGCTGCTGTGATGTAAACATATGATTAAAATTAGCATGCTTTTAAATTCAGTACAGCAGAAATAAAAGTTTTCATATTCGCTCACTCAGAAAGACAGAGAGTGCGCAAGAGTTGCCGAAAATGTGTCTGCGTTACAACCATAAGGCGTTGTGTTGCATAAAGATGGGTCTGACAGGTTTTTATTAATTTTCCAGGAAATCGGGCAGTAGGAGCCGCTGCTTCACAGTCGTCAACATCTGGGAGCTGGTCTGCAGAAAAGGCCATTGACAGTAATCGAGGTCTCCAGCAGTTGAATACTGGATGCTCGTCAACCCTTAATGAGACTAACCCATGGTGGAGGCTGGATCTGCATGATATTTACAGAGTTAGAGAACTGGTCATCACTAACAGAAAACACTGCTGTGCAGAACAAATAAACGGAGCAGAGATTCGCATCGGAAACTCTTTGGAGAACAACGGCAACAACAATCCCATGTGAGACTCTTGAGGTTGAAAGAATGTGAGAGCTTGAGTACAAACGTGAAAGATTAAAGTGAATGTGAAGATAATATGACAGTAACTTTATCTCCATCAGTTTCTCTCTCTCTGTCTGTAGATGTGCTGTTATTCCTGCTATTCCAGCAGGAGAGTCCTACAACTACACATGTAATGGGATGGATGGACGTTATGTGAATGTTTATATTCCTGGTGATCAGAAGATTCTTACTCTTTGTGAAATTGAAGTCTCGGGTATTTGGCAGGTAATTTATTGTTGTAGAGCAAGATATAATATATTACATATTTTTATCTTTTTTTTTTTTTTTTTTTTTTTGTAAAAGCTTACTTTTAACCCATACAAGCAAAGTTGATTACTGCAAACAATTAAAACATAATTCATTTTGCATAGGATACACATGTATAAAGTATTTTATATTATTTAAGCATCTGGAACTTTTTCAGTTAGTCAGAATTTTCTACTTCAAAGTGACTGGGAAGTCTAATAAAAGCGTTTTCACACACACACACACACACACACACACACACCACACACCACACACACCACACACAAAAAAAAAACAGTCCCCCCACACACAACATATTAGAGACGCACATATTACATAAAATGCCAAATGATATAAAACATACAGAACGTACCTTACAGCATCTTATGAAAGTGCATTAATGTTTCCAACTGAGACATACTTTACCTTGTTCACAAACCTGTGATACTTTCTGAGGGAGACTACAAAGAATGATGAACCGTAAATTGTCAATTTCAGCCTCGTTGGCAGAACCAAAACCTGTAGGACTGTGTACCCAAGTCCGATTCTTACAATTAAGGGGAAACTGGTGAAAGTTATTTCTAAGATTGACCCAAAACATTCACCAGTTTGCCCTAAATGTAAGAACTGTACTTGGTGTCATGAACGGGTTGTAAATACAAACACGATCCAGAAGATGAATTACTGATATGAAGTCTTCAATATACAAAGATCAGGCATAACATTATGACCACCTTCCTAATATTGTGTTGGTCAACAGCCCTGACCCATTGTAGCATGGACTCCACTAGACCCCTGAAGGTGTGCTGTGGTATCTGCACCAAGATGTTAGCAGAAGATCCTTTAAGTCCTGTAAGTTGGAGGTGGGGTCTCCACAGATCAGACTTGTTTATTCACCTTCTTCCATTGCTCCGTGGTCCAGTTCTGATGCTCACGTGTCCACTGTTGGCTCTTTCGGCGGTGGACAGGGGTCAGCATGGGCACCCTGACTGGTCTGCAGCTATGCAGCTCCATACGCAACAAACTGTGATGCACTGTGTATTCTGACACCTTTCTATCAGAACCAGCATTAACTTCTTGAGCAATTTGAGCTACAGTAGCTCGTCTGTTGGATCGAACTACATGGGCCAGCCTTTGCTCCCTGCATTCCTTCCTTGGAACAGTTTTAATAGATAATGACCACTGCAGACTGGGAACAGAGTCGGAGGATTGAGGGACACCTGTGAAGCCGTTAGGCTGAAGGTCTCTGGTGGAGCAGAAGGAGGGAGGGAGGAGTCAAAGGGGAGGATTCAGGGCGATGAGCTGAGATGGAGTGACTTGATCAGTGGCAGGAGATGGACCCAGGAGGAGCTGAATAACCGAGGGCTTGGCAGGGACTCTGGGGATACAGAATACCTCATGCTGGATGGGACCAGCAGGGGCGCAGGCTGGGTGGGATCAGCGGAGGTAGAAGTTCATCCTGTCCAAACACCAACAAACTGTCTACAGAGTCCAGCAGCGACTCACTCCCTGTGGCAAGAGTGGGTGGGGGCTCCTCTCCATACCCTTGTACTCCACAATAACTCCCCCGGGGATGGGCGATGTTTCCGGCTTACTCACCTGGTCAGACCCATGAAGCTTGGGCTCCGGGGTGATGATTGGTTCATTTGCTTCCTATTGCACTGGCAACTCCATCGCTGTTCCTGGCTCTCTATCTGCATTGGGCTCACAACGGCTAGAAGCTGTCTACACTGGACGTGACAAAGTGACCATTGAAAATCCATTTTTCCTTCCTATGAGCAGTACCGTAGAGTGCTTGGAGTACATCATAAATAGAATGAGGCATCAATTTACTGTTGGGGATTTTGTCGCATTACGTCGCACCACACCGCACCAGTATAGACAACATCACCAACAATGGGTTCAATTGTATTTTGTCACGTTACATCATGTCGCTTACGTCCGGTGTAGACACAGTGTAAGACCTCAAACAAATACTTTCATTCCAAGTGGTCAAAAACCACATCCACAGAAATGACCATAGCCTTACATTTTTCGCTATACCACCGTCAGACCGAATGGTTCCAGTTATGTTACAATTACAAACCATTCTCAGCCCAGAATTCTCTCCGTGCTGGTAGAATGTGTGTAGTGGTGTCGCCAATCAGTACTGGTCACTTTTCTGTTCCCTGGCTACCAGTTTTTCTATAGCTAGCTAAGCGTGCTATTTAAGCAACGTAAACACAATTTAATAATAAAATTATCTGATCATCCTCCCTAACACAGTCACTATTTACATCTCATATCATCAGTAAACCATTGTTACCAAGGCAACGACTGATTAATTTATATTCAATTCTAAAGAGCAGCCGTTATCAGCCCCACAGTGGAAAATGAAACCATATCCAGCTGGCCCTGATTGGCACGGAATGGAACAGTTAAGCAAAGAGAATGGTTTGGCTCGACGGTGGAAAAGCAGCTATTTAGTTATAAAACAATACTATGCAATGTCAAGACAACTAATATTAAAAAAGTGAGTATCTTTCACAAATAAATCCAGTTTGATCTGGTGCAGTGAGTTGTGGCAAATAAACATCTAATCTTTTAGCAAGTATTTTTGATAAAATTTTAGCATCAACATTTATTACAGATACTGGGCGATAAAAGGAGCATTCCATATAGGGCCTATCCTTTCTTTAAGATAAGTAAAATATTTGCATGACGCAATGAGGATGGGAGACTTCCTGATTCAGTGGTGTTCTCTCTGCATTTACAATTCTTTGCCTACAACTTTGCCTACAACTCTCTGGATTCTTCACTGGAAACTGAAAGTAACTCATTCCTGCTAAATGTTTACACTTTGAATGAATTTGAACAGTATAAGTTGACAACATTATGACTAAAAGTTTGCTAAGAAGTATTTCCTACTAAAGCAAGGTGATATTTGATATTGGTAAGCGTATACATAGCAGACTGGTGGGAGTGGCCTTGGACGGCAACATGTGCATTATAGATGTTGAAGTTTTCCTACCTATTTTGCAAAAGGTAGGACAACAGCCTTATTTCTCTGTTTTCTCTAGTCAGGTAGCACCTGATTGCTTTTCTACTGCATATGCAGCCATGTTTTATTTAAAAGCCCATTTTTCCAGAGGTGAAGTACCCCTTTGTCATGAGCACCAGTTGGAGTGCCCTAGTTAGCCACTAGAGGGCACTCCAAACCGGACTGTTCCTCACCACACCCTTGGACTTCATTTCCCATAACACACTTTATCCTGTCATTACACCCAGCTGTTTTGTGTTGGATCATTAGTTCTGTCTATTTATACCTGGTTTGTTTCTGCTTTTGTTATTGAGGTTTCATTTTTGGTCACTGGCTTCCGTTTGTGTTTTCTTTGTTTATTGTGGATTGTTCTGTGGACTCTGACCCTTGTCTGCCTGGATTATGTTTTTGGATTACCCAATTAAAGCTGCATATGGATCTTACCTTCTTGTCTCTGTGCCAATCCGTGACAGAAACCTCAATCACAAATTAGATCCAGCAGTATGAGTTTCCGGACTCTTCCTCCAGCCACTATGAGGGAGCGTATGGCTCGACTTCGGGCGCTGATGGCTCTTCACCAAGAGGGAATGGAGGTAGGGGGCTTTGCCCAGTCTTTTTGGACCATGGCGGTGGGGCTGGGCTATAATGATGCGGCAATAAATGAAATCTTTAATAAATGCCTTGATGACCCTTTGCCTCAATGGGAGATGGAGGGGCTTCAGATCCTGGATTTTTGGGGCTTTGTCAACTCTCTCCACTATCGGAGTCGATGGGCAACACAGAGTCAACCAGAGCCTGCTCCAGAGCCCGCTCCAGCCCGTGAGTCCGCTCCAGCCCCCGCTCCTGAGCCCGCTCCACCCGCCGCCCGATCCAGCCCGTGAGTCCGCTCCAGCCCGTGAGTCCGCTCCAGAGCCCGCTCCAGTTTGTGAGTCCGCTCCAGAGGCCGCTCCAGTTCGTGAGTCCGCTTCAGAGCCCACAGAGGAGGTGGGCACTGAGTCTCCGCCTCACACACGTAAAAGGAGGAAGAGGAGGAAGAGGGCCTCCTTCATCCTTCAAGGCTTGGAGGCCTCCCCAGAGCCCGTTGTTGGTCCGGAGACCACCCCAGAGGTCATTCTTGCACTTCCCAAGCGCCGTGCCCTGCCGGCGCCACCCAAGCGCCTTGCCCTGTCGGCGCCACCTGAGCGTTTTGCCCTGCTGCTGCCATCCAGGCCGTCTGCCCTGCTGCCACCGCCCAGGCCTTCTGCCCTGCTGCCGCTGCCCAGGCCGTCTGACCTGTTGAAACCCGCCTGGTCAGTTCCACCAGCACCGCCCTGGCACTCAGCCCGGACTCCAGTTCTGCTGGAACCAGCTTGGTCTGTTCCTCCAGCACCGCCCTGGCATTCAGCCCGGACTCTAAACCTGCTGCAACCCACCTGGTCTGTTCCTCCAGCACCGCCCTGGCACTCAGCCAGGACTCTGACTTTGCTAGAGCCCCCATGGTTTGTTCCTCCGGCTCCCCCCTGGCCTTCAGTTGGGGACTCTGGACCTAGCCCCCATCCCTCCCCCTGGTCCTCCTCCAGTCCACCTCCCTCCTGATTTTTTGCTTTATGTTTTGTCAGATGGAGCGTCTGGTAGCCGCTCCATAGAGAGGGGGTACTGTCATGAGCACCAGTTGGAGTGCCCTAGTTAGCCACTAGAGGGCACTCCAACCCGGACTGTTCCTCACCACACCCTTGGACTTCATTTCCCATTACACACTTCCCGGACTCATTATCCTTTCATTGCACCCAGCTGTTTTGTGTTTGATCATTAGTTCTGTCTATTTATACCTGGTTTGTTTATGCTTTTGTTATTGAGGTTTCGTTTTTGGTCACTGGCATCTGTTTGTGTTTTCTTTGTTTATTGTGGATTGTTCTGTGGACTCTGACCCTTGTCTGCCTGGATTATGTTTTTGGATTACCCAATTAAAGCTGCATATGGATCTTACCTTCTTGTCTCTTTGCCAATCCGTGACACCCTTTAACTCCCTCGGGTCGGCGGTCACGCCGGCGTGATCACAGTGTTTTTTTTCTAACCAGTGTGAAGGAGACTCAAAATACTCCATTAATGTTGCACATACAATTAAGAGCTATACACCATTTTAATCTGTGGAATATCTTCTTTTATTTGTGTACACTCAGAGTAAAAACAAAATGTTGTGCTTTTTGTAAAATAAAGAAAACTAACATGATGCGTGATCTCTCGTCTCCCTCTGAACGAAGTCCAATCTGATAGTTCTCAGAAAATGAACTGTAACTTAGTGAATACTAATGACAAAAAAATTAGACTTGTGTCTAAAGAAACGTTGAAATGTCAGGTTTTAAATCGTGTAAGTCAAATCGAAAACAAACCTTCTGTGTTTATGTAATCTGTATGAAAAGAGAGCCATGTCAGAAGTCCTTGATTCAGCTCATTATCCGCTAATGCGGCCACGCCCACGGAGTCAGCGCTATTCAGAGGCAAATTCAGTCAATACATGCATACATCGTCTCAATCGTGTATTTATTGTCTTGAAAAGTGTTTTGAATAGCCATAGTTAGCGATCTCTGGCCTCTGTTAGTTCAGTTATTTCCTGGATTGCCTATTCTTCTTTAGCATTGGCATTTGTGGACTAAAAGTGCACAGAGCGCCCTCCGGCTGCACGTATGAATTGTAAACACAGTATCCAGTGTTTACAGTGACGACATAAATAAAAATAAATACTCCTCTGTATAAAATTGACATAAACATGATAATCCATCAATATTTCTCCAAATGCATGCTTTTAAGCTAAAAGCCTATATGAAATGCCATAGGTAACATAATTGTTCAGACACTTTGTATCATAGAAATGCATATTTTAATAATAGAATACCATTATTTTAAATTGTATAATATTTCACAGTATTGCTGTTTTTTCTGTATTTTTTTACATTATGATGAGCTTGAGACATGATCAACAGAGGGTTTTTTTCACAGCCTACCTGACTGAAAGAGCTCATTATTTATGCAGGTCATTAGAGCTCTTTTTATGCGATTCTTTGTCTTCTCAGGTGAGATCACCCATTATTCATGATTATTCACGCCTCCACGCATACTGTTTCTTGACCAAAGATGTTTTAGAAAATTTAAATCTCTCTATTGTTTTATATGAAGGAGTAGGATGATAATTTTTACATAATTTTGAAACAAAAACTCTAGTCTACAACCTCCAATACCCAGAAGTCTTGTGAACACAGATTTAATATATATTTTTTGGCTTTATTTCAGTGACTTAAGTTTTTTGTTTTTTCAATAACCACGCATAAACGTTATTCCTTCAAAAATACAAACATGTACATACATGTTCCTTACATATTATTGTAGCCTAGTTTGTGCTGAATACAGTGTAATGACACTTTTTCCATTAATATGTTTATGAACAACTGAAAAAAGCACAAATGTCAGGGCATGTCAAAACTTCTCCAGGCCCCAAATCAGCCTCATACCCCTGAGGGTTAAATGACATAATGAGATCTTTTAAACTGTAAATAATATAAATAATATCATTTCAATTCAAGGGTTTGTGACATCAGATGGATACAATTGTTGATAGTAGTCTGTCATTGTTTTACAAATAGACCTAGTAGTTGCCTGTAAATCACTGTTTGAATCTTTAAAGCTGCAGTAATATTAGTGCTTGGTCTCAGTTTCACAAGCCTTGCCAGAAGATACCCTGACTTATTTCCTGATTCGTCTTTGTCTTGCTTAAAATAAAACAGATTCTACCCTCTGAGTTCCTCTGAGTAAACAACTGATCCAATGCCTCACAGAAATGACTCACTTCACCTCAAGTCATTGTTTGCTAATAATCTTCCCTTCTATTACAAACTTTGCATTAATGTAAATGCCTTTTTTCATAAATTTTCTAGAAAATCTGGCAGTAGATGGAGCCGCTACACAATCATCAAAATATGGGGACGGGTTTGCTGAAAAGGCCATTGATCGAGGTCTCCAGCAGTTGTACACGGGATGCTCGTCAACCCTTAATGAGAATAACCCATGGTGGAGGCTGGATCTGCGTCATATTTACAGAGTTAGTAAAGTGGTCATCACTAACAGAAAAGACTGCTGTGCAGAACAAATAAACGGAGCGGAGATTCGCATTGGAAACTCTTTGGAGAACAACGGCAACAACAATCCCATGTGAGACTCTTGAGGTTGAAAGAACATGAGAGCTTGAGTACAAATGTGAATATATGACAGTAATTTTATCTCCTTCATCAGTTTCTCTCTCTGTCTGTAGATGTGCTGTTATTCCTGCTATTCCAGCAGGAGAGTCCTACAACTACTCATGTAATGGGATGGAGGGACGTTATGTGAATCTGATCATTCCTGGAGACATGAAGATACTCACTTTGTGTGAGGTGAAGGTCTATGGAGAAGGTATATTAGTGATATTGGTTTATAATATCAGATAATAATAATAATGTCCTCACATCGTCATATATTTTTGGCAAAATGCAGTGAGGAGCAGGGATAAGTTTTAAAAAAGTGTCCAAATCATATTTCTAATATTTCATTGTTAACTGAAGTAGATGTTCTATGTATTTACATGTATGACTGTGTTTTTTCAGGTCCCTGTTTAAAAAGATCATTTGTAAAAATGCAGTTTAACTCCAGGAATGATTTGACCGACCCTTCAATGATAGAAAATGTTCTGAAACAGGTGAGAGAAAGAAACAAATTAAGCCTTTATGATTACTGTGAGGTGCAGAGATACTGTATATAGACTCAACTGTTCTCAAGTCATTTAATTTTTGCTGCATTTCATAGTAAACATAAAAATAAAAGTTCTTTTTTCACATTGATATTTCCATTAAGAACATTTTAACATTCATGGAATCTTTCCATTCTACAAAAGGTTCATTAGAGTGGTAAAATGTTCTTAAAAACTAAGAAAAAAATGATTCTGTTAAGAACTGATGACTGAAAGGTTCTTTGGGAAACCAAACTGGTTCTTCTATGGCATTGCTGCGAAACCCCATTTGGAACCTTTATTTATTTTATTTATTTATTTATTTAGTGTTGATTTATTTTGTGTTTTGAAAAATAATAATTTTAGTTGATTTACATAGAAACATTTCAAAACAATTTCAACTCATCTGTATGTTGTTTGAAAGTGCAAATCCTGACCCATTGTATTCACATTAATGTATTTTTATTTATTATGACCTCAAAGTAAGAATAATAAATTAAAACACACACACACACACACACACACACACTACTTTATCTGCTATCATGAAACTTTAATAAATTGCAACATTCAAGGTCCGATCAATTCGACTAACCAAGGTAATAAAATATCAACCAATACATTTTATATTCACATAAATCCACACACCTGATAAAAGACATCAGGCAATCAACAAACTAACAAATTATGCAATAAGCAAAACGAAGACACAAAAACGATTTTTGATTTTGAATATTTCCACAATATTCTGACATTGTTTTAAGAACAAATATGTTTACGGTGATGCTGTAGAGTTTCTTTGAGACACGACACAAAGGAAGCGAGTGGAACATTTGAGTGTGTCGTCACATTCTGATTTAATCAGTTTAGTATGAATGTTATTTTCAGTTTGGATCTGCTCTTGCTGATAGAGGACTCACAGATGTGACACTGAGATGGTCTCAAGCTCCTAAACAGATGATCCAGAAGGCGAACACTGATAAACGTGAGTCTGTTCTCACACGTGTACTGTAACTTGTGAAATAAGCTGCGCAAAAGGAAATGATTATAAAATTACTGTAATGAGTAATGAGCAAAAATGTTTCATTTACAGGTCACTGCGAGAACAGAAATTCCCCTTGAAATCAACACTGTCTTTGACTCACTAAATTCACATTTACATTGATTCTGATTCTAAATTAACTGAAATTTCTTCATAATTACGTTTACAGTGTAAAGACCCTTAAAGCACTTCTGCTTCGCTGTTTGTTCAATCAAACCTTTAAGAACTATAAAACATTGTATATTGTCCACATTAAGGAATGCAGAGTAATAAACATAATGAAAATAAATAGTTGTTCACATTGATTTATTTGCAGTTTATTTTAATATATTGTTAGGGATATTCTGAGTTTATGTTTGGATGGGTGTTTCAGTTCTGTTTTCTCTCTTCCCTGTTTCAGTTAGTCTATAGGTTGCAAATGGTTTAAGTATTCACATGTTTCATGTTTCTTTGATTGGTTTGTTCTGTCTATTCTGTCCTGTGTTTTCTTCAGTTCATTGTTAGTTCTGCATCACGCTTTAAGCTGGTTGTTCTGTTTCTGAGTTCCTTTTGTTTCCTTTTGATTCCTTTTGTTTAGATCATTTTCTCCTTATTACTGCAACCAATTTGTGATGTCTATGTATTATAAGTTTTTCATGCTTTGCATATTGGTAATGTTTCTCAGGAGCTGTAGTGATGGAGAACAGTGTATGTGTGATGAAGGACCTTTTTATTATTATTATTATTATTATTATTATTAATCTTTGGGAAAATATAATATATAGTATAGATATTGGGCTCTTTTCGATCACAAATATATATATATTATTAATATATATATATATATATATATATATATGACACTACCGTTCAAGTTTGGCACGGCAAGATTTTATATGTTTTTAAAAGAAGTATCGTCTGCTCACCAAGGCATTTATTTAATTAAAAATACAGTATATATGATATATTATACAAAATAATATTTTGTACAATTGTACACAATAAATGTTTCTTGAGTATCAAATCATCATATTAGAATGATTTCTGAAGGATCATGTGACACTGAAGACTGGAGTAATGATGCTGAAAATTCAGCTTTGATCACAGGAATAAATTACTTTATAAAATATATTTTTAAATTGTAATATTTCACAATATTACTCTTTTTACATTTTTATTTTTTTATTAAATAAATGCAGCCTTGATGAACAGATGAAACTTCTTTTAAAAACATTAAAAATCTTACTGATCCCAACTTTTGAAAAGTAGTATATATCATGGTTTGCTTTATATACTTCATTGTTTCTCAGCATTTACATTATACTGTTCAGAAGCCTGGGGTCGGTAAGATTGTTTTAATGTTTTTGAAAGTCTGTTCTGCTCACCAAGGCTGCATTTATTTGTTGAAAAATCATGAAAACAGTAATATTGTGAAATATTACAATTTAATATGTCTGTTTTCTCTGTGATTATATAGTAAAATGTAATTTATTCCTGTGATCAAAGCTGAATTTTCAGCATCATTACTCCAGTCTTCAGCATTTCAGTGTTTTTAGAGATTTCAAACTTTTGAAGGGTTGCTTGTCACTTGATCTCTAGGATAGTATTTCTCAGTTTATTTTATAGATCTGCTTTACTAATCAAATCTTATGTTGAGTAGATGCTAATTTGTGCATGCAATAGTTTTGACAGTCTGCTTTACGTCTGTGTTTGTCAGGTAGTGATTCCACAGGAACGTGATCTTGGAGGATTTTTTTTTTTTTAAATCTTTTGCATTCCCTCACAAAACTTTTCCATTCCCATGCAAAGACACTATCATTCCCTTGCTGTAAGCTCAGACAAACTCTTCCTGTTTAATGTCCCGCTGGCTGGCAGTAGTGTTTCAGTTAGTCCATACGTTAATAATGCACACAAATAATGCGCAGCTCATAGAGTTTGAACTTGTTGGACTCAAATATAACGAAATGAAGTCAGTGCTTAAGTCAAGCAGTTCAGTAAAGATGGCAATATATTCACAGATTTTAACTTCCCGGATCAATAACTCATGAGCTAAACGTTGTTAAAACACAAATGCAGCTACTTCCAATCATAGTAACACAGACAACGAGCTACAACAACCCAACTTTCCTCAAATGTGCTTTATAATAAATTAGTCTCTATGAGCAGACGGCGGAGAGAAGTCTGAAGGGACCGTCTGAAAAGTGCAAAACCCAAAACCCTTTTGCTCATTTTATATTATGAAATACTCAATAACTTCACTGTAACACACTGTACTGTCACCAAATTCAGTTCAAACGTCACTGCTCTCCTGCTGGTTGTACTGGAACACTTAGTTTGATAAAAAAAAAAAAAAAAAAACATAACTATTGATTATTTATTCAAAATCAATAACGTTACTGTTACTGTTATTGCTGAAAAGAAATGAATGAAAACTTACAATCTGTTTAGGACAAAGTGTTCAGATCACTGAGTTAACTGTTTTGAGAACAGTGATCCGAGTTTGGAGAAATGAGTCAAATCAATTGAGAAAAACTTTAACTTGTTTATTGAACTAAAAATATTAACATTTGCCAACATGCTGATATTCAGCTCTTTTCGAGCACAAGCACAGGCCCTTTCTGTTGTGAGGCCCGTTTCAGGTGAAACATAGCAAGAGCCGCTACTGAGTCTACTGCATAAACATTGATGCAAATGTTTGAGAGTTGACAATTCAAAGTTTGCATAAAAATGGATGTGAACACGTTATGGATGGATTCCCACTGACGCCTCTGGCTTCAGCGGTGCAAATTGGCTTAAGTTAAAATTTTTTCCGACTCTAATGTGTTTAATTGTATTTATTTGTAAGTGCCTTTCTTTTTTACACTTTTAAACAACACCGTACATCCAAGAGTTGAACAAAACTAACAAAAATTACATAACAGCTACATAATTCTAAAAGGCTATACACAAATAACACTTTAAGCAGCCTTTAAAAACTGCAAGAGATGGAAGCCGTTCACACTCTAAAAATGTTGGGTCATCTTTTCTACCTAGATGCCTGTTGGGTCATTTTTTGGGGTTATTTTTTTCCAGCATTTGGTAAGCTGTTATGTTACCCAGGCATTGGTCAATACACCCCTTCCATACCCTCTGACATCACAGCTTTAGTTGACATTTGATATTCAATAGTATTCTTGACATTTATTCAACAGTGCTTTGATCTGCCTGCATTGACACTATTCTTTAAGAGCTGCTGTGCAGCCAAAATTATATACCAGTTATCAATGTAAAGCTGCTTTGACACAATCTGCATTGTAAAAAGTGCTATATAAATAAAGGTGACTTGACTTGACTTGACTTGAGGCATAAGAGCGTCCCCGAACTGGTGCATTTCTTCAGTGAAATACAGGTTTGTATATGTTTTATTTCAACTATAAAGTCTATACTCTGCTGTAAATAATTTCATTTTACACAACGCAACATACAGGGATGAGATGCCAGTAAGGTAAATGTGTCAGTCAGCATCGGTCGTTTCGCATGACAGAAAAGCTTTTTGCCTTGCCTAAATTAAACAGATTTTACTTGTTATAATGCTGAATCTAATTACTTTGGATGTTGAAACATGTTCTCGGAACTGTGCGCTGTTTGTTTAAGTGGTTATAAGGGAATCTGTCGCGGGATCGTGCAGCAATCAGAAACGGTCTGAGGTTTGAACTTTGCAGTTCCCCCGCCGAACATCAGCCCATCAAAGACTCAGATTTCAGTAACACACACCGGCACGAGAACCAGCACGTTTTCGGTGGAAAATGAATAAACGAGAACGGTTGATTACACTTGAATTAAAATGTACTTTTAAATGTTAAATGTTTATATCAAAAATGTTTGTTAAACGAGTTTAAATCAAGTTAATATTGCTTACATTTACAAAAGCTGTACAAAATATGCGGAAGCCTGTATTCTGTAATCTGTATTCATCCCAAACAAAGAACATGTCCTGTAAACACAGTGGTTATTTACTGTATTTTGCCTTTTTTTTCAGGATTTAAATTAATCTGGAAATATTAACCAATGTATGATGCAAAAATAGTCTAGTAGTCTTGTAAAAATGAACTACACTCTAAAAAATGAAGTTTTTTTTTGTTGGCATTGATGGTTCCATGAAGAACCTTTAACATCCATGGAATCTTTCAATTACACAGAAGGTTCTTTATGGTGGGAAAAAAGGCTCTTTTAAGAACTAATCACTGAAAGGTTCTCTGGGAAACCAAACTGGTTCTTCTATAGCATTGCTATTACAACCTATATACTTTAAATCACCCACTGGTGTTTTTGCATATTTGACCCATCAGTAGGTTGCAAAACAACCAAAACTGGGTTACTTTTAGCACATCAGTTTTTATAGTGCAGCAAAAGCACGATCAGCTTTAAGCAGTGGGTGTGTCAGTGACGGTGTTATAGTCCTGACAGCTTATTTGTTTGTCTTTGTTTTTGCAGTCTGCGTAAACTAAACACAATGATGATGAGCATCATCCGTCATGATTAAATTTTTTTTTTGCCATTCTCAGACTTTTAAAAAGGCTTTTTTGTGATTAACTAAAATTTGTAACACACTTCTATGTTCATGAATAAAAATGCAAAAAGAGAGACATGAGTTTGACAGAAGAAAGGAAGAGACACGTTTGATCATGTGATGCACATTTAAAATGGGCCATCCTCCATAAAACATACAAAACTCACACTCTCCACACCTAAAGAAAGACGGACACCTTTAAACAAACATGAAGAAGCTCTCCAAGTGCCTGTGGATCTTACTGGGTAAAGTGCAACATACATCTGCTATTTTATTAGATTCACACCAGTGTGGTATAAAGTATTTGATAAATGTAATTAGTTACTGCACTTAAGTATTTTCTTGGCTACTTTGTAGTTGTACTGAATATCAAAGATATTAGCAACTTTTACTCTCTACTTGATTACATTCTTGAACAAGTAAATGTACTTTTCACTCCAATACATTTGTGATGAGTAATGCAATTAGACATTACATTTTGCATGGCACCTATCTTTTTCTGTAGCAGTTTGTTTCTGATATAAAGAAGCAATATCACCATCTAAGGTCATTGAATGTACTATATCTTGTGCATTTTGCCTTTACTCACCTAAACTTGTCAGCAAGGCTACTTTACGTGAATGTGAGTGCATTAGCAGGTAGTTGCTGAATCGCAGGTGTTTGATTTAGGAGATGAGGTAATGATTGCAGCCCGTGATGAGGCTCAAATCAGCACATCCAGTGCAAGTAGACTTTGACTATTTAATTTTACTTAACATTATTTTATTTATCCGCTATACTGACAAGACCTTTTTGAAGGATATTGGTTTACTTATGGCCTTCTTGTGCACTTGAGCTCAACTGAGACTTGAGAGCTTGTAGACGTTTAAGAGGCTATTGTGTCGACCTTGATTTATTGCAATATTGAGGTGTTCAGTTTTATTTTGATTTTAGAAAATAAACATGATTCAATGTTGTTGTTTAGTTTACACTCATCCCTCTCTACTGTGTATTTATAACATATTGTAAAGTATTGACATTTCTTGCCTAACAAATCAAAATATTCTAGATTTGTTGCTGTTTTATACATTAAATCTTTTGTATATATTTTTTTAACCCCACATTTTTTCATGGTTTGCTTTCTATAATTAATTGTTTCTTAGCATTTACATACTGTTCAGAAGTCTGTGATCACTGTGAATTTTCAGCATCATTACTCCAGTCTTCAGCATTTCAGTGTTTTTAGAGATTTCAAACTTTTGAAGGGCTGCTTGTCACTTGATCTCTAGGATAGTATTTCTCAGTTTATTTCATAGATCTGCTTTACTAATCAAATCTTATGTTGAGTAGATGCTCATTTGAGCATGCAAATAGTTTGACAGTCTGCTTTACGTCTGTGTTTGTCAGGTAGTGATTCCACAGAAACGTGTTCTTGTCTTTAAATTCAAACAGTCTGTTTGTTGCAGATTGGTGCGTCTGTAGTTTCCTCCAACAAAGTCACTTCACAGATTAATGCTTAGTGATGTCATAATCATTCTGATGTTTAATTTATTAGCAACAATATCAAAGGGAATTAATATATAATTTTAATGTCATTTAAAATCAATAAAAGAAAATAAATTGTGTGTTCCCACAGGGTTTGTACTGATTGAGGAAATGGCAAATGGACAAGAAGGTAAGAATCATTCATTTTATTAACATCTATGATTTTCTTTTTCAAACCTCATAAAACACATTGTGTCATCTATTTATGTCAAATAACTTCTGCATGGACAAATTCTCTGCTAGAATGCAAAGTTGACATGAAATGAAAATTCACACTATTTATTTTCTCAATGCATGTTTAGGTTTTTTAATTCATGTATCCATTTATTATTATTATTATTATTATTTATGTTTAATCAAAATGTCAACTGGGCCTTGGTGAAATCATATTTCTCTGGTGACTTATGCAGGATTCTCCAATTATTGGGTACACTTAAACTCCACCCCTGCACACTTATCTGCATACAGTTTTGAGAGCCACGCCCACATTTTAACAACCGATGCACAGAATACATTCATTCCTTTTCAATGATCCGTTTCACTCAAATGCATGTCAGAATACAGAAGAAAAGATCTGTCATAGATGACCTCTTACTGCCCTTTATCCTTTTCCAGAAAACGCAGCGCTATGGGGCAAACCTAGTCAGTCATCAGTTTACAACAACCATGTATCTGGAAATGCTCTTGATGGTTTTCCCGCCAGCTATACACACACTAACCAGGAGACCAACCCGTGGTGGAGAGTGGATCTACTGAAGGTATACAGAGTGAACAGAGTGACCATCACTAACAGAGCGACCAGCACTTCAAGGATAAATGGGGCAGTGATTCGTGTCGGGACCTTCCTTGACATTTACAGTAACCCCATGTGAGATTTCTTTGACTGTTTTGATGAATGTGACTGAAGATGAACAGAAACTGATAACAGATGATCTCTCTGTCTGTAGATGTGGTGAAATTTCCACTCTTGCAGCCAGTGCCACGGCCACTTTCTCATGCGGTGGGATGGTGGGACGTCATGTGGTTGTTCATATTCCTGGAAATGATAAGATTCTTAGTCTTTGTGAAGTTGGAGTCTACGGGTATTTGGCAGGTAATTCATTGCTGTAGAGCACTTTTTGAATATTGAATGCAATAAATACTTGTCAAACTTACTTTAAAGCCATAGTTCACCAAAAAAAAAGTCAAAATTGTTATACTGTACTTTATTTATGCTCATGTCCTTCCAAACCAGTATTCAAGCTTTTCTGGCATCATATGTACAGATTAATCTGATAATTGAGGGGCTTGTGTTGATTTTTCATCATGTTAAATAGTTAATTGCATAAGTTAACCACTGTTAAAGTCCTCAGTGCTAATTGAAACTTATGCCTCTTTCCACTGAGCGGTACGGTTCGGTTCGGTACAGTTCGGTACGGTTCGGAGCGGTGCACCTTGATCAGGCTTGTGTTTCCACCGCAAACAGTACCCTTACTTGATAGGCGTGGTGTAGCCGGAAAATAGTGATCGACGTCATTCTCGCGCGAAGAAAGAAAACGATATAGTAAACAACAATGGAGGACATACTACAGCAGATCTTGTTCTTGCTTCTCGGCTTGAGGCTGTCTGTCACAAAAAGAAGACGAGCTTTGCATTCGGCGTTTCAGAATACCAAGATCGCAAAGTTCAGACGTCCATGCCGCAGCACCTACCAGCAAGCGGAGGAGAAACCCCGCGTAATTTAAAAACTATTTTACTGTGTCATGAAATGTAGTTTTAAAAGTTTTTCAGGCGAGAATGTAGTTGTTTAAATCTCAAATCTGTGGTTAATTTATAAAGATAGCGCCTATTTGAAAATTTGATCTGACGTTGTCGGAGTTGTGAGATCCAGGCGATCACCGGGCGCTCAGTGCTCATGTACCCAGCCGAGAGCAGCTGTACCTCGGCTAGTCCTTCTGACATTCGCCGCTGGCTCTGATGTCTCTGTAATGGTTAAAAACAAGATATCATTCATCTTGTGTATAACGGGCAATCTTTGGTCTCATGAATTTATAATTTGTTCCCGGGCAAATCGTTTTGGCTGAGGGGAAAGTTAAGTTTTATAACTTTATATATTTAACTTTACCGTTGCGCTGTACGTTTGACTGAATTGTTTGCTTGTCTTTATTTCTTATTGTATAGCTTCTCATATTTTATTTATAATGGTTATTATTGATAATTAAAACTGACGTTTAACAAAAAGAGAAGGTTGTTTTGTCTTATTTCATTTTATTATAGGCTAATCAGAGTACATATGCACATATTGCCTGAACCACACATTAATAGGTTTCATATTTTTTAAATAAAAATGAAAAGAGGCAGGGTTGTGTTTTATATTTTGTTTTGTTATATAGCCTACATGAAGTGAAGATAATTAATGCACGCGTTGTCTGAACCACATTTGTGTGTGGCGCCTCTTGTGTTGTCATTCCCCTTGTAGCACGCGCAAGTGACGATTCTCTGTCAACCAATCAACGTTTTGCAGAGTGTAGCTCCACCCTTTTGGTACGGTACTGTTGTGCTTGGTACCCCAACGAAAGGGTCCCAAAAAAGTGGTACGGTTCGGAATTAGGGTACCATTCACAACTTTTGACAATGGAAACGGAAAAAAATGCGTACCGTACCGAACCGTACCGTACCGCTCAGTGGAAACGAGGCATTAATTTTCATTTTAAATGGGTGTTATTGAAGTTGGAGATATTGGTTATTTTAAAATGCATTTTATATCAATCTTTTATGCATCCTCTCTTTATTCCTGACTGTTTTCATGCATTTTAAAATCTTCAAATTTCTCTGGTAACAGACAAAAAATTAAAGTTAGAGTGGGGAGTGATCCATGATGGTTGAAACTCTGTGGTGACTAATGTGGGACATTAGTAATCCATTGCAGTTGGGGACTACAGAAAGTAGTGGGTTTGGGTGAACCCGAGGTCGGGGACCAAATTTACTGAGAGTGGACTGAGGGCAGTCCTAGAGCTCTACCTGGCCAATTTTAGGTGACAGGTCTCATCAGGTCTCCATCTTCACCTGGGTCTCCACTTCCATCAGCTTAGTCTACGTCAGTTGTCCCCCTTGTTTCATCAGCCAAGCCCCCATCATAGCTCCTTCTCCCTCAACTCCACCATGAGCTATCATCCTGGCTGAGCTCTGGGTCCCTGGCTGGCTACTCCTGCTCCTTGCTCCTCCCTGTCTCCTCCCACCTTCATCACCATCCTGGTCTCTCCCTCTGTCATCTGCCCTGGTTTCCTGCCCTTCACCTGCTCTGCATCGTCCTGCAGAGCACCCACCTTCAATCCTAAGCTAGGCTTTTATGGTGCAAGGATGTTAAAGTTATAAGCCAACTTTTCTTCCAGTGGCATTAATACAATGTATAGACCAGTTATCTGGTCTTTAATAATGTTCTCAAAACATTAGCACAAAAAAAAAAAAAGTATACATTGTTTATGGAACATTTTTTGAATTCCGGTTTTTGGATGTTATTGTAACATATTTCTCGGGGGACATTCGCTGAGCTTGTGGAAGAAATACTGGTGAACTGCGGGTCTGCGTTCACCATTTCCAAATCTGCCCAACACTGTGCGTGAGCCAGCAATCCCAGCAGGTGTACTTGTGGAGTTTGTGGGCATGGAGGAAAGACCTTTCCACATTCCTGCCATTGAGGGTGAGCTGCAGTTGTATTTATGAGGAAATGGAGGAGGATGTTTCACTATTTCTCCTGTCTTTGCTGGTTCTGCCCAGCTCGAAGTCTCCTTTGTCTCCGCTGGTTCCACCCAGATCCAAGTCTCCTGTGTTTCCTAGGATCCCACCAAGCCTCCATCTCCCACCTCTTCTTCCAATAGCAGGCAGTTCCTCTGCCCAGTCTCTGCTGTTTACCTTAAGTCCCTCGACGACTCCTCTGACTCCACTCTGGAGTCCACTCTGGAGACTGGAAGACCCGCGGATCTGCCTCGGGTCTTCCAGTCTCCAGCTCCCCCTCAGCACAAGGATCCCCTGGCTCCACCTCCAGCCGCTGAGCCCTTCACTCCACCTCGGCTCATCGACCAATCGGCTCCACTCTCCCTTGACTCCACCTGGGACCATCGTCCTTGCAGCTCCACTGGGCTCCCTCGTCCCTCCAGATATGCCTTGGTCAGACATCACTCTGCCTGCGCCACGGACGTCAGACATCCTTCAGCTGCGCTTCATCCCTCCACACCTTCGGCTCTGTCGGGCTACGCCTTGGTCCTCAGTCCCACTGACTCTGCCTCAGTCCACTGGTACCCTTGCTCCACCTCAGATGCCCGTCGCTGTGGCTGCACCTCGGTCTCCAGAGCCATTGGCGTTGTGTGGTCCCATCAGCTCTCTGTCTTCACCTGGGTCTCCACTTCCATCAGCTTTGTCTCCGTCAGTCGTCCCCTTTGTTTCATCAGCCAAGCCCCCATCATGGCTCCTTCTCCCTTAACTCCGGTGTGGGCCATCATCCCTGTCTGGCTACTCCTGCTCCTTGCTCCTACCTGTCTCCTCCCACCTTCATCTCCTCTGTCATCTCTCCTGGATACCTGCCCTTCACCTGCTCTGCGACCTCCTGCAGAGCCCTCACCTTCCCTCCTCAGCTAGAGTTTTACAGTGCGAGGACACGCCTTCCCAGGAGCGTAATGTAATATGTATTTCTATGTCTGTTTAGTTTCATTCTGGTTTGGTTCTGTTCCTATTCCCTGCCATTTGTACATTCACCTAGTTTCCTTGCATGTGCCAGTTAGTCACTAGTTGTAGTTCACCTCTTGTTCATTTAGTTTCCTCATTTACCCATTAATTTAAAACCTTAGTTTCCTCTGTTCTTTGTTCCATGTTTTATAAATGTAGAGTGTTTTCACGCAATGTTTTTAAACATTTAAACATTTGGACCTTTTGGAATATTCAGAGAACATTCAAATATAATGTTTTCATAACTTAATGGAAACATTAGCAAAACATTCTTAGAACATGTTTTTTTTGTTAGCTGTTTTTTTCCAGCCAGGTTATTGAGGCATTAATTTTGAGGTACTAGGGTGGTGTCTAATTATTGTGAATATAGTTGTTAAGGATGTTGTTAGACAATGTCATTGTGTTTATAATTCTGCTTGTTTGTTGACAGTAGTTGATGTAGAAATGACTCACTTCACCTCAAGTGGTTGTTCATTAATCATCTTCTCTGCTGTTGCTTTCAAATCTCATTCACACAAGTGCTTGTTCAAATTGTGCATAATGATGGGTCACGATAGGTTATAATATTTTCCCAGGAAATCGGGCAGTAGGAGGAGCCGCTACACAGTCATCAACATTTGCAGGCTGGTTTGCAGAAAAAGCCATTGACAGTAATCGAGGTCTCCAGCAGTTGAGTACATCATGTTCGTCAACCCTTAATGAGACTAACCCATGGTGGAGGCTGGATCTGCGTGATGTGTACAGAGTTAGAGAAGTGATCCTCACTAACAGAAATGACAATTTTGCAGAACAAATAAACGGAGCGGAGATTCACATCGGAAACTTTTTGGAGAACAACGGCAACAACAATCCCATGTGAGACCTCCACAAATGTGAAGGATTAATTTGAATGTGAAGATACGACAATATTGATCTCCTTCATCCGTTTCTCTCTCTGTCTGTAGATGTGCTGTTATTCCTGCTATTCCAGCAGGAGAGTCCTACAACTACTCATGTAATGGGATGGAGGGACGTTATGTGATTGTTTATATTCCTGAAGATCAGAAGGTTCTTACTCTTTGTGAGGTTGAAGTCTATGGATATTTGGCAGGTAATGTATTGTTGCAAAGCATTGTATTCAATAATATCATATCAAGGGCATATATTTCATTTGAATTATGAATCGTTTTAGATTCACTTTAGCGAGTTTTACAGAGTTTTACTTTAGCACTCCTCCTCTCCATCTCTCATTCATAGCAGACTAACGGTTGGAGGGGAGTGATTTAAGCGTTTTCAACCCAAGCCGTCAAACTGACGTTATCAGGGAAGGAACGCCATTCAAGACCGGAAGTAACTTTTCAGATTTTGATTAAAGATTACCGCGACAAACCACAAGACTAGTAATATGTTTACTAGTAATATGCACTAGTAAAGTTAATAGGGTCGATTTTGATTTCATGTGTACTTTAAACCAAATGGCTGCTTCACCACACAGGCCAAACAAAAAATGGTACCTTTACTCAATGTGAATGTAACCTAACGCGCACAGGATCAAAGGCGTCAGCAACAGAAGACAGGATGAGAGGATTCGCGGTTGAAGAGAAGATTCACATGGTTGACAATCTCAGCAAAGTCCACCACTCGATAACGCTATCCGGCTCCGTCAGGGTCTTTGATCATCGTCGGTCTCACACAGGCTTAACTAATTGAGGTCGCTGGCCGCTAGCAAAGTCCATGCAAAACACTAGCCACTAAACTTAAACTTATTGTCTTACTGTTATGAGTTTACCACTCACACAGACAGAACTATCACCATTAAAGTCTTGTATAAGAGTCCTTGTTGAACACTTTTCTTATCTGGTGCATTACCTTAACAGTCACCGTATATTTTCTTTCCTCGAACCACCCGCGTTCGTCTCTCACTTCCTTGTAGCTTGACCTCAACTTCATACACAAAACTTTCAGAAATAAAATAAATTCACAAAACATTTGTGTAACTCTTTCTTCCTATTCTTACAGGCATCTTTAAAGCATTTTCACATATACAGTGACAAGAAAAAGTATGTGAACCACTTGCAGAATCTGTGAAAATGCGAATAATTTTAATAAAATAAGAGAGATCATACAAAATGCATGTTATTTTTTTGTTTAGTACTGTCCTGAGTAAGATATTTTACATAAAAGATGTTTGCATTTAGTTCACAAGACAAAACAATAGCTGAATTTATTAAAATAACCCCATGTTGTTCTCACATCATTAGCTTCAAATGCATAAACATACCCAGCTGGATATAAATTAATGCAAATAGACTGTAACAATCACAACATTTAAACATTTGAATTGGATTTGCATGTATTTTTGTCACATTGCTCTAATCACTTAATGTACCAATGTGAACATCTACTCAGCCTTGCTGGCAAACTGCTGTTCTCTGCTAATGCAGCACCTAGTCAACAAATTAATTATTTTCAAATATGACTATATATTTCAAAGTTTTAAATCTGCATCTGATGTGTAGCATCACATGTCAAAACAAACACCACAAGGCTTCAGTGATAGTTTTTATTTTGCCTCTAGAGGTCGAAGACTCTAGAGCAGACCCTTCTCAGCTGCTCCCGCAACAGACACAACCAGGAAAATCTATGGTGTGGATTATTGCAGATAACGATAGTTCCAGAAATCTGTTGTCAGTGCTGATGTATTGGCAAAAGCGATATATGGATTGACCTCTAGCAGAAATGACTCACTTCACCTCAAGTCATTGTTTGCTAATAATCTTCCACTTTGCTACAAACCCTCTGCATTAATGCCATTTTCTAGAAAATCTGGCAGCAGATGGAGCTGCTACACAGTCATCAACATCTTGGGACAGGTTTGCCGAAAAGGCCATTGATCGAGGTCTCCAGCAGTTGTACACGGGATGTGCGTCAACTCTTAATGAGAATAACCCATGGTGGAGGCTGGATCTGCGTCATATTTACAGAATTAGTAAAGTGGTCATTACTAACAGAAAAGACTGCTGTGCCGAACGAATAAACGGAGCAGAGATTCGCATCGGAAACTCTATGGAAAACAACGGCAACAACAATCCCATGTGAGACTCTTGAGGTTGAAAGAAGATGAGAGCTTGAGTACAAACGTGAATATATGAGTATCTTCATATCCTTCATTAGTTTCTCTCTGTCTGTAGATGTGCTGTTATTCCTGCTATTCCAGCAGGAGAGTCCTACAACTACTCATGTAATGGGATGGAGGGACGATATGTGACTCTGATCATTCCTGGAGACATGAAGACACTCACTCTCTGTGAGGTAAAGGTGTATGGGGAAGGTAAATCAGTCATATTGGTTTATAATATCAGATAATAATGTCTTCACATCATCATACATTTTTGTCAACAAGACACATTGAGGAGTAGGGATATGTTTTAATAAATGGAAATGTGTAGGGTCCAAATCATAATTCTAATATTTTTTCTTCAATTAAAGTAGATGTTCTATGTATTACATGTATGACTTTGTTTTTTTTAGGTCCTGATTTAAAAAGATCATTTGTAAAATTGCAGTTTAACTCCATGAATGATTTGACTGACCCTTCAGTGAGAGAAAACATTCTGAAACAGGTGAGAGAAAGAAACTAAATTTAATTTTTACAGTATTTATATTCACATAATAAATCTTCACACCTGATAAAAGATGCAGGCAATCAAAAAGCTAACAAATTATGCAATAAGCAAAAAGGAGACATCAAATTATTGAAAAATGGAAAAGGAAAAAACATCCAAAAATGCACAAATGTAATTCAAATTTGGAATGTGTTCACAGTACATAGAATTAACATATATTAGGACCTGAAATTATTAAGAACAAAATCAGTTGTTGTTCTCCTGCAATGCATTTGCATTTACAAAAAGAGAACTGAGTTCTCTCATTTTCACAGTATTCTGACATTGTTTTAAACACAAATGGGTTGAGAGGAAGATTTGAGTGTGTCGTCACATTCTGCTCTAAATCATTTTAGTACACTCTAAAAAATGCTGGGTTGTTTTAACCCAAATTTGGGTCAAATATGGACAAACCCAACCGTTGGGTTAAAAAATGCATTTTAAAATTTAACCCAATGGTTGGGTTTTCCATTTTTGACCCAAACTTGGGTTGAAAAAACCAGCATTTTTTAGAGTGTATGAATGTTATTTTTAGCTGGGATCTGCTCTTGCTGATAGAGGACTCACAGATGTGACACTGAGATGGTCTCAAACTCCTAAACAGATGATCCAGAAGGCGAACACTGATAAACGTAAGTCTGTTCTCACAACTGTACAATAACCTATGAAATAAGCTGCACAAATGAAAATAATTCTAAAATTATTGTAATGAGTAATGAGCAAAAATGTTTAATTTACAGGTCACTGCGAGAACAGAAATTCCCCTTGAAATCAACACTGTCTTCAATTCACTAAATTTACATTGATTTTGATTCTAAATACACTGACTGAAATTTCTTCATAATTACATGTTTACAGTGTAAAGACTCTTAAAGCACTTCTGCTTCGCTGTTTCTGTTCATTCAAACCTTTAAGAACTATAAAACATTGATATGTCCAGCATTAATCTATATATATATATATATTATATATATATATATATATATATATATATATATATATTTATATGGTATTTACCATATGCAATGTAAATACATGTACATGAGCAGCATTAAACAGTAGGCCTATGCATAAATATAAAATGTCGTCAGTTGCAGCTTCTGTTCCACCTTTGCAAGTGTAAAAATGGCTTTAGTTGATGGTTGAAAAAAATTCATTGATTGTGAATGATTAAAGTAACTGGTTAAAGTTAGGTATTTGAACAACACAGATACATAGATTCAAGCAGATTTTAATAAGGTAATTATAAAAACATGCCGCTACAAAGCAAAAAAAAAAAAAAAATTACTCTATGTAAAGGCCTATATATCATTGACCACCCTGAAGGTCATTGTGTACTTCACATCATGGGTGTAAGTATAGTGTTATTCCGCCCTGACACACCCCCAACTAGTAAAGATCTGGGATAAAAAAATAAATAAAATCAAATCAACGGTCATTGCGTCACGCATGTGCTGTTTCATCTTCATTACAGCTCCAGAGGAACATAATCAATATGCACAGCATGAATTTAATAAAAAAAAAACTAATTAAACTAACAATACACAGATATTACAATAAACTGGCAAATAAAATATAAAAAAATAACCATGAATAATAATTAAATGAAATATTGACAGTGAACATACAAAAAAGTCACATTGTTTTATTATTACTACTAGTTTCAATGTGAAAATAGTAGTATATATATATATTATATTATATATATATATATATATATATATATATTTTTTTTTTTTTTTTTTTTTTGGTGGGGAAAAAGCACACCATATTCTATATATTCATATTCCATATTCACACACAAAACAAGCTAAGAACCGTTAATTAATTTGTTTTTTTTTATGGATAAAAAAGAAGAAAGTCTAATGGGAGATGTGCACTTTCGCAAAAACTCCCCATATAATCTCTGAAATGGTCTGTACTGCAATATGAATCTCTTACTTGCATCGTTTCTGCATTTTGTTGTTTATGATGATAAGAGAGAATTTGCGTGCGTTCAGATTCAGATTTCAGTCAGTGAGCTCATTAGTCACCGGCATTTGCGCGTGTGTTTATATATATATATATATATATATATATATACACACACACACATTAAAAAATCTGTGAGGACTTAATTGCCTCCCCATTTCAGAACACTACTGCACGCCACCGATTCCAATGCATAATATGTTTGACAACATTTCATGAAAACATAGGACTAATGACTAATGACTAATGACTCTGAGATACAAAGAACGATGTCCAATTTGTCATGCATTAGACATGCATTCTCACTCATTCTGTATTTGTTGTGCATTCAAGTCCTCCAGTAGGTGGAACCATTTACTTTCTCCTGTGATTATAAAGGACTGATACAGAGATGTGAGGTGGAGCAGGAGTCTGCTGCAGGTGAGCTTATAAAGCACATACATGAGCTCAAACCATCATCGGGTGTTTCTCTTTCCACTTATCAAAAGTGGTTACCTGAATTTTTATTCACTACATAGATTTTTTTTTTTTTTTTTAATTTAAAGAAATCCTACATGAAGATGTCCTACCTGTAGAAAAACATATGAAACGTAATGTTTAACCTGAATACTGACATAATGGCACAGCATTTAATTTCACTGCGATCGAAATAAAAGACATCTTGCAGTCAAAATAAGAAAATAAGCAACTGAAATCTGAGCACTATAGTGTGGATATCATTGCCCTGAGCGAGACAAGGCTACTGGGTGAAGGTTCACTGAGGGTCTTCTAGAGAGGCTATCCCTCTGGCAGAATGCAGCATGGTGTGGGAATGGCAATCAAGAACAGTATCCTACCCAGTCTCACAGTGAAACACCCATGGAGTAAGTGAGAGGTTGATGATCCTCCGTATCCCCCTAGCAAAGTCAGGCTGTGCTACTCTGTTAAGTGCAAAATGATTTATGAATGCAGACAGGAAACTCAGGGGCAGGAGTGGGCTCTGGAGCAGACTCGTGGACTGGAGCGGGCTCTGGGGCAGACTCGTGGACTGGAGCAGGCTCTGGGGCAGACGACTCTGGGCTGGAAGCAGGGCTGGAGCTCCTCTGGAGCGGGCTGGAGCAGATGGCTGGAGCTCAGATGGACTGGAGCATGGACTGGAGTGGGCTCTGGAGCAGACTCATGGACTGGAGCGGGCTCTGGAGCAGACTCATGGGCTGGAGTGGCTCTCATGGGCTGGAGCGGGCTCTGGAGCAGACTCTGGAGAGGGCTCTGGAGGAAGAGAATGGGAGCGGGCTTGAGCAGACTCATGGGCTGGAGCAGACTCATGGACTGGAGTGGGCTCTGGAGCAGACTCATGGACTGGAGTGGGCTCTGGAGCAGACTCATGGACTGGAGCAGATCATGGGCCAGAGCGGGCTCTGGAGCAGACTCATGGGCTGGAGCGGGCTCTGGAGCCATGGAGGAGCAGGCTCTGAGAGCTCTGGAGCAGACTCATGGACTGGAGCGGGCTCTGGAGCAGACTCATGGACTGGAGGGGCTCTGCAGATCATGGGCTGGGCTCTGGAGCAGACTCTGGACTGGAGGGCTCAGGACCAGAGTGGGCTGGAGCAGACTCATGGACTGGAGCGGGCTCTGGAGCAGACTCATGGGCTGGACTGGAGGAGGACAGATCTGGACCAGACTGGGAGATCTGGAGCAGGACTCATGGCAGGCTGGAGCAGACTCATGGACTGGAGCGGGCTCTGGAGCAGACTCTGGGGGGGCAGATCATGGACTCTTGGGGCAGACTCAGCAGATCATGGACTGGAGCGGGCTCTGGAGCAGACTCATAGACTGGAGAGCAGTGTGCGGCCCAAACACACCAAATGGCCATCGCTGTAACAGGGAGTGCAACTGCAAGTGAGACCACCTTTGAGAGCTCCAGACTTGGTACCACAGCAGAAATGCCAGCTGCTCGCACTGACATCAGCCTTGTATTTTCCAAACTAGAAGCCAGTCTCAAATGCCTAGGGACCACCTTTTGGCTTTATGTGCAACGTTCATGACGACCGGAAATTGGTGGAGACTCTGGCGTGGTGGCCATGACAGCGGGCTCTGGAGCAGACTCATGGGTTGCGGGAGTGCTGCGTTCCTTCTCTGTGACTCCAACAGTAATCAGAGACGCTCAGCTGTAATGCTAAGTTGATGTAAAATTCTAATGTCCAACTAGTATTGGGCATAATTGAGCTGAGCAGTTCAGATAGTTTCCCCCTTTGGATAAAGTCTGTCACATAGTCCTCCAGGCAGTGATCTCCTTAATGGAGATGCATAATCCTCACTTCTGGGTCCATGTTTGATTGGATCTTCTGTTACATAGGGTGAACTAGATCTATATGCAGTGAGTTTATGGACAGAATAAACATATTAAGTCCAAAACGGAGACCAGAGAACCAGGAAACAGAATGAGCTCACCAAACATACAGCGATGAAGGACAAGACTCGACAAGAAACACTGGGGTTTAAATACACAAGGGGTAATAAATAGGCAAACAAGACACTCCTGGGAACAATCAAAGAACTAATTTACAAGAAAAAACAAAACAAAAAAAAACTACAGTACAAAGGACTACAAAACATGGCACAGAACAGGAAATTAACATAAAAGTCCACACAAGACCAGAGGAACACAAGCTGGGATCATAAAAAAGGGATGGTGGCTCATGTGACCATAGGTGGTCAGGAGTCGGAGTATGTACTGGGGTAAGACGAGGATGTGTGCTGGCACCTGTACTTTTTAACATTTACCTCCTATGCGCCACAAAGCTTCTATATGATAAACTTGAAAGCAGCAATGGGATCACTGTTGAATCCCAAACCTCTTTAATATTCTAAGGTTCCAGGCCGCCACCAAGGTCTCAGCAATGCAGGTCCTGGAGCTGCAGTATGCTGATGACTGCCTGGTTGTGGCACATACCCCAGAAGACCTGCAAATTATCCTTGCTGCTTCTGTGAAGACCTATAGCAGATTGTAGGTTAATGCCACTAAAACTGAAGTGATGGCCAATGGAGGCTCAATCCTCCACCAACTATGCCTGAACTATCATTGAACAACAACCACTTACAGTAGTACCATCCTTTAAGTATCTAGGCAGCATTGTGTAGGACTGCAATCTCAATTGCGAAATAAGTTACCATCTATAAAGCTGTCTGCATCAGCACTCTTCTTTAAAGCTGTGAAGGCTGGGTCATATACAGCCACCACCTAAGGTTGCAGTGTGCTTGCTGCAAATCTTGGGGATCACATGCTATGACCATGATGTACCATCATTCTGAAGTGATTTCTAGGACAAACTGCAAGAGCATGGAGGCAGTGTTCACTGAACATCAACTATGCTGGCTTGGGCATGTTATTAGGCTACCTCAAGATCATCTGCCATGGCAAAAAATTCATCATGGCAAAAAATCAATCAGGGTCACCTACACTAAACCACAAACCTACCAGATAGTGTTAACAAAAGCAAATTTGACATAAAAACGCAATCGTAATGGCATTTTAGCTTGTTTTTGAACCCTCTTTGAGCTTTTTTACCGTGACTAGTTTTTCTTGGGATTCGTACCTGAGCTCTTCTCATCGCAAGTACAATTCTGTACCAGCCGAGCTACCGAGCTTATTACATCAGTAAAACTGAACATCTGGAGCTGGTTAAGTGATGCAAACGCCAAAATATATCTGTTTACAAATCATGCACTATGGTAAAAAGTGTTTTGAGGTCATAACATTATTGTGCAAGGAGCCGCATGAAAACAAGTCTTTATTAATCCATAATCTGGCCCTGTAATCATAATTGTGCGTGAAAACGATTAAAAGTGCATGCTGTTTTACTGCCTCTAGTGTTAATTTTTGTTAGAAACTGTAGTGATATGTACGTTTTGGTACATATTTTGCGTTTTGCAAAAATGTTGACATTTTTCCAATGAGTTTGTGTTAAATAAAAGGAAACAACAAAAAGACTACAGAGACAAGCAATTTACAACATGCAACATGCAATACAATTTGTGGATCAAGGATTGCACTCTACAGTCATCAAAGAGAACACCACAAATGGTTTAGGGTTAGGATTAGGAGAGAGTGTATGCAGTATGTACAGCATAAAATCTAATAAATCAAGTCTATGGAATGTCCCCATAAAACATGAAAACCCAGTGTGTGTTGCATGTGTGCATGCAGTTGGAGGCTTGATAAATACACAGTATTTCCATCTCGCCAGTCATCACAACAAACCAAACCTCTCTCTATTGCTAGGATCTGATTGGCCAAGAGGAATGTTGCAAAGCTATTGATTGTGAAACATGGTGTTGTTTTGCACTCTATATAAATCAGATCAGATCTTCTGTCTGTTTCTTCACTGATGTGGAGGTTGGAGTTTTTGGTTCCTCAATTTTAAGGATGCTCACATAATTAGGACCCTTGTTGAGAGTCTCATGACGCTGATGGCCCACTGGACTCCTGTGGAGCTCAAGCTCTGATTTACATTATTCAAATACACACAAAACAACAGGGAAATGATCAATGATCAAGCTGATCCAGATGGAGTGGAAAACAGGACAAACTACAGGCCTAGAGCTCACGATGAAGAACTGTAAAATCAGCCTGAGGGGCCATTGGGTTCATACAGTTATTTTTATAGATGCTTTTGAATACATGCATTGTGTAATTATATTGATAATTTTAAGTTAGTTCTTTCTACTCTGTCATTCGACATTTGCATGCAATTTTGGCATGCATGAATGTTTCCCCAAATATCTACCAGAACTGCTGTTACGCATGTTTTCTGCTCTTCACCTCGGCTAGTTTTTACTAAATCTGGGATTTTGTACAATAGAAATTCTTGGCTCTGACAAATTGCTTGCAGTGTTCCTCATTTGTAATGGCTTTAGATACGAGCACATGTAAATTAGGATGAACATATGCACTATAGTTCACATTACTGCACTAGCTTTTCCACGTATGTCTCCTAAAATTTGATCCTCTTAGTAATCTATTTACTAATTTCTGCCTCTTTTCAAACTGTGGTAATTGAGATGATTGGTAATCAGCTGAAATTTTATGTTCAGTATTTGTTGGTTAGTTTGTTAGTTAGTTGACTAGTTTATTTGCAATGTCAGGTGGTGTTTGTACATCATCTGCTTGACCTTAAACCATTTCAGGCCTGAAGGATTTCCATAGCTAACATTACAGGTATGAGATTTACAGATTCTTATTTATATAAATACTTTATATTTTACTTCATATTTTTCTTTTAAAAATGAACTTAATTATGAGTTATATTTTACTAATTCATTGCTGATTTTTTATTTTATTTTTTTTTTAATATATTAAGTCTTAAATATTATGAAAAACAATTAAAAATAAAGGTTCTTTATTGGCATCGATGGTTCCATGAAGAACCTTTAACAACTATGGAATCTTTCCACTGCACAAAATGTTCTTTATAATAAAAAAGATTCTTTGGACTATTAAAATGTTTTTTTGAGTATATGCACGATTATACTGAAGCAGAATTATCATTAAATATAGCTAAAACAAAGATCATGTTATTTGGAAAGTATACTCAACCTGAAGTAGAATTGAAAATTGATAATATCAGTATAGAAAGAGTCTATGAAAATAAATTTCTTGGTGTTATTTTAGACCACAAAATCAGCTGGAAACCACATATAAAACATATTGAAGCAAAACTGGTAAAGACTATAGCAATATTAAATAAAGCAAGATATATTCTGGATAATAGTTCATTGTATATTCTGTATAATACACTCATAGTGCCATATTTAAGTTATTGTGTGGAAATCTGGGGAAATACCTACAAAACCAACCTACAGTCGTTATGCACACTACAAAAGAGAGCAATCAGAATCATAAACAATGTAGGATATCTTGAACACACAAATTCACTGTTCTTGAAATCAGATACACTAAAGTTTATTGATTTGGTTAAATTTAAGACGGTACAAGTCATGTTTAAAGCAAGAAATAATTTACTTCCGGAAAATTTACAAAAAAATGTTTATGGAGAGGCAGGGTGGATATAATTTGAGAGATGAATTAAACTTTAAAAAGCTTAAAATAAGAACAACTCTAAAAAGTATGTGCATCACTATATGTGGGGTGAGGTTGTGGAATAATTTGGAGCAGGTGTTAAAATATTGTACAAACTTTAAACAGTTTAAAAAGTTGTATAAAAACGAGTTACTAAAAGGATATGAGGATGAACAAGAGTGAATGTGAGGGTGGATTTAAAGATTGATTGTATTAAGATTTAAGGGTGATGGGTGGTTTGGAATAAAAGGTAAATTTGGGTAAATTTTGGTTTGAGTTTAAAAAAAATAAGGTTTATTTGTTATTGTGTTATGAAGATATAATATATATAGAAAAATATTTAATAGATAATGGAATTCGGAACGGTTGTATAAGGGGTGGGTAAATAATAAGCTTTTGCTTCATCCCGCTCCTTTTCAGACACATGTAATGAATTGATGATTATTTATAGATATTGTTTATTTTTTATGTGGTAACACAATTGTTGTATTTCATATTTTATTTTATTTGATTTTTATTGGCTGTTGTTTGAAATAAAATAAATAAAGAAAGAAAGAAAGAAAAAAAGAGAAAAAGAAAGAAAGAAAGAATATGTGTATTTTTTTCTTAATAACCTATAAAACTTTCATTTGTTTCATTGCTTGGTAAGGTTTTCTACTTTGTGAATCAATCCAAAACATTTGATAGCATTTGTGTTACAAAGATGAACGAACATGAGGTTTGGAACGACATGAGGCTGAGTAATTAATGACAGAAATTTCATTTATATTAGATGTGTTGTTGAAATAATGTGCATTTAAATCAGTAGATCTCCACTGATGTCTGATGAGTTACAAGTAGAGAAAAAAGCAAATGCAAACAATAAAATGCAACCAGTGAGAACAGTTGAGCATATATAATGCAACTAGCTGAGAAGCTTTAATGCTCATAGTAAAAGCAGGTGTGTTTGTGTGTGCACTTTGACACTCAGTGATGAAGAAGAGGCAGATTTTGAAAATCAAAGTGAAATCTCATCAGGACGTGTCCAACCCTCGAATGCAAGCAGCCATCTTGGCAATGGTCAGTGTTCTTCACTAACAAATTGATTTACTTAAGGTCCTTTTGTGTGTTTATCCAGCATATGACAAACATGTTTGTTTTTCAGCTGAAGCAGATCATAATTATAACTTAAAAAGTTAGAATTGTGACATACCAAGTCATATTTATGCTGAAAAGCCGAAATTAACATACTAAGTCATAATTATGAGATATAATTTTAATGGCATTAAGACATTAAAAGATGAAAAGTGACAAAGTCGAAATTGACAAAAAGTCAAAATTATGACATTAAAAAGTTGAAATTGACATACTATGACATTAAAAAGAATTGAATACTAACTCATTAAAGAGTCAAAATATATGGCATACTAAGTCGAAATTGACAAAAGGTTATAGTTATGACAAAAAGTAAAAAAATATGAAACAAAAAGTCAGAATTATGACATTCTAAGTCATATTTGAGATGAAAAGACAAAACTGAAATACTAAGTCATGAGGTGAAATGTCAAAATTATTACTTAAAATGTCATTATGACATGAAAAGATTACAATATGTCAAAAAGTCAAAATTCGGACATTAAAACGTTGAATTTGACATACTAAGTTGAAATTGACAAGTCAAAATTTATATAAAAAAGTTGAAATTATGACATATTAAATAGAAATTGACATTCTAAGTCATAATTATGAGATGAAAAGTCAAAATTATTACTTAAAATGTCATTAAGACATTAAAAGATGAAAAATGACAAAGTCAAAATTGACAAAAAGTCAAAATTATGACATTAAAAAGTTGAAATTGAGATACTATGGCATTAAAAAGTAGATTTTTTTTACATACTAAGTCAGAATTGAATACTAACTCATTAAAGAGTCAAAATATATGACATACTAAGTCGTTGACAAAAGGTTATAGTTATGACAAAAAGTAAAAAATTATGAAACAAAAAGTCAGAATTATGACATTCTAAGTCATATTTGAGATGAAAAGACAAAACTGAAATACTAAGTCATAATTATGAGGTGAAATGTCAAAATTATTACTTAAAATTACTTAATTATTACTTAAAATGTCATTATGACATGAAAAGATTACAATATGTCAAAAAGTCAAAATTCTGACATTAAAAAGTTGAAATTGACATACGAAGTTGAAACTGACGTCAAAATTTATATAAAAAAGTTGAAATTATGACATATTAAATAGAAATTGACATTCTAAGTCATAATTTTGATATTAAAAAGTCAAACTTCACTCCCTAAGTCAAAATTGACAAGTCAAAATTATGACAGTCATTATGATAAAACTAATGACATACTAAGTCCTAATTATAACATAAAAAGTTGAAATTATGACAAAAATCAGTTATGACAGAAAGTCATAATTTTGACATTTTATCTCATAATTTCTTCTTAATATTTTTTTTTTTAATCTAGCATGCCATAATTTTGTCTCATAACTTTATCTCATAATTTAGACTAAAAACTGTATGTCATGATTTGTGTTGCTGTGCTCTGTCTTTATTGATGATGTGTAAGATGAATATATGGTTTTGGAGAAAACATATTATGATTATGAATATTATGAACTATATTTATGCTTATATTTTACCCTGAATACACTGTAACATGTCATGCATATTGATCTTGCAAAACCATGTACTACAATTAGTTCAAATAAAGGACCCATGACTTTTTAACAATAATTTAAACTAGTCCAATTTCAAAAATGTGATCTTAAGTAAATGTGTATTTTAAATTTCTAAAAAGTTAGCATGTAAAAATTTGCCATAAAGATTTACAAATGTACACAATGTAATGTATATAATTTAATAACTTTTGAATGTAGTCTAATTTCACCTAACTAACCACATATATAAATATGTATATTTTTATATTTCTATCTACTTCATCAGATTCTACATGTAACAGCTGTTATCATCTACAAGTCAATCATACAAATTCAGCACAATTTAATATCTAGTGTTTATAGTGTGTCTACTATAATATCATTAGAATGTGATATAAGGGCATAGAAAAAAGACTTGTTTTATTCTGCTTTTCAAAGACAATATTAAAAGTTACATAGCATAGTTACATAGGGTGGGTTATGCAAACATTATGTGAATGTTAAAAAAAATGCTACAGGAACATCCAACTAAAATGTTTCTGAATAAAAACTCCACGAACAATGTTTAAATAAAGTTTTTGTGCTAATGTTTTGAGAACATTATTAAAAACCAAATAACAAAAATTCTATTAATGTTACTAGAACGTTTCTTCATTACTTTGAGAACTTTTCCAGAACATTAGCTAAAGTTCTGAAATATATTCTGTTTTCATAGAGTTCTGACTAATTGATCTGCTCACTCAAAACTTTATCTTGTGTTCAGCAGTTAAAGTACAATCAGGTCTCATTTATGTACATGCAAATGGAATATGTTCAAGCTTTGCAAATTTTCCTAAACGATTTCGCATGCAAAACTCAAAAATCACTTTACATATTTTTAAAATGTAGCTTAATTTCAATATATCTTTGTACATCAGAATATATAATTATAAACAAGAATATATCATTTTAACTCCAGTATTTTTATTTATTTATTTATTTATTTATTTTTTTATCGGTGTGGTACAGAAACTAATCCATGTTTGATCAGGAATCTGGACTTTCAGAACTGAAACTCCCAGTCCAAATTTCCCCGCCTTGTGACGTCTCACACAGAGAGACAAGCCGAAAGAAAATCAGTCTTCGTTGACTGTGAAACCACTCCATCATCCTGCTGACTGAAGCTGCTGATCCAGAACGTACGGATTTCACAGTACAGGACAGGTTAGTTCGGTTCATTTTTAACAAAAACAAATATGACTCTAGATATAATTAGTGACGACAGTTATTGATTACAAAACATTTGAGTGTAAAAACAAATACAACCGTTTCATCAATTCAACTGTTAAAAATTACATACATTTTCCTGAAATAAAAATGCAATAAAGAAACTTTGTCCTGAAATGTTCATCTGATGGTTTAATTCTCATAGCTGTTGTTGTTCCATGTCTTGAATTACAGAAAGTTTTACATGTTTTTAATGGGTTTAAAATGAAAATCACTGATATTGTTGACTTAACTGACATGTAAAACATTTGCAGATGGCCCTCGGTCATTACTGTCAGAGCCTCTGAAGCTGCGAGACTTTACAGATTTTACAAGGCTCCATAACATTAATCTTTGTCATAATCAATGCTGGGTAGTAACTGATTTTATGTAATCTGGATTACATGATCAGATTCTAAAAACGAAGTACTTATATTACATTTTTTTAATGCACATAATCAGATTACAGTTATTTTGTTATTGATTACATATCATTCACACAAATTTATTGATGCTCCCTAATTCTTTTTATTTCTTTTGATATTTCTTATAGTTGGGAAAATATATATATATATATATATATACACAAAATAATTTAATTCAAAGCTATGTGATAAATTAGTTGGGTCAAAAGTAATCTAAAAGTAGTCAGAAGTCATTACCCCATTATGGTACTGACTACAATTTTGTCATGTAATTTGTAATCAGTAACGGATTACAATTTGTAAGTAATCTACCCAGCACTGGTCATATTTCACATCTTTGTCTTTTGTCCCAACATTACAGAGCAATATACATTTTTATAAGGGCTTCTCTGTGAGATGATGAAGATCATCGAGGGCTGGCTGTTATTATTGGGTAAAGTAAGACTTTTATTAATGACAGTAAAAAAATAAAGGACGATAACTATAATGATAAAGATAAAAAGTTCTAAAAATCCACGCCAAATCTATAATGATAACGGCACTGAGGAACAATATCATTGGAATCATTTTCAGAACAACATTTTCCAAAAGATTAACGAAACAAACATTGACAGCCAATCAGAATCCATCCTGCTTTAAGGAGTTTGAGAATTTAAAGCAACAGGCGACAAAACTGCAGCGTGCGTGTAGAATAAACAGAATGATATTGTGCGCTGGTGTGGACGCTAATATTACCGTTATATAGATAATGGACTTATATAATGGTGTATTTTCAAATATTATTGTATTGTATAATTTCAAAACAATGCAACTCAGAAATCATCAGATTTGTATGGTGTTGCTGAAGATATTAAGTTTTATGAACTATAGTTTAAAAAAACTCATTCAATAATTTTTATAAACACATTTATCTGTGCTTATTATTAATTTATTTATAATTAATAAAATCACGTTTACCTTCATCAAGTATTTCAGTTTATTGTACTTATGCGCATCAGTGCATGATTCATTGCATGTTCACTGCTTTACAAAACAAATAACATCATTTGGATGCTCATTTGCCTCTTTACATCTGATTGTTTATTATATTGATCTGTATCTTTTCACAGGGCTGCTTTCTGTTCAGGAGCATGCAGATGGCACTAAAGGTAGAGCAACTTTTACTTTGTTTTGGACAAAATTAAGGCTTTCAAATAGCCTACACACATGCAATAGTACGTAAATAAATTTTCTGTACTTTTATAATTTAAACAACAGCGTTATTTTAATTAATTTGTATATCGGTTTTACATTTGTAAAACCTGAGTTTTGTCAGATTTAGCCCATGTCTACAAAAATTGCTATAGTTATAGGTGCACTTACACATCATTTGCATCCTACGATCCTTACGATTGCATCTGTCCTGTCTCCACATCAAATTAATTTTCCTTTTCCAGAGAATCTGGCACTAAGAGGAACTGCCACTCAGTCATCCACATACAATGCTCAGTCCGCGGACCGCGCCATCGACGGTGTGAAGGATTTCTTTAGATCTTTAAGTTCGTGTGCCGTAACCCGTTTAGAGGACAACCCGTGGTGGAGGCTGGATCTTCAGGCTTCGTATCGGGTGAACATCATAGTCGTCACTTACAGAGAAGACTGCTGTCTTGATAGATGGAGAGGTGTTGAGATTCACTTTGGAAACTCTCTGCAGGATGACGGAAATGACAATCCCAGGTCAGGCGTGAGTGGTTAGGTATCGTTAACTAGCCAGTGCATGATCACATTAAATTAGCTACAGAAAAGGCAAAATTCACTACAATTAAGTTAATCAAATCAGTGAAATCACTAACTGAAATCATGAAAGGATAAACTAATGCATAGTTTGGCCCACAGAGCCATTAAATTTACCTTACAAAGTGTCTTTATTTTGTAAGTTTTTCCACATTTAATAGATATGGGTAACTTTGGATCAGACTACAAATTGCTTTGTGATTGGATGATTGTGAAAACCTTCAACACTGACTATATCCTTGATGATGATGATGTTGAATGATCCTTCCCGTAAAGACCTTCTAAAGTCCACGATATACTCATGGTGAAGTTCTTTTTTGTTCTTTGCTTAGAGGTAAAATGAAGTTCGATATATACGTGAGCAGCATCTAGATGAATATGTAAATATGTGCTGTGTGCTTTCCTCTCAGTAACAAAATAAACACGACAAAAATGAGAAAACAGCAAGCATTTCTTATAGAAAGCATAAGAAAAGCATCTGATCATAACAACATGAGTATGTTAGCACGAGCTCTGCAAATGAGCACTCCAGTAAAGCGCAGAAGCACTACTTTATTTTATGGTGTGTTCATGTTCTCAATGGTAGTACGAAGGTGCTTTGCAGCTGGAGCAAACTTTTACTGAGAGTTCGCTTTGGCAAGCCGCTTAGAACTCCCAAAACGAACACAAAACAAACTTTGTTTTGGCCTGATTTTGTTCGAATTGACATCACATCAATTCATTCTTCGATTTCATTTGAAGTATATTGGCGCCTTGACTGTCAGCGGTCCACAGGCGGGACGTTTGCCATTATTTATTTAAAACAATAATATCTAAAGTAATATTGACAAACTATATAATTTGAAAGCTTACAAACTCTAGTTTTCTCAAGTCTGATGTTCAAAAAAATTGCAGTATTTTAAAGAACAGAAATGTATTAATTTGCAACAAAAATATTTTCATACTCATAAGGCGTGTTCAGACCTTAATTCTGAAATGGACCCAATTGACCCTCCACAAAGACCCGCCCCCCCTTAGTTACTGTTGCTTTGTCCGACAAGCCATGGCGCTGTCACGCCACACAGAGTTAAAGGTGCCCTAGATTGTTTTTTTACAAGATGTAATATAAGTCCTAGGTGTCCCCTGAATGTGTCTGTGAAGTTTCAGCTCAAAATACCCCATAGATTTTTTTTTATTAATTTTTTAGCTGCCTTTTTTGGGGCATCATTAACTATGCACTGATTTTTTCAGCACGGCCCCTTTAAGAGATGCGTTCCCTCTGCCCCACTAGCTCTCGACTATATATACATCGCATAAACAAAGTTTACACAGCTAATATAACCCTCAAATGGATCTTTACAAGATGTTCGTCATGCATGCTGTATGCATGCTTCGAATTATGTGAGTAAAGTATTTATTTAGATGGTTACGTTTGATTTTGTGTGAGTTTGAGGCTATGCTCTGTGGCTAAGCTAACATTACACACTGTTGGAGAGATTTATAAAGAATGAAGTTGTGTTTATGCATTATACAGACTGCAAGTGTTTAAAAATGAAATAGCACGACTCTCGTCTCCGTGAATACAGTAAGAAACGATGGTAACTTTAACCACATTTAACAGTATATTAGCAACATGTTAATGAAACATTTAGAAAGACAATTACAAATATCACTAAAAATACATGATATCATGGATCATGTCAGTTATTATTGCTCCATCTGCCATTTTTCGCTGTTGTTCTTGCTTGCTTACCTGTCTGTGCACAGATCCAGCCGTAATACTGCCTTCCTTGTCTAATGCGTCGAATGGGCTGGCATTATGCAAATATTGGGGTCATACATATTAATGATCCCGACTGTTACGTAACAGTCGGTGTTATGTTGAGATCCGAGTGTTTTCCGGAAGTCTTTTAAACAAATGAGATTTACATAAGAAGGAGGAAACAATGGAGTTTGAAACTCACTGTATGTCATTTCCATGTACTGAACTCTGCTATTTAACAATGCCAAGATAAATTCAATTTTTCATTCGAGGGCACCTTTAAAAAATACACTGTGGAGCAAAGAGGACACTGACAACACGTCGACAGACAAGACAGAGCAGGTTACTTATGATATTAAACAAAGTCCCAGCTTTCAAACTGTGTAATTTTTTAAGAAATTTGAACAATAAAAACCGTTTTGTGGCTCTTTAATGTGTCGTGACAGATCGGTGTACCTCAGCTCAAGCGGCTCGTGAACTGATCATCTCTTCCTATTAGTTAATTTATAGCATCAAATAAACATGAATGAACATGAGAAGGAATGCTGTTTCAAACACGGAAAGACGTCAGTACACACCATTTTTCAAGTTCAAGTCCACTGAGGTTAATCTTCTAACTCCTGACTGTTTTGTCGGACAAAATGGCGGATTCTGCGTTATGATTGGTTAGATCGCTTGTCAATCAAACTCCCGACGTAGGATCAATTGTAATTGCACGGTCAATTATTCTTCTTCTCCGAAATGAATCACATTTTTGAGGGCCTAAACATGCTCAAAAACTCGTAAACTTTGCACACGCGTCAAAAGTGGTGAAAATTTATGTCTGATATAGGTTTCAGAAATAAGTGTGGTAAAATGGCTTGATAGCGCCACCTAAAAATTTTCAATTAAGCACCCTTCGCGCTACGTTTCACATGCAGGTATGAAATTCGGTATACATATGTAACAGTCCAATCCCTACAAAAAGCCCCGGAGTGCAAAATCTGTAAACCCACAGGAAGTGGGATATTTTGAATTTTCTTTGCAAATTTTTTTTGCCATTTCCAGACGTTGTACTTTAACAAACTCCTCATAGAGCTTTAATCAGATCAACATCATATTTGGACAGTCTAATCTAAAGGCCTTAGTGATGTTAAATTGCAAAGATCTTGAGTTTTTGCCTGACAAATTCGATGTTTCGCCATGAAACAGGAAGCTGTTGATACACGTATGATAAAAGTCCTGGTCTGAACACGTCTACATGCCAATATTCAGTTAGTCATGCTGGCAACAGGAAATTGCATGCTTTACACTGTATATCACTCCCTGAAACAGATTTAAATATATGCCACAGAGTACCAAACATGCTAGAAACACGTTAAATCATGCAACACTTGGCTAAGTGCTAATGTATTGTATGATTAACACCACAAAACAGGAAGCTGTTGTAACTCAGACACACAATGTCCGATCTGCCACAAACGTCACACATTTGATAACAGTCCTGCCCTGAACACATCTATATGACAATATTCAGTTATAGTAATAGCGCCACCCATTGGCAACAGGAAGTGACGTGTTTAACGCTGTGATGCACTACTAACAACATGCTAAAATATGTAATTGAGTGCTAAACATGCTACAGACATGCCTTAACATGTTAGCAACACTTACTAAGTGCTAAAACATGCTATTATCGTCAGGAAACAGGAAGTTGTTGTAACTCAAGCATACAATTCCCAATCTGCATCAAACTTTTTTTTTTAAGTGCCATGGCCTGAAGACATCTACACGCCAAAATTTAGTCATAGCCATAGCGCCACCAGCTGGTAGCAGGAAGTGTGGAGTAGTATGTGGCGTACGATGACGGACGTAGTCCTCCTATATTTACCTACTTAAATGCATATTGCCCTCTGTGCTCTGTTTCCCTAAAGCCACCAGGTGGCAGTGGCACGAGTGCGACGGCCCTTTCATCGCTGCTTGCAGCTTTAAATATAATTTATTTAATTTAAAGACAGAGACACAATTTGTTCAGTAAACCACTGTTTAATAAAAAAGAAGCAATTTTATGTTTAGTTTTCTCGCCCCTACTGTACCGAACAGTATATTACAACAATATTATACATTAAAAATAGTTAGATCTCTTTTACATAATAACAATAAACTTAAAAAACAATAAAGGAAAAACAACAAATAGCAAAACACACAAAAAAAAGCACAGGTCAATTCAGATAGTTGAAAAAAGTCATGCATACAAGAAGCAAATCATTATATAAAAGGGGTATTTTAGGGAAAAAAAGTAAGTGATTAAAATGACTAATGGTAGTAATAAAATGTGGGTGGAAATACATTGAGAATCAAGCTATTTTATCTCTTTCGACATCTCTCGTTATATTACTAAAATCTGACTTTGAAATAAAGGATATGAAGGGTTTCCAAATCTTCTCAAATAAGGACAATTTACCTTCTTTCCACTGACAAACACAAAGACATTATTAATCCACTGTACAACAGATATGGGTTTAATACATAGCTATTAGATGCTTTGTTCGAAGTATACACGTCAATAAGTTTACAAGTGCTGCTACAGTGTACAATAATTTCAGAAAAATTTCTGGATTCATTAATCTGAAAAATGAGTAAAACTAATTCTTTCCAAAACTCTTGCACCTTAGGACAGCTCCACATGCAGTGCAAACGTGTGCCTTTATCAGCTGAGCATTTGATGCATGTGTCTGGAGTGTTCTGACAAATTTTGTTTAACCTAACTGGAGTAAAATACATTCTCATAATCCAGTTGTACTGTATTCATTTAAGATTACTCTTAATAGTTTACGCTTGAGCATTTATACATATTTTGCTCCCCATATATCTAAGGAAATTTTTAAATCATCTCTCCAGGAGATCAATATGGATTCTGAAGATTCTTTAGAGTATGACTCTAATAATTTATAAAACATTATATTAAGCCTTTAGATTGGGGTGACTGACAGTAAAATTTCAAGAGGAGTCTTAATGGGTTTTGTTCCTGGATAAAAAGAAACATAGCTCCTAAATTGAAGGAATTTAAAGAAATCTCTCATAATCATTTAATTAAAACGTTTGATTTTCTAAAGGAAGGGTCTACATGTAATTTTATACATTTATAGTTATGTTTGTCAGTGTAAATAGCCTATTGAGACTGGTTGAATTTGCATGTGTGGTCCTGCAGATGTTCTGTGATCTCGGTTCATCCAACAACCAACAGCGTCACCTACTCCTGCGCTGATCTGGAGGGACGGTTCGTAAACGTCCTCATTCATTGGTGGAACTACCTCCCGGTGTGCGAGGTGGAAGTATATGAGTCAGGTAATCATCACACAGAACTCCAATAAACCTATTTCTGTTCAGATACACCTGTTGGTTGTGTCAGAGAATCATTACAACTTTTTGTTATAAAGGATCCTGCGAACAATAGATGCTTGGCATTTGTAGACAAATACAGAATGTGGTTACAATGTTAAAAAAAAAATAATAATAATAATAATAATAATACTTATATAATTATAGTGGGAAAGTATCTTCAAGATGCTTCAACTGACAGAACTTCAAAAATGTTTCTCCTTCAGTGGGGTTTAAAAGTGTCTCAGGAATTTTAATTTTTAATTTAGGTTTTATTTACATTTTATTCTCAGTGTGTCTTTACATTTTGGTTTATTGTTCATTAGGTTTAACTGTTATCATTGTTTTAGTTTAATTATTAGTTAAATTATTATTATTATTTTCAAATGTGCTTACTGGTAGGCCTATTTGTCTAGTATTTTTGTTGATCTAGTCTATTTTAAGTTTCATACCATGTGTATGTATATTACTACGGAAGAGGATTAGGGCCAAGCAATAATAAAAAATTAAAACCATCTCGAGATTAAAGTTGTTAAATTTCGAGAAAAAACTCATTAAATCTCGAGAAAAAAGTTGAAATAAAATGTTGAGAATAAACTCATTAAATTACGAGAAAAAAAGTCGTTAAATTACGAGAATAAATTCGTTAAATTATGAGAAAAAACTCGTTAAATTTCAAGAAAAAAGTCGAGATAAATATTTAAGAATAATCTCGTCATAATTAACGAGTTTATTCTCAACATTTTATCTCGACTTTTTTTTTGAAATTTAAATTTGTTCTCGTATTTTTTTTCTCGTAATTTAACGAGTTTATTCTCAACATTTTATCTCGACTTTTTTCTCGAAATTTAACGAATTTGTTCTCGTAATTTAATGACTTTTTCTCGTAATTTAACGACTTTTTTCTCACATTTATCTCGACTTTTTTCTCGAATTTATTTTTCTCGTAATTTAACGAATTTGTTCTCGTAATTTAACGACTTTTTCTCGTAATTTAACGAGTTTATTCTCAACATTTTATCTCGACTTTTTTTCTCGAAATTTAACGACATTTTTCTCGTAATTTAACGAATTTGTTCTCGTAATTTAACAACTTTTTTCTCGTAATTTAACGACTTATTTCTCAACATTTTATCTCGACTTTTTTCTCGAAATTTAACGACATTTTCTCGTAATTTACTTCTTTTAACGTTTTTTCTCGTAATTTAACGAGTTTATTCTCAACATTTTATCTCGACTTTTTTCTCGAAATTTACGACATTTTTCTCGTAATTTCGAATTTTTCTCGTAATTTTTTTTTCTCGTAATTTAATGACTTTATTCTCAACATTTTATCTCGCCTTTTCTCGAAATTAACGACATTTTTCTCGTAATTTAACGAATTTGTTCTCGTAATTTAACAACTTTTTTCTCGTAATTTAACAACTTTTTTCTCAACATTTTATCTCGACTTTTTTTCTCGAAATTTAACGACATTTTTCTCGTAATTTAACGAATTTGTTCTCGTAATTTAACGACTTTTTTCTCGTATTTATTACTTTATTCTCAACATTTTATCTTGACTTTTTTCTCGAAATTTAACGACATTTTTCTCGTAATTTAACGAATTTGTTCTCGTAATTTAACGAGTTTATTCTCAACATTTTATCTTGACTTTTTCTTGATTTTTAACGAGTTTTTTCTTGTAATTTAATGAGTTTATTCTCAACATTTTATTTCGACTTTTTTCTCGAAATTTAACAACTTTAATCTCGAGATGGTTTTATTTTTTTTATTATTGCTTGGCCCTAATCCTCTTCCGTACTACTACAAAAACTCATTTATGACCATTTAATTTTGGGGACATGAACATGTAGCTTTTTTTCCAGTTAGCCCATGTTCGATTTTATTTTAGTTTTCAGAAACAATAAAGCTATATCCAAATGAAGAACATGTTTTTATGTTTTTGTCAGTAATAAAGAATGAGTATGTGTGTCTGAAACTGTGCGTTTGATGCAGTTATTTTCATTGTTGTTTGTGTTGCTTAGATTCTGCAAGACGGTTGTTTATGAAAATAGCATTTAACTCCAGCGCCGATCTGAACGACCCAACAGTAACAGACCAAGTGCTTAAAGAGGTGAGAACATGATGCGAGTCTCTTATCCTATCCAGATGCATCATTATAATACTAACGAGTGTTCACTGCAGTTGACGTCAGCGCTGGCTGTGAGAGGAATCACCAATGTGACGCTGAGCTGGTCTCAAACACCCAAAGAAGAAGTGATCCAAAGACGAGTCAAAAATGGTGAGTCTGTTCCTACAACCATCCATCCAGAGTGAATCTAGGAGAAATGTTGTAAAATCCCTCAGTGATGTGGTCAATGATGAGGAACATCTGAAGCTGTGATTTTTATTTCTAGATCCCTGCTGAAGCAGATCTCTGGAGACTGTCAGAGGACGAACAGCCATCATGAGTTTCATTATATTCATCATGCATGTCAGTTATTCATACAGCACCTGTTAGCTAGACAGTTACTAAAAGATACCAGAATTAACATGATACATGAATTATTAAATCAGGAAGGAAAAGAAAAGAAAAAAAATCCTAAAGTCTTAAATAAATAAATAAATAAATAAATACAGCATATTCATGTATTTATTTGTTAAATATAACAAATGAACATGCAGCATGCATTTATTTTTATATAAAGTTGTATATAAACTATTTTTTCTCCTATATCCCCCCCCAAAAATAATAATAATATAAAATACTATAATAATTTAATAAATATAAAGATTAAGCTTTTCTCTCCCCAAAATTATGTATTTGATGTTGTAGGAAAAATATCTTGTTTATAAAAAACATACAAATAAAACCAATATAAAATGTTTATAAAATACATACGTAAAGAATATTAACTTAATGCATATTTATTTTTTAATATAAATTGTGCTTAAATGTAACATTGTTTTTAGCGATTGGTGTGTTTTTCATTATTTATCTGGCTTTGTGGTAAGATTTTCTCTCTTGTTTTTGCTTAATATCACACTTAGATCAGGCATTTGTCATTATCTTCATAAATAGCTCATGCTGTCATCTCAACTGCGTCATTATTTGTTGTATAAGTGCTTATAATTTCAGACATAGAAAGCGAGTCCTTCAGGAAAGTCTTTTCAGTTGTCAGCACAGCAACATACATATATCGGGTGTTCAGAGTTAAAAAAAAAAAAATGGTTATGGTCATATTGCGGTTGTATACTGGATAATTATATAAACTGTAGTAAAATCGTTCTTGGACATCAAAACTGGTGCCTCAAGTTGCTAATTGCCTTAATGAACATGTACTGTAAGAAGTTAATGGCAGGATACACAAATAAAAATATACTTATATTGTCAGAAGTTATCATTGAATGAAAATCATTTGAATTATCCTTCAGATGAACTGCTATATTGATGAAATGACCAGGTGTTCATTGATAAAGTGAAACTATGATGCACATACTGTATGTACACTGATACATTTAACTACTTACTTATGCAGATTTAAATGGAATGATTCATCCAGTTATGTGAACCATGTCAGAATAATGAATATAAAGCAAGAACAATTACATAACTCAATCAATAAAAAATAAAGAAATAAATGTCTGCTTGAAAGAGTTTGTCTCTGTATCCAGATTAATGTTTATCAGCACAAAACCTGCAAATAAAACATAAATATGAATTAAATCACTATATGTAATTTATCTCTGTGATCATGAATTTATTTAGTGTGCCATTTGCATAAATGTTAATATTTTGCAAATATATAGAATATATTTTGCACATATATGTATGCATCCAAAATATATTATGCGTGCACACAAAATGTATTTTAAGATGTATTGCCTTGCCCATTAAAGTACATATATTTTGGAATTTGAATGCTTAAAGGATTAGTTCACTTCTGAATGAAAATTTCCTGATAATTTACTCACCCCCATGTCATCCAAGATGTTCATGTCTTTCTTTTGTCAGTCGAAAAGACATTAAGGTTTTTGATGAAAACATTACAGGATTTTTCTCCTTATAGTGGACTTCAATGGAGCCCAAACGGTTGAAGGTCAAAATTACAGTTTCAGTGCAGCTTCGAAGAGCTTTAAACGATACCAGACGAGGAATAAGGGTCTTATCTAGCGAAATGATCTGTCATTTTCTAAAAAATAAATAAAAAATTATATACATTTTAACCATAGATGCTCGTCTTGAACTAGCTCTCTTCTTCTTCTTCTCTATTAGAATTCCAGCAGTGTAGACACTGCTAAGTGTATTACTGCCCTCCACAGGTCAAAGTTTGAACTAATTGTTATATACTTGCACTAGCATATTGTATATGACAATTTAGTTCAAGCTTTGACCTGTGGAGGGCAGTAATACACTTAGCAGAGCTAGTTCAAGACGAGCGTCTATGGTTAAAAAGTATAGAATTTTTTATTTGTTTTTAGAAAATGAGTGATGGTTTCTCTAGATAAGACTCTTATTCCTCGTCTGGTATCATTTAAAGTCCTTTGAAGCTGCACTGAAACTGACATTTGGACCTTCAACCATTTGGGGTCAATTGAAGTACACTATAAGGAGAAAAATCCTTTTCATCAAAAAACTTAATTTCTATTCAACTGAAGAAAGAAAGATATGAACATCTTGGATGACATGGGTGTGAGTAAATTATCAGGCAATTTTTATTTGAAAGTGAACTAATCCTTTAAAAAGACACTTTCAGAAATAAACCTGCTCCGTACTAAAGTATAAAGTATGACGACTTGTCTCAGGTTTACCTTGTTGGTTTTTTTGCCTCATGCGTTACTTCCTGATGTGGGAGTCTCGTCCAGGACAGTTTTACATCAGAGACCAAACTTAACCCCAGAGCAGACTGCAGCTAAAACATACAAAAAGCAGTATTTCAGGAACCAGACTCAATCAATCAATCAAGTGGTGACCAAAAACAGCACCAGGCGTAAGTAAAAAGCCCATCAGTCTTGACAAAGACTGAATAGCAAAATTGATGTTTGGTTTTGTTCATTTTTGTTCATGTTGATTGGAATTCAACATCAACAACAGGAAGTCTTATCATCATTCTGTAAATTGACCCTATATTTGATTTTGTCCATTTTTCTCTGCTCATTTTCTTTTACCTGATGCAGAAATGTGTTGTTCAGTGCAGCTGCATCAACACCAGAAGCTAATTTCATCCTCAGAAACAATTTTTTCCTATAAGCTGGAAAAAAAAAACAAGTAAAATAAAACATCTATACAATATTTTCACTAATTTGATAATGCTTTCAACTACTCTCAGTTTAACACATTTTAACACACATTTTACCATTAGTTCACATTCTATCTGGGCAACTTTTGTGTCTGATAAATCTTGGGACAGCGGTCACGTTAGCGAAATTTAGCTGGTAAAAAATAATAATAATTGTTAATTACCATTGTCTTTGTCAATAAATTTAGCAATGTATGAAGCACAACAGCTCACACAGTCATTTTCAAACCAAGTAGCTTTCTTCTCAATGCGAGTTAACGCAAATTAACGAACTTTAACCTGATGCGAAATCTGCGAGACATTATGAGCTATACTTAACTACACGGATGTGCAAGTGCAAGGGCTTTATCCTCCAGTGCTCCCTCTTTATTAACCAACAACCAGCCTCGTATCCCACGGAGACCAGTAAGATTGCCTTTGTTTGTTCTCTGTTTACGGGAAGGGCTTTAGAGTGGATAACAGCTGTATGGGGGGAGGATGGATCCACCTTTCCGACATTTGATTACTTCATGCAACAATTTAAAGCTGTCTTCGATCACCCAAGCGATGGGAAGGGTGCGGGTGACCGACTCATGGAACTGGTGCAGGGCAGAAGGACGGCGGCTGAGTATGCTCTGGCATTTCGCACACTCGCCGCCCAGACCAATTGGGTGAGTGACACTCTGAAAGTATGTTTTAGACGAGGATTGTCTCATGAATTACAGTCGGAGCTGGCTTGTCGGGATGAAGGGAGGAGCCTGGACCAGTATATTGAACTCGCCATTCATGTGGACAACCTTATTCGAGCTCGCAAGTCTGGCCAGAAACGAAGTGTTCGCCCCATTCAGCCGACGGAATCAGAAACCCCAGAACCCATGCAAATCAACGCCTACCACATCTCAGAGGAGGAAAAATCGCCGCCTGGTTAATCGTCTATGCCTGTACTGTGGCAGTCCCGGTCATGTTCGCAACACCTGTCCCGTACGCACTCGGCCAGAAAGTCAACGCCTGGTGAGTGAATCCAATCCCTATTATAACTCAGATATGACTGTTTCTGTACCCATAACCCTCCTGATTCATAACACTTGGATGAATACAACGGCTTTATTGGATTCAGGGGCTGCAGGGAACTTCATCTCCCAATCTTTCGCACAGCAATACAGCATTCCTCTAATCGAATGTTCTTCTTCCCTCGCAGTGGAAGCCATAGATGGGCGACCCCTGGGCTCCGGACGAGTCAACATCATCACCCAACCAGTAACCATGCAAACAGGCATATTGCACACTGAGCTCATACAATTTCATGTGTTACCCACCTCAACCTCGTCAGTTATACTCGGATTACCATGGCTACGCACACACAATCCCGTCGTCTGTTGGCGAGAGGGTCAGATATTACAATGGGATGAGAACTGTTTCGTCAAATGTCTGTCTTCTGTCACTTCCCTTCCTCTCAGAACGATCCAAGCCGATGACTCCTCACCCGTACCCGAATTCCAAATCCCCTCTGAATATCAAGATCTATCGCTGGCATTCAGCAAGGTACGTGCCGCGCAGTTACCACCGCACCGCACATATGACTGTGCCATCGATCTTCTCCCAGGAACGACACCACCTAGGGGCCGTATCTTCCCGCTCTCCCAACCTGAGTCAGAATCTATGAAGAATTACATCGAGGAGGAACTGGCGAAAGGCTTCATCCGCCCATCCACATCACCTGCTTCGGCGGGCTTCTTCTTCGTGAGTAAAAAAGACGGAGGTCTGCGCCCCTGTATAGATTATCGTGGTCTCAATGATATAACTGTCAAGTTTCGCTACCCTTTGCCCTTGGTTCCTGCAGCTTTGGAACAGCTCCGAACGGCCAAGCTCTTCACCAAGCTCGATCTACGGAGTGCCTATAACCTGATTCGCATCCGGGAGGGTGACGAATGGAAAACCGCCTTCTCAACGGCCACTGGACACTATGAGTATCTCGTTATGCCCTTCGGGCTTGTCAACAGTCCGTCTGTCTTCCAGTCATTCATAAACGATGTGTTCAGAGACATGCTTAACCGCTTTGTTAATGTCTACATAGATGACATTCTGATTTACTCAGACACTATGGAGGAGCATGTTCAACAGGTCAGACAGGTTCTCAAGCGCCTGATCCAGTACCAGCTCTATGCCAAGGCCGAGAAATGCGAGTTCCACAACTCCTCCGTCTCTTTCCTGGGGTATGTCATTAGCCCCGAGGGTGTCGCCATGGACGAGGGAAAGGTTAACACCATCTTAAAATGGCCACAGCCCCAGACCGTCAAAGAGATGCAACGATTCCTGGGTTTCTCTAATTTCTACAGACGCTTCATCCGCAACTTCAGTTCTATAGCCAACCCACTCACCAGCATGGTCAGAAAAGGTCAGTGCCAACTCAGATGGACTCCCGCAGCTCTAAATGCTTTTCAACAACTCAAGGAACGTTTCACCTCTGCATCATCCCGACCCGTCTCTACCATTCATTGTCGAGGTGGACGCCTCCAACACTGGTCTCGGCGCCATCCTATCTCAGCGTCAAGGTAACCCTCCTAAAATGTTTCCCTGTGCTTTTTTTTCCAGAAAACTGAATGCGGCCGAACGAAATTACGATGTCGGGGATCGGGAATTGCTGGCCATGAAAGCGGCGGTTGAGGAGTGGCGTCACTGGCTGGAGGGAGCCGTGCATCCATTTGTCATACTAACGGACCATAAGAACCTCGAATACCTCCGTACCGCTAAGAGACTGAACCCCCGCCAGGCCCGATGGTCCCTCTTCTTCTCACGCTTCAACTTTACCGTGACCTATCGACCCGGTTCAAGAAACACCAAAGCAGATGCCCTATCACGCCAGTTTGAAGGTGAGCAGGAGCACAAAGACCCAGAAACAATACCTTCTTCTCTCATCATTGCACCCGTACAGTGGGACATTTTGACCGAACTGGAACAGGCCAACTCGGAGATCGAGGTCCCTCAAGAATGTCCTCCGGAGAGGACCTTCGTACCGCTGGCACTGCGCACTCGGATACTGGAGATGGTTCACAACTCCCCGGCAGTCGGTCACCCAGGCATTGCAGCCACAATCCAGGTCGTACAGAATCGCTTCTGGTGGCCTTCCCTCTCGAAGGATACTATACAGTTTGTTAAAGCCTGCCCGGTCTGTAACAGTCATAAGCCTTCTCATCAGCTTCCTGCCGGTCTGCTGCATCCCCTACCAGTGCCCCAACGTCCATGGTCCCACATCGCAGTCGACTTTATAACTGATCTTCCCGTTTCCAACGGCAATACCACCATACTCACAGTAGTGGATCGCTTCTCCAAGGCTTGTCGACTGATTCCTTTACCCAAGCTTCCCACCGCCATGCAGACCGCCGAACACCTATGCCAGTGGGTGTTTCGGATCTATGGTTTACCTGAAGACATTGTGTCTGACCGGGGTTCACAATTTACCTCACGCCTGTGGACCGCCTTCTGCCAAGCATTGAACATCAATGTCAGTCTCTTATCCGGGTACCATCCACAGTCCAACGGGCAAACCGAACGCCTGAACCAGGAACTCACTCGCTTCCTCAGGTCATACTGCAGCAACAATCAAGACGACTGGTCCCGGTACCTCCTATGGGCTGAATACGCCCAGAACTCTCTTCGCAAACCTGCAACCGGCCTAACCCCTTTCCAATGTGTCTTGGGCTTTCAACCACCTCTGTTTCCCTGGTCTGGTGAGCCCACTAACGTACCAGCTGTCAATGATTGGCTCAACCGTAGCGAAGCCACCTGGGACAGGGCGCACACACACCTGCAACACGCTGTTCGCCGTCAGAAGGAACAAGCTGACCGCCGCCGTCGCCTCGGACCCACCTATCACCCTGGTCAGTGGGTATGGCTATCCACCAGAGACATGCGCCTGCGACTCCCCTGCAAGATGTTAAGTCCAAGGTACGTTGGTCCATTTCAAATCACACAGCAAATAACACCAGTCTCATTCCGTTTGGCATTACCTAACCACTATCGTATTTCTCCCACTTTCCATGTCTCACTGCTTAAACCTGCCGATGGCCCCCGCGAGGAGGGGGAGGAGAGGTCCAGTGATCAGGGCCCCCCACCCGTCTTGGTCGATGGCGAGGAGATCTATCAGGTCCGTGAATTATTGGATTCCAGACGCCGCGGTCGTACACTCCAGTACCTGGTTGACTGGGAGGGGTTTGGTCCGGAAGAACGCTCCTGGGTCGATTCGGATGATATCCTAGACCCCAACCTGGTGGCCGAGTTCCACACTAACCATCCAGATAAGCCAGCCCCTCGTCCTCGAGGAAGACCGCGGCGTCGCCAGCATCCTCGCGCCAGGAGGCGCTCACAGGGGGGGGCTCTGTCACGGAGACGAACTCCGTGATTCCCTCCTCTGGCCATCGGAGGGAACCCTCACCAGAATACTGACACACACACACACTCACCCACACTACATTTCCCACAAGCCCGTACCTTGGACTGATTGCACCTGCAGCTGAACCGCATTACCTGGACTATAAGAGACTGCCATCCTCATCCATCAGACGCGAAGTCTTGTTTTGCCGAGGTGAACAATTCCGAGCGTTTATTCCTGTCTGATTACTTGTTGCTGTTCTGCCTGTTTACCCACTTACGACCCGTTGCTGCCTACCTTTGACCTGTGCCTGTGTTCCTGATTCTGTGAGTGATATCTGCCAGCCCTGACTTTCTGCCTGTCTGACCACGATTCTGCCTATCCCTTATACACCAGTTTGCTCCTGTCTGACCCTGCCTGTACCGACTATGATTATTGTAAATAAAGCATGCAAATGGATCCCTGTCAGAGTGATGATTCGTTACAACGGATCACTTTTTAAATGCCTAGATTCTGCCCACAAAAACTTGCCGAACAATGGTAAATGTGACCACATTTTAACAGAAATTTTAGAATTAGGTCAGAAATAATTGACCTGTTCCATAAACCTCCACCTCACACAGCGTGAGAAAAGTCTGGATTTTCGGAAGGAACATGTTCATGTAACGGCCACCCATTCCACCGCACAAGAAACTGACAGTACCACCTGCTGGAACAGGCGAAGAAACGACAGCACATCTGGAGAGAGAAAGAGAGAAACCATGACACATCAGGTGACCTGTTCCAATCCCAATCTGAGGATGCGTTCAGCGAGAAATTTCACCTGGGATTGATGTTGCCGTTATTTTCTAAGGAGTTTCCGATGCGGATCTCTACTCCGGTCATGCGCTCCGGAAAGCCGTCTGCTCTGTTGGTGATGGTCACTCTGTTAATGTAGTAATAATCCAGCAGGTCCAGCCTCCACCACGGGCTGAGCTGGTTTAGTGTGATGGAGCAGTACGAGGCTTCACCGGGAGCGTATCTGATGCCGTCGATGGCGTTTGTGGCTCCCCAGTGATAATATGTGGTTGACTGGATAGCTTTTCCTTTTAATGCCAAATTCTCTAAAAAAACAAAAAAGAGACAGTGGGCCAAGAAGAAATAAGACTTAAATGTGTGACGTTTCACTAGAACTTTAAATAGTAACATTTTAAAATAAGGTTCCATTTGTTAACATTAAGTAACTACATTAACAATGACTACTTTTTGACTACATTATAAAACAACTACTTCTGAAGCATTGGACCCACTTTATATTAAGTGGCCTTAACTACTATGTACTTACATTTAAATTAATCCTTTGATACAATGCACTTATTGTGTACATACATGTTTTTACATTGTACTTATATTTTAAAAACACCTGCATGTAATTAGATCTGTAATTAATTTCTGTAATTACATTTATAATTACACTGTTGACCCATCCCTTACACCTTACCCCTACCCTTAAACCTACCCATACCACCAAAGCTTTCCCTAACCTTACCCGTATCCCACCTCAATAGCTGAAAATGTGTTTTGAAATGTTTTGAGTTGACATTTATTAATCTTAATGTTAATTTCAACATTTACTAGTTCATTAATTAAATCCAAATTTCTATGTTAATAGCCTATTATCATGCATCATTAGTTGTATTTGTATTAACTAACATTAACCAGAACTTTTTACCTTCCAAGTTTTCTGAACTGCCCTGATTGGAAAAGACACCTGTTGAAAAAAACAACTATTTCCATTGATTTCTAACAAGTTGATTAATGTTGCATTTGATTCTTTGAATATCTGCATAAAGAACTACTAAACAGCATCTGAAATTTTACATCATCTGACTGATGCATGTCATTTATACTCACCAAAAAGTAAAAACAGGTAACCGAGTCCCTCCATCTTGTTTTTAAAGACCATTAACTAGATACTTACAGGTCACTGGAATAAAGGAAATCTTCAGTGCACATATATTGTAAAGTAATTGAAATTAGGCGACTTTTAACATGTGGATGACATACCGCACCTGTGATCTTCAGATCTGAAGTCTCTCGTCTTCTCTCACTCTCTTTAAACATGCTTCCTTTTTTTTATTTGTTTGTCTCTTTGCAGCTTCAGTCTCCACCCTTATGAGATGCTCTCAGGCTTGCTGAATATAATTTCACACATCACTGGACCTCCAGAATTGCTTTTCTCTGCTCACCTTCACCTCTCACATCAAGACTGATTTACAAAACAAATCTGCCAAAATGCAAATGAAAATGAGGATCTTTGAGAATCTCAAGCGTCAGAAGAGAACAAAAGAAATGACTGGTACTTGAGATTCATTTTCGTACATTTTTCTTTTCCGTGCTTGTCTACATCCATCTAAATGACTGCTTAATAGACAAGTTAAAGTGAACATTTACAATTTCTGTTTGTGTTTTGCAAACTCAGCAGATTTCACCCATCTATGAGTTTCATTATTAGTATTCATTCAGAATAGGATCAGTTCCTATATCTTTATCTAATTAGGATGCATGCTTTAAAAAATGGACTGAAGCACAGGCTCTATTCTTCAGCACTATGGTGACTCACAAAACACAGAAACCCTTTAAATCCATCTCTTAAGATATCAGCATCTTCAATTATTACAATCCAGTTTGACTTTCCTTCATATATGTACAGAAGTTCTTAATGAGAATTAACAGAGGTTTAGATGTTGATGTTTTATTGAAAATGTGTTGTTTGATGTCATCATTATGGTGATCAGTGTTTGCACTGTTGACCCTTGACTTTTTTAACACTAGTTTTTCTATGGCTGCTTTAACTGTGTTTCTAAAGCATGTGTGTTATGGCAAAATCTGATCAGATGATATTGGCTACTTATTGATGATATAATTATCATGCAATGACAATCAACACAATATTCAAATAAATAGATCAACTCTGAACATAACAAAACAAGCTAGTAAAGTCACAACAAAAGCTTTTTGATGATTGTCATATGCTGATTCTTACTGTCGGTGTGCATATAAAGAGGCACAGTTCAAAACATTTTCTGTATAATGGCTTGAAAAATTTCAGAATATCTGATTGTTATAACACTGATGCCATAATATCACAACACTACTGTAAATAATGTGAAATTAACAGCTATTATTATCAGAGATCTGACTCTTCCATAACAAATGCACTTTATAAAGAAAGTTAAAGAAGCCAGAGATAAAATATAGTTAGAAAGTCAAGAGTTAAGAGCCCAACTGAAACAAATACTGATCACCATAATGGCGACACCAACCGTTATTATTTTCAATAAAACATCAACATCTAAACCTTTGTTAATTCTCAGTAAGAACTGTATTAAATAAAGTCAAACTGGATTGTAATAAGTGAAGATGCTGAGTGTAACGAATCGTCACTCAGGCTGGGATCCATTTGCATGCTTTTATTGAATGAGAGCGTGGTCGTACAGGAGCAGACAGGTATAACAGGGACAGGCAGAATCGAGGTCAGATAACAGGCAGTAGTTCAGGACAGGCAGATATCACTCACAGATCAGAACACAAGGCAGGGGTCAAAGGCAGGCAGGATCAGCAACAGGTAATCAGACAGGGTGATAACGCTCAGAAATGTTCACCAAGGCAAAACAAGACTTTGCAATGAACTATGGTAGAAAGGAGTCCTTTATAGTCTGGGTAATGAGTATCAGCTGTGATTGTAATCAGTCCAAGGCACGGGCTTGTGGGAAATGTAGTGTGTATGCGAGTGTGTGTGTCAGTATTCGGGAGACGGCTCCACAGAGTTCGTCTCTGTGACACTGAGAGATCTGTTAGTGTTAAAATGTTCCTTTGCTGCCAGTTATTTGACTGTATAAAAAATGAGAATTCAATTTGTCATAATGGCGTAATGCTTAAAAATAACAGCCAAGTTGTTTATTATACAGATATTGTTTGTAATTTTATAGAGTTTTGGGTACAATTTAAAATAAAAGAAAATGACAAAAAAAAAAAAAGTTATTTTCTATAAAACTGGGGCTTTTTTTTTTTTTTACAGTGTAGCCTACATGACAGATTTGCGCTCCACATGTTGCGCTTAACTGTATTTTCCCTTTCAAAGTGATTCCAATATTCTAGATTCCATATTTCAAGTAATTCAAAACCATCATGGTGAACAGTGCACATCTGAAGGAATATATTTATCGGCTTTATATATTGGCCTAATTTTCTTATCAGGTTGAAAATGATAACATAAAAAATGAACTTATTTTGCCCAGTACCGATATGGTGGCTGATATATCGTGCATCTCTGTGTGTGACGTTAGTATCTTCTGCACATGAGTGTTGAACCCGCCTTTCCACTACATCAGCCCGATCATTGATCATTTCCATGTTGTTTTGTGTGTATTTGAATGATGTAAATCAGTGCTTGAGCTCCACACGAGTCCATCACCTACTCAAACCTCAAACAGTGAGCCGTCAGCTTCATAACGCTCTCAGTCTGTGCACTTTTTTGGCTTTTTGTCTCTCACACAGATGTCAGCGCCACTGCAAGCTATGATCAGAAAGACTGATTTTGTGACAAGGATCAACAGGAATGTCATTTTTTTCTTTTACATGCACTCATATTGGCATCAGTGGTTCATTTGGAACATTTCAACGGCATTAAAGGTTCTATATAATGAAAAAAAATAAAGTTCTTTAGAATATTAAAATAAGAAAATAAATGGTTCTTTTTTTAGAACTGTTGAGGTTCCAAAATGGTTCTTCTGTGGCTACAAAAAAACTTTATTTTTAAGAGTGTACAGTAGCTGTAATTGCTGGTTTGTTCTTTTGTGAGGTAAACTTTATTTAAATGATTTAAATGGTTTTCGTTGTTTTGTTAGTTACCGTCATAATTCTCACATTAGCTCGTGCTATTCTAAGCAACTTTTGAACAATATTGCAGCTCTTCTCATGTTATTCTCATGCTGTGTTGTAGTATTTCTCATTAGTAAGTTGTACTCTTTGGCGTTGATGGTTCCATTAAGCACCTTTGACATCAATGGAATCTTTCCATCGACAAAAGGATATTTATAGTGGAAAAAGGTTCTTTAGATTATTAAAATGTACTTCACAAGACAAAAATGGCTATTTTAAGAACTGTTCACTGAGAGTCATGATTAAATAAAAATTCAAATCAAACAAGCATGGACCTACAATCAATTTCAGATGCAAAAGAGAATTCACAAACTCATTTGTAAAGCAAATGGTCCCTGCGACGGTTGAAAACATTCTCAATGCATTTGCTCATAAAGAATATCAATGCAACGGTCACTTAGGGCATTTACAGTAATTTGAGGTAGAATGTGAACTGTGCATGTGCATAGAGTGTGTGCGTCTGTAACAGAATGCGAATGGTGAGCAGGAGAAGAGATAACCGCTCTATCGACTTAGTATTCTTTTCCCTTTTATTTTCCTTTTTCTGTTTGTGACCTAAGTTGAATGTTTATTTGTATCCTTTCCTCTCACTCCATGTATGCGGACGAGTATGATGATGTCAAAGTCATTTTATTAAACACGGGGAAAATACTCCAGCCCTGGCCTCACAACATTTCTTCGAGCTCTACACATTTGTTTTTCTGGGCAACAACGTTTCAACTCTGCGTTACATGAGCAACAAAATGAATGTGTGAATGAAAGATGTGTGAAGTTCTTATTATGAGAATGAAAATAGAAGCAACATTTCAGTCTCGCTTTCTGCTTATGCATTATTTATGGTTGATTTTTGCATGTATTTTAATTAATGACGTGCCAAATCATGATTTAGATCAGTCTGATGGTTGTCATTTCTCCCATCAAATAATGCAGCAGTTCAAGCAGCTGCGTCTGCGGTTGACGTTTGGTGGCTCGCTTTGCTGCTTTGTCAGCTAGAGAATTTCCCTGTGAAATGTTAAATGTGCAGTGACCCGTGACCTGTGAATATCTGAACATGAAATATACAGTATCAAAAGAAAGAACAGATCCACTGCTTTTAAACAAACAAACAAACAAACAAACAAATAAAAGAATTATTTTTGCTTCATGCATTCTTTTTTTATGAACACTTGATAGTGGGTAAGTTTCATTAAAAGAAAAAAGCAACAGAGAAAATCAGGTTTTTGTCAGAGACAAAATTCCGGATGGAATTCAGAACGATGATCAAAACAGATGGACTAGATCAAGTCCATAAACGCCCACAAAGCTTCACAGTCGTTTCTTCTTCATGGGTTCGATATTTCATTCAGTAACGTTAGGCAGTTTTGAATTATATGCTGTTTAATGTTGATAATCGCGTTATTTTACATTTGCTTCTTCTTCGCCTGTGTTTTAGAAGGTATACAACTATGACCACCCGGTGGTCTTTGCACAAATCAATATTGCATCATTTATTTTTATTAATCTTATTTATTAACTGTATTTGCAGTATTGTAAGGGAAGGTTTAGGGTTGGGGTAGATGTAGATGTTAATAAAACACAATTTGTAATACGTAGCAAATTTAATTTACTGTTATTTATCCTGAGATTTTGCCTCACTTCTGGCCGTAGCTGTATCCCTTCTAGTCACAACCGTGTTTTCCAGAGATTATGTACCCTTTCAGTAGATGCGTAATAGTGTCCATATAACTACCATATAACAGTGAAAACATGGATCACTGGAAAACTTGTCAATGGTGGGGAAAGATTTAATTTAAGGACAAGGAAAATGTGTAAGCTACGGCATGTCAGAACAATCCTGTAATTTCCTAGCTTCTTTACTAACAATAGACAAAGTCAACATCATTTACATAGGCAAAATAATTTTAGGCTCTTCTATGCATAGTCAAATGATTTGCACAACCAAGTGCATAAAACACTTTATGATCAAACATTATTACAGTAGAAATGATGAGCGAGTCTTGAGAAGTTAAGGTTGATAAATTTTGAAATTATCATTTAGACACACACACACACACACAAACCCAAGAAACAGACTCCGGTGGACAAGACAAACAACTTCTTGAAAGTCATTTTCTAAGAAGGTATCTTCTAGAATCCTCAATGTAAATGAGTAGGTAAATGTTCATGTCATCACACTGCATTGCATAATCATTGTCCTTTAGAACAAAACCACTGATTACAGTAACATTCAAAATATTGACAAGCATATTTAAGAACACTCTTGAGAACATTTACTGAACATTATCATTGATAAGTCAATGTTGGATGTTTTAGGATGTAGAAGGAACATTAGATGTTAGAAGACAAACGGATCAGACACTTGCACAGATGTGAAGTTGCAGCCAATCACCTGAGGTGTACATGTCATGTGACTAAAATGACATCATGACAACACTGAAAACACAATAACAACACTTAAGGTCTTTGCATCTGACCGCTTTTTCTACTTACATGACATATTTCCAGTATTTGTTCAAGTGTTAGGGGCGGGGCCATGCTCGGGGGCTCCATTGCATCATCAAACCCCCATTTTAGCTCCGCCCAAAAAATCCTGAACACAGAATTGGTGAAAAACTTCACAATTCAGCACTACACAATTCACAGTCTTTGTAATGCGTTTCAGCAATACATTTGTAACATTTATAACGTGTTTAGAAACAATTCTCAGGATTGACTTTACAGGGACTTTAAAGTCACGATCATGCCGGAATATTAATTTAAACCTGCTTCCGCGCTGCCGCTGATCGAGAGAGCAGCACTCGTGTAAGCTATATATCTGAAGCAAACAGCTTCACAAACAGTGTTTTCAACTGACAAGTATTACTATTCCTTTGTTGCAAACATACGAAAATATGTTAAAAGTTTATAGTCCGGATATAAACACCGATGTTGCAGCAGTCGCAATCAAAATGTACGGAGCCCCGGACATGATTTATAAATTTATAAATCCTGCACACAAATCGAGGGAAAGAAATAGTAAATCATGCGCAAGATTTAGTAAATTAAAGTAAATTAAATTTAGTAAAGCATATGCATAAGTCTTCATTCATGAATTTCAAATTATTTTTTTTACATAGTGGATTCATTTAAAATAATAAAAAAAAAATAGTTTAATAGACTAATTTATATAAATAGAACATTTTGTCAGAACTTCAAGTAAATTAGACTACATATTATTTTGTTTGGTTGTCTAATGTTTTGTTTTCAGAATCTTGGGAGAACTGTCTAGGATGTAAAATGTATCTTACAATATGTAAAATTAATCTTACAGACTAATATGAAGTCTTTAAGATGAAGTTACATTATCTACTAAGATGAAGTCACAGTATCTACCAGCAGGTGGTGCACTGCTTCCTGAGGGATCTTTCCTCTCCGGACAGAAGCAATATGTGTGCTTTTATACCAAAATACAAAAGCTTGGCTTTCTGTGATGTTCTGAACATTGTTCAGTAAATTCTGTTGAATTCTACTGATTTCTCCAAGGCCATCTACCTGACTGACATAAAATTATGAAGAACGAATAATAATAATTATAATAAAATGCTAATCCAATTTATAACTTGGCACTGTGTACTGCAAATATTGTTGACTCTTGTGATAATCTGCAAACAGTGATGCATTATGATGAAATCCTCATTCGCAAGTTGCTTGGGATTAAAGTGTCATGACAATGTGCTTTTAGTACACTAGTATTTGAATATTATTATTATCTGTAATAATGTATTTTTTCCATATGACAGTCAGAATTGTGCAAATCGGCATTCTTAATTATTTTTTTTTTTTTATTATTCTACGAAATGTTAGAATTACTCTCTGATGAGGCATTGTGTGTCATTTTAAACATAAAATGTGAAAACGGAGGAGGAGAAACAGTATCATGTGACTAAAATGACACAGACAAACAGAAGACACACTGATATGTAAAGCTGATCTAATGTGTCTCTCATCTCTATCTCTGGCAGTAATCATTCATTGAAACATCCTCGGCTGAAAGAAGAAAGAATCAGGAAGCGCTTGAAATGAACATAAGGGTTTTCTACAGGAGCCTGTCACTTTTACTGGGTGAGTAAAACATCTTCCATGTGTCTAATATCTTAGTGATTCCAGATTTTTCTTTTAGATGCAGAAACACTTTTCATGAGACCTCAAATATATAAAATATTTAGTTTTTGTTGTTTTCCAGTAAAAATATCTAATCCCTAAAACACAAAATAAGATACTGTTTTTCATACCCTAATTTTCATACCCACAAACAGTTTTTTCCCCCAGTAGTTGTAAGTGTAAATCTAATAAAATGTTTTGGCTTCAATTTAAAAGTTTCTCTCTGTGTTTCTCATTTTTTTCAAAAGGGTTTTTCTCAGTTCAAATGAAGGCGAACGGAACAGAAGGTTAGATTTTGTGAGTTAAACACTATTGCATGTCTAATTCACATTAATTCATTTTAATCTAACCACAATTTAACCACAATTTATTTTCTTTAACAAAAGTATCATATGTTTATAACATCAGCTATATGCGCTCCTGTTTACAGTCACTGGCGTGTTTAAAATGATGTACTTTGACTAAATATTTGACTGTGCCTTAACAGATAGTTGGGATGAGACATGTAAAGCATCCATACTTCATTTGTTTTTGTTTTTTTCCTGCCATTTAGGGTTGATCTAATTCAAATAATTGTGCTGCAGTTTCCACTAACAGAAAAAACAAGCAGAAAAGTGTGTGAAAGAATATCTGTAAAACAGTAATAAATAGTTCCACACACTGTATGTCAAATCTGCTGTACTCATGAATATGTAGTTTAGTTGCTACTCAGTCCCTCAAGCCAAACATGATTTAAACAGCATTTAGGCTCTGTTTCCATCTGGTATTAAAATGCGTTTTGGATGATGCTAAATATAGGTGTAAACGGGTGTAAAAAGTTTTGAGCTTGTCCACTTTCGACCACTTCCAGAGAACACATATGACCAGATTGCTTTCGTAGTGGAAACGCTCATGTGTTCGAACAGCCACTAAAGTCTGCCTACTCTCCGCTGACTGACTTAACGCGTAAATATTTTGGAAAGCAAGCTAGCCTAGGGGATTTAAACTTTGTTAGCTGAAGAGCCAAATTTAGTTTGAAGATGAAAAATGTACACAGCAGAATCAGAATCAGCAGAGTACATATGGTCCCTCTCTAAGGGGCTGTTTACACAAAACCTTTTTCAACTAAAAATGGAAAACTTTTTATGCAGTTTGGCCATCTTTTTACACAACAACTGCGTTTTGGTGGCCTGAAAACGCAAACTTTTGAAAACAGGTTTCAAAGAGCAAGTTTTTGAAAATGCCGTTTTGAAAACAGCAAAAACATGAATGTGTGAAAACAGTGATGTCATGCGTATTACATGTTTAATCCATCCACCTTATTTTTCATGTAAAAGTAAGGTGTTTTTTGTGAATGTGCGAGACTTCCGATTTATTAGCCGCTATAGGGAAAAACGAGAAGAATATCACATGTAGTAAACTGTAAAAATAAGGTGGATAGGCATGCCTGTGACATCAGCAACTATTTGTCTGGCATGCGTAATACAGCATTTTTAGTCATTTTCACGGATCTGTGGGAGTGGGGATAGTTTTGATAATGTTGTCATCTGTACAAAGATTTTTTATTTTTTATTTTTAGTACATTGTTGTTGTGTAAATGTACCCTAAATAGCATTAACCCTCTGGAGTTGAGGCTGATTTGGGGAAGGAGTTTTGACATACCCTGACATTTGTGCTTTTTTTCATATTTGTTCATAAACACATTAATGACAAAAGTGTCATTACACTGTATTCAGCACAAACTAGGCTACCATAATATGTGAGGAACATGTATGTACATGTTTGTGTTTTTGAAGGAATAACGTTTATGCATGTTTATTGAAAAAACAAAAAACTTAAGTCACTGAAATAAAGCCAAAAAAAATATATTAAATCTGTGTTTCACAAGACTTCTGGGTATTGAGGTTGTAGAGGCTTTTATGCTTGTTTATTGCTGCCCTCCTCATAAAAACAATATATTGATTTATTTTGTAAGACACTTTTTTCAAGAAACACAGTATGTGTGGGAGGCGTGAATCATCATGAATAATGGGTCATTTACATCTGAGAAGACAAAAGAATCGCATAATAATGACCTGAAATGACTTGCATATTAATGAGGCCTTTCAGTCAGGTAGGCTGTGAAAAAACCCTCTGTAATCATGTCTCAGCTCAATTTAAAATAATGGTATTCTATTATATTCTTTAAAATCTAATGTATTTCTGTGATGCAAAGTGTCTGAACAATTATGTTACCTCTATGGCATTTCATATAGGCTTTTAGGTTAAAAGCATGCACATTTGGAGAAATATTGATGGATTCTTATATGTTTATGTCAATTTTCTATACAGAGGAGTAATATTTATTCTATATTTATTCTCATCACTATGAGTGCTGGATACTGTGTTTTCAATTCATACTTGCAGCCGGAGGGCGCTCTCTGTGCACCTTTAGGCCACAAATCCATATAAAGAAGAAGAAGAACCAGGAACTAACTGCATATCTTCTAGAGATCGCTAACCATGGCTTTAACATCCAGATAAACACTTTTCAAGATAATAAATACACGATTGAGACGATGTATTCATGTATTGCCTCTGAATTTGCGTCTGAATAGCGCTGGCTCCGTGGGCGTGGCCGCATTAGCGGATAATGAGCTGAATCACGGACTTCTGACATGGCTCTCTTTTCATACAGATTACATAAACACAGAATGTTTGTTCTCGATTTGACTTTCACGATTTAAAACCTGACATCTTAACGTTTCTTTAGACACAAGTCTAATTTTTTTGTCATTAGTATTCACTAAGTTACAGTTCATTTTCTGAGAACTATCAGATTGGACTTTGTTTAGAGTGAGACGACAGATCACGCATCATGTTCGTTTTCTTTATTTTACAAAAAGCACAACATTTTGTTTTTACTCTGAGTGTACACAAATGAAAGAAGATATTCAACAGATTAAAATGGTGTATAGCTCTTAATTGTATGTGCAACATTGTCGGAGTATTTTGAGTCTCTTTCACACTGGTAAGGAAAAAAACGCGGTGGTATCGCCGGCGATACCTCAGACCTCAGAGTGTTAAAGCAACACTGAAGCAGAGTTAAAGTTAATGAGATAATTAAGTGATTAAGTGATGATTGAGTATTATTGATAAACACCTGCTGTTAACAAGTAGAATCACTGAAGAAAAGAGAAACGCAAGAACTAGAACTGACTTCAGTCACAGCCTTAGATGAAATCAGCTGAAGATAAAAGAAGAAATTAATCACAAACAGCATTACCAGCTTCACTTATTACTGACCAGATTGACTATTTCTGTCAACATCTACAGAAGTTATTACTGAGAATTAACAAAGGTTTAGATGTTGATGTTTTAACACTGTTTAGAATGGGCATATGTACTTTGAGCAGAGTTGATTTAACTCTGGGGATTTTGCTGTGTACCAATCACAGTTTCTCACCTTTCCTGATTTCTCACACACTCACAGTGTTCAGACGGTCTTGTGGATATCAGACCAAAAATGAAAGCTGATGCTCAATGTATGTTCTTCCATTGTCTTTGGGTGCATTCATATGTAAATTGCTCGAGCTTATTTTGTCAATTTGATCGAAAGATCTGAAAAAAAAAAAACAAAAAAACATACATTTACCTGCCCATAGACCATCCCCTCAAAGAAATCAGGACAGAAGTGGTTGAAAGTGGAAAAAAAAGACCACCTTGTGATGTGATGTTGGGTCATCATCATGCTTGCACTCTCAGAAAATGAAACACAACTACCACTGACTTAAAACCACACAGCCTGAAATCAACTGAAGATAAAGAAGACAATAAATCTCTCAAGATCACAGCAGACGTTCTTTTGAGAAGTAACAGAGGTTAGATTGATGATGTTTTATTGAAAATCGCCATTATGGTGATCAGTGTTTACTTTAGTTGGGCAGTTTGACTCTTGCCGTTTTATGTGAGTTTGTGGTCTTTGTAACAGTGTTTACCAAAACATAATTTATTGCAAAGAAAGCCAGAAATAAAGATGATCATGTGATGCAGTTTTCAGCATCATAAAGTAGAATAATTCATTAATCTCATCACTGACCAAAAGTGGTTATTTGTTATTAATAGTTTATATTCATCAGCAATATTTTTTCAACTTTTTCAATTTTGATTTTTTTTTTTTTTTTCTTTGATTTTTCTTACTGATGACAAAACAGAAGCCTTCACTCAGCGAAGCTTTTATTCAGGATTACAGCGAATGGCTTTGATCAAAACAATAACAAAAGCAGTGCTCTCTATGTGCATTAACCACATAAATGTGAAAGCAAAGGAGAGAACGGCAAATAATCTGTATATAAATATTCTGTTTGACTGCGGCAGTACAGTATAAATACTCAGTGCATATTAAACGATCTATATCAGACAAAGCAAATGTGGTAAAAACAGTGTTACTTACACTTGTTGCAACATTACTGTAGTCGGCACTGCATCTTTTATTTTCAGTCTCTCTGAAAAGCCTGCATTGAACCGTGTCTTGTTTAAAAACAGAACATAAAATGAAGGGAACAAACGAACTGTGTCTTAGGCCCTGTTTCCAAGATTGTGCTTGGTAAGTTTTTTTGTCTTCAAACCTTCAAACTTGGGTCATCAGCCGACAAAGTTTAATCCAGTCTGGCTAGTGCAATTTTCCATAATGTTACACGTAATGTCAGTTGGCACAGAGTAGCTGGTCTTTAGTGTCTGTTCGAACACATGAGCGTTTACACTATGAAAGTCAAATGCATTTTCTACTACCTCTGGAAGTAGTAGAAAGAGGATGAAATCAAAACGTTTTACAGCCCGTTTACACCTGTATTTAGCACTGTCCACTTGTGATCTGATCGACCAAAACACAACTTAATACCAGGTGGAAACAGGGCTTACTGACGCATTGATTTTCTTCTACAGAGGCGGTCTTTCTGAACTTGGTTTCAATAAACTCTGTTTACAAGGAAGTTTTGAGTTCTGAAACTTACAGAATATTTTTAAAGTACAATGACCTCTTATATGTCAAAAGATTTGATTTCTCATTTCATGATCCCTTTAATGCATTAACTAATGTTAACCAATTTGAAAAGTGTCACCCTATTATTTATTGAATATTTAAGAGGCCTCTGGAAGGATCATGGCAATCTAGTCAAGATACAGGAGCAAAACGTACCGAAAAAAGTCTTTTATCTCAGATTATGTTGTATATGATGATCACCTATTGAGATATTGCACCTTAAAGAGACAGATGAATTTGCACCAGAATAGATATTATAGACAGTCTATGATGCCAAAAACAAAAAACAAGATGTAATTATGTATTTTGGGATCCTAAAAATGCATGATTATATATATATATATATATATATATATATATATATATAATATAATTTTTCCCTCTGCTGTCTGCGACCAATCAGGACCACTGATCTACATCACGTGTGTGTTTCAGGTCCTTGTCTGAAGAAGACGTTTGTGAAGATGAAACTGAAGTCTAGCCTGAGTCTGTCTGAAGCCGCAGCGAGAGTCCAGCTCCTGACGCAGGTGAGAGAGAGAGAAAAACCTACAGAAATCTGAGCACATTCATAACGGTTTTAAGAGATGTGCTCGTTTCAGCTGGAATCTGCTCTGGCGGGAAGATTTCTAACGTGACGCTGCGCTGGGTCTGGCCCAAACAGGAAGTGAGCAGCAAGCTGCACCTGGTGAGTAATGAATGTTGATTCATTAAAATTAATGCGTATGTTACAAACTAAATGGAAAGACGTCTTTATGATGTAATGAACTTTTCATTTACAGCTCGATGTGCTCAAAGAAATGATGTCGGACAAACCTAAACACTCTTCAGATCAGATTTGATGCTTCATCTTTCTTGCAGTTCTTTAAATAATGATGAAATATTTTTACTGCAATTTAGAATTATTTTTTATTTTTATAACTTTCTGCTTTTTGTATGTATCTGTTATTACGTTATATAAAATAACCAATTATGCTTTTAATTATATTATTTTTTTTTTTAAATAATGCTAAAATGTATTAAGAAGTTTCTGGAATCTTCATTTCTTTGTTTTGGGGGACTAAACAAACATTTATTTCCCACAAATCTCATATAAAATGTATTCATTATTATGTTACATGAACTTTTTGCCATTCATTTCTGTCATTTCTACTCAATTTAATTGAGTTTTCAAAGATTCAGCTTGATTTTGTTCATCACTAATTAAATTTGTACTGTTACAAAGTGCAATGAATGAACTTCTCACTGCAGGTTGTTACTTTGGTTTCACTCTGGGCACTTTCCCTTTTAATTGATTTAAAGCCTGCTGTATCCTGCAAATAAAGCCTCTAAATGATCAATATGATCAAAACTTTGCTGTCGCCCACAATTAGCACAATTATTAGACTTTTGTTAGCAAGTAAAAGCCTTTTTGCCTTTTCATGTTTTTAAGGAATGTTTAGTTCTTCATCTCTCAGTCATCATTGCATTGCATTGTATTATTTGCATTGTATCATTGCAGTTGTCACTCTATATATTTGCCAATAATATGTCTTAATAAGATCATTTTTACATGCTTAGTTTTGTGATCAAAGCTCATAATACAAGGCAATACATATAAGGCAATACAAGGAAAAATATGCATTTTATTTTTGTAAAGATCTCATTGATTTACATTACAAACATCAGAATTTCATTTTACTTTTTGACCTTCTAAATATCCACATCTGCACCAAATCCGCATCTGTCTGGTATCGTTTAAAGCTCTTTGAAGCTGCACTGAAACTGTAATTTTGACCTTCAACCGTCTGGGCTCCATTGAAGTCCACTATATTGGAGAATAATCCTGGAATGTTTTCATCAAAAACCTTCATTTCTTTTCGACTGACAAAAGAAAGACATGAACATCTTGGATGACATGAGGGTGAGTAAATTATCAGGGAAATTTTATTTGAACGTGAACTAATCCTTTAAGAACCAGATATACTGAATGGAAGAACGAATTGGAACGTCATTTTGAACAAAATCAGGATCGTAGTGATGTGGACATGTTTGCAACAACTCTGCAATTCAGCAATCCAGTCATGTCACATTAATTTACATAGAACTTTATAGAACAGATTGCTTTAAAGCAAGCAGTTTTACAGTATTAAACATGAATAAACAGTGTCAGCGTCTCTTTCAATTAGAATTACAACTTCATTTTCTACTATAAAGTGGCTCGCCAGTGTGATCTTACTCACTGACGTCTGGCCTCGACAGACTGAACAGAAGAAATGAACTGGAGAAGGTGTCCATGTCAAAGAAGCCACACCTACCTATTACATCACTGTTATGGACTAATGGTGTTTACCAGCCAGAGTGAAAATTTCTGGAGAGTTTCGAACTTCATTTTGGCCTGATTTTTTGTTCGATATCACGCAAGTATATCGGGGCCTTAAACCTGGGAAACACCTTCGAACTCCCATTGGACAGTGGTGATGACATCAGAGGTAGGTGTGGCTCTGAGGCTCCACCTTCTTTGATGTGGAAATCTTCTCCGGTTCATTTCTTCTGTTCAGTCAGTCGAGGTCAGACGAAAGAAAGCAACACTTGTGTATTCAGTTCTGTAAAGCTGCTGCTCTAAAGCAATCTATTGTATAAAGTGCTATATAAATAAACGTGTTGGGACTTGACTGCAGTGCTGAGAGTTTGTGCAAACATCTACATCACTATGATGATTTCTTTCTTGCTCTCAGCAGTGACGAAAAGTGTGTATATCGCCATGAGTTATCATAACAGTAATCATTCCCTAAAACTGTAAGTTGTTTGAGAGAAACTGAAGAGGAAGCTCTAGTGGAAATCATGATTTTGACATGAATTTGACAAACTCCTAATAATTTGTATGAGTTAACCAGTTGGCAAAACAATAATATACAAAAGGACTTATTTCAAATCAAGTATTAATAATAAAAAAAAAAAAAAGTACTTATTTATTCACATGTATTGCTGAGATGACAACTGATGCTATATTAAAGAAATGATTTGATTTGTAAGCCTAAATAAAAGACACCCAGAGTAAAAGGCACTTTTTAGAGAGAATCTCACTGTGAGACAAAAGCCTTGGTAATGATTTTCAGGTTTGTTAAAGGCGGTTAAATCAACAGTTGTGTCAGAATTAAAGTCAAGTTAGTCCCATTTTATTGTATTATATTTTCATGAACTCTTGTATCTTAAAGGTCTAAATGTTGTTAGAAGGACTGACAGAAACCTTTTTAAGAGCTTTTGACCATGTGAGATGAATTAGAAAATATGTACACTGAATAGGACACAATGGTAATACCTCCTGCAACCTTTTGAACTTCTGTAAACCCTTCTCTTTTCCAAGAAAAACAACACTTTGCAAATTTATGAGAGGTTTTTTTTTTTAGAAAACGAGTTCATGATTAGGACATGCAAATCATAACTACGTATTTGAGTGCTTATTCAAATAAAGCTAAACACTAATTACAGTAAACATACATGTTGCCAACTAAAACAAAAGAAAACATCTTGAAAATATATAATCATCTCTTACCTTCTTCAATGACCTCTTCTGTTAAAGTCCCTGTAGAAAAAGGGTTACGTTTTGTTTTACTGCAGATTTATCCCTCTTTAGGACATGTATAAATATTGCTATAATATTTAAAATAATTAAATTAAAGCAAGATATTTAAGCTCTTGACCTGGAAAAAAAAAATAACCATGCAATTAATGGTCTCTTCACTCCATTTGCCACATTTGGTAAAATCCATGTAGAAAAAGGGTTGCAATGTGTTTTACAGATAAATATATTGTATTATACTATTAAATTCAAATGAATAAATAAATGACACAATTTGAAAATTTGAATGGTCTTTTACCAGCTTGAACTGATGCAATACCTGTAGAAAATATTCAAATATATAGACTGAGTTATATACCTCAAGAACTGCTATTATATTTCATTTATACTACTGAAACACTTCTGAAACTAGACACATTTAAGTGATGGCTATATAAACAGATACACTATTGAAAATTTCATCATTTTAATGGTCTCTTACTGTTTTCGTTTGCCTCTTCTTGAACTGTGGAAGTCTCTGTAGAAAAAGGGTTATGCTTTGTCTTACTGATATGATTTACACCTCCTTAGCACACACATAACTACTGCTATAATATTTAATTTGATTAAATTAAAGCAAGATATTTAAGCATTTGGCTTGGGAAAAGATTAAAGTTGTTAAATTTCGAGACAAAACTCATTAAATTTCGAGAAAAATGTCAAAATAAAATGTTGAGAATAAACTCATTAAATTACGAGAAAAAACTCGTTAAATTTCCAGAAAAGAGTTGAGATAAAATGTTGAGAATAAACTCGTTAAATTACGAGAAAAAAAATCGTTAAATTATGAGAAAAAAGTCGTTAGATTATGAGAACAAATTCGTTAAATTATGAGAAAAAAAGTCGTTAAATTTCGAGAAAAAAGTCGAGATAAAATGTTGAGAATAAAATCATTAAATTACGAGAAAAAAGTCATTAAATTATGAGACTTTAACGTAATTTTTCTCATAATTTAACGTATTTGTTCTCGTAATTTAACAACTTTTTTCTCGTAATATAATGACTTTATTCTCAACATTTTATCTCGACTTTTTTCTTGAAATTTTACGTCATTTTTTCTCATAATTTAACAAATTTGTTCTCGTAATTTAACGACTTTTTTCTCATAATTTAATTTTATTCTCAACATTTACGACTTTTTTCTCGAAATTTAACAACTTTTTTTCTCGTAATTTAACATGTTTATTCTCACATTTTATCTCGACTTTTTTCTCGAAATTTAATGACATTTTTCTCATAATTTAACGAATTTGTTCTCGTAATTTAACGACTTTTTTCTCGTAATTTAATGACTTTATTCTCAACATTTTATCTCGACTTTTTTCTCGAAATTTACAACATTTTTCTCATAATTTAACGAATTTTGTTCTCGTAATTTAACAACTTTTTTTCATAATTTAACAATTTGTTCTCAACATTTATCTCAACTTTTTTCTCGAAATTTTAACGACATTTTTCTCATAATTTAATGAATTTGTTTCTCGTAATTTAACGACTTTTTTTTTCTCGTAATTTAATGACTTTATTCTCAACATTTTATCTTGACTTTTTTCTCGAAATTTAACAATTTTTCTCGTAATTTAACGAGTTTATTCTCAACATTTTATTTAGACTTATTTCTCGAAATTTAGAGTTTTTTCTTAAAATTTAACAACTTTAATCTCGAGATGGTTTTATTTTTATTATTGCTTGGCCCTAATCCTCTTCCGTACTTCACTTCTCCTTTCGCAACATCTGGTAAAATCAATGTAGAAAAAGGGTTACAATGTGCTTTACAGATAAATATACTGTATTAAAATAAATAATACATAATTAAACATACAAAATGTGAAAATTTGAATGGTCTCTTACCAGCTACATCTTGAATTGATACAATACCTGTAGAAAATATACAAATATATAGACTGAGTTATAACTGCTATTATATTACATTTATACTACTGAAACTCTTCTGAAAGTAGACACATGTAAGTGCTTGGCTATATATACATAAACAGATACACTATTGGAAAATAAATCATCACTTTTATTGGACTTTTATCATTTTCGATTGCCTCTTCTAGAACTGTAGAAAAAGGGTTATGCTTTGTTTTACTGATATATGATTTACACCTCCTTAGCACATGCATAACTACTGCTATAATTTTAATATGATTAAATTAAAGCAAGATATTTAAGCATTTGGCTTGAAAAAAAGATGCAATTAATGGTTTCTTAAATTCTCTATTTGCAACATCTGGTAAAAATCAATGCAGAAAAAGGGTTACAATTTGCTTTACAGATAAATATACTGTATTAATATTAAATTAAAATAAATAATACATAATTAAACATACAAAATGTAAAAATTTGAATGGTCTCTTACCAGCTACATCTTGAATTGATGCAATACCTGTAGAAAACATACAAATATACCTAAAAAAACTGCAGTTATATTACATTTATACTACTGAATCACTTCTGAAACTAGACACATTTAAGTGCTTGGCTATAAACATAAGCAGGTACACTATTGCAAGATAAATCAACACTTTTAATAATCACTTACTGGTTTCGATCGCCTCTTCTTGAATTGTGAAAATCCCTGTGAAAAAAAGAAAGGGTTGCACTGTGTTTCATTGATATAAAGGCAGATTTATGTTCTTATAATCCACACAAAACTACTCAGCACATAGGCTTGACTTTACCCAGGAAGAGAAACAGGTATTTGTTGAGCTCCTTCAATTCTGACAGAGAAAACACAAACAAAGATAAATATTATATATACATATATATGCACAAAATCACCAAATATGAAATATGTTGTTATTTTGAAAAGATTTACAGGGATTTAATATACTCTTTAAATTTCAACATTATTATATATAAATAATTAGCATTTTATTTTAATGCCAATAATAACGTATCTGTGAATCAGTTCTTCTTTATGTTCATACAAATAACACTGCCTTTCACTCTAAAGTATAATATTTAACATAAAATTTTAGCTTAATTCAGAAGTTCTACCCATGATTATTTAATAATGCTGCAGGCACTAAACAAATTACTTTGTATCATTACATAAAGTACAAACATAATCAGCGTTAATGCAGTATAAAATGAGATAAAAAAAACAAGTAATATGTACAATATTAGAATAGTACCTCCTTTTTTATTGCGTTTTGAAATGGTCCAAACAAACCAGCATTTGTTTGTCAGGGTGAATTGTGTTATATGGAGAAGGTCTGAATTATATGGTTGTGATCCTCCACCCCTCTTTTCTCCACCCAACCCACTGCTCGCCTCCCTCTCTCCCAGATCATTTACTGTAAATAGTCATTTCAGGGTTATTTATTTTTCTCACCTAAACAACTACTACATTTTTTTTAATTTTCGAATACTGCAGCATAAACTAATATTGCAGTGACAAACACCTATAAGACTGTTAGACTGTTGCATTTCTACAATGTCTAACATTTGTATGCATCCAATTAGAAACTACATGACTAACATCCTCCATCTACCTTGCATTTTTTTTTTTTTTTGAGGCAAAGAAACAAAAGATCAGTTTGTTCAGCACATGCCGTTTGATGTTTCAGTAACAGATAGCAGAGGGCAGCTGTCCGTACACTTGATGTTCATCAGGAACGAGGCGCGTTTAGTGACGTCATTAGACATGCGTTACGCAGGAGCAGTGTAACAAACTTCTAAAATGTTTTTTGAGCAATTAACTTCACCAAATGGAGCATGCACACTCAACTTAACTGGAGCTACACACATAGGTTTTACAATATTCAAAATATAAGTCTTTTTAATCAAATGTTGTGGAAGTTATTCGGCATTGGAAAGCATTACAGTGAGTTTGTTTTGTTTTGCATTTGCATTTGCACTCTACATGAACTTCTGAAAGTCTCAATTCTGAGAAATAAACTCACAATTGCAAGAAAAAAAGTCACAATTACCATTTTTATTTTTTTATTTAGTGGCGGAAACAGGCTTCCATATAAAACTGCTTTTAAAAAGATGTTAATTTAAAATAAGTAAAAAAAAAAGATATATATATACAAGTTAGTTTTTTTCAAATTAACTTATGAGTATTTAGCTTTTTTCTTTCAAGTTCATAGAACTTATATATTTTAAGTAAACTGAACTGTTCCATTGTTTTGAGTTCATAAAACTCAAAACATGGAACAGTTCAGTTTACTTAAATATATAAGTTCTATGAACTTGAAAGAAAAAAAGCTAAATACTCATAAGTTAATTTGAACAACTAACTTGTTTAATTTAAGTTTGTCCTACTTAAACAAATTAATTATTTTGAGCATTACAGTCTGAGAAAAAAGTCAAAATTTATATAAAAAGTCATAATTATAAGATTTTTTTTTTTTTAAATCCTCATTATTTTTTCTCAAAATTATGAGTTACCAGAGCATGATTTTTTTTCGTATGTGGTCGGAAACGAGCTTCCATAGAAAACAGCATAGACTAAATGATTGATTCTTGAGATGAACCCTTATGCGGTCTTCGTTTAAGGGACTACACTCGTGGTCTTCAGGGTCTCTGGAGACCCCGGCAACAAAATGCAATTTTGTAACAATATAATATATTTTTTAAAAACCAATGTAATTTTACTCTGTTTATTAATGTTTTTACTCAAAGTTTTTGGAGGATTTGTGATATCTTTTAAATTTATATAAATAAATTAATATTTTTTTTTAAATAGGTTTTTATGCAAAAGCAGCTTTTTATGTAAAATTCACTTTATAAAAGGCCCAGATTTCTAACTTTCATTCATGTGGATAACATGGATAATTTGACATGGTTTAGTGTAAGTTCCCTTTCAGTCGGTCACGTTCGACGTACGTCAGTAGTGACCGACGAATTGGGATATCGCTTAGAGAGCCCTATCATCTTCGTGTAAACTAAAACAAGCCAATGGAATTGGCGTGCGATATTTGCATAATGCGCACCGCCCCCGACAGGTGTATATAAATAGGAAGCGGATGCAATCGCACTCTGTCTTTCGCTTCGGAGCCATTCACTGGTGTCCTGTTTAGAAGACTTTCTTCAGTTATTTCTAAAACATTGCCAAAAACAGAAGAGGATTACAGCGAGCTTTTCAGTGCTGGTGAGAGGGCACGTTCAGCGAGGTCGCGAGTGTCTGAGGAGCTGAGCTATAAGCTCTAAAACTGCTGTTTTCACAGCAACACAAAGAGTGTGTGTGCAGCGATTTGGGCCGGTTCCTCGGTGTGTCAGGGAGTGGTGTACCTGACACATCGCGTCGCTCCCTGGGTGCTTCAGCACGAGTGAGTTGACTTCCCCTTCTAAAAGAGCTTTACAGACGAACCCTGACAGTATGTCATTTCGTCTGTGCGTTACTGGGTGCGGTCGTTCCCTGGTCCCTGCTGATGGGCACAATCGCTGCATCTCGTGTTTGGGCGTTCAGCACGCTGAAGCAGCTTTTGTGGATGGCTCATGTTCCCATTGCGGGAACATGACCGTCGCGGTGCTGAGGTCGAGGCTCTCCTTCCTGAAGTCTCAGGAAGCGGGGGTCCCCTCTCCTATGCCGCGTACGACCGTTTTTTCCGGCCCCGGGAACCGGAAAGACGGTACGGCGCTGTATAGGGAGGGCGACCTGAGGATAACGGTCAGGGCTCCCCCGCCGAGCGGAAACGCTCCGCGGGCCCCTGTCCCCTCATTAGCACCGCAACCCATCTTAAAGCCGCCGTTGGTTTCCGCTGGGCCCTCTTCGGACTGTCCAGCCGTTACCTTTGGTGCGCCGGCGGAGGATCAGATGTCGATCGCTGCGTCGGAAGGCGAGTTTGAGAATTCGGGGGAGGAAGATCCGGACGCGCTGCCGCCCTCCGGGACGGTAGCGTTGCCCGAGTCGGATCCCGAACTCTCGGCTGTGCTCTCTCGGGCCGCCTTGTGCGTCGGGCTTGAGTGGAACCCTCCACCCTGTCCCGGCCCATCTCGGCTGGATGATTGGTACTTGGGGGGGGTCGCGCTGGTCAGCCCCAGCGTCCCGCCCCAATGCCTTTCTTCCCGGAGGTGCATGATGAGGTGACCAGGTCTTGGCAGACACCGTATAGTGCCCGTACCAGGCCTGGCCCGCGTCCGCCTTCACCTCCCTGGACGGCGGGGTAGCCAGGGGGTACGCGAGGATCCCGCCAGTCGAACGGTCCGTTGCGATGCAGTTGTGTCCAACGGCCACTGGCTGGCGTGGTGAGCCGCGTCTCCCATCCCGGGCCTGTAAGTTCTCAGCCGGTCTGACTGAGAAAGCTTACAGTTCCTGTGGGCAGGCTGCCTCCGCCCTGCACGCGATGGCCCTCTTGCAGGTTTACCAAGCAAAGGCGCTGTCGGAGATGCCCAGGAAGGTCCTGACCAACAGCTGCTTGAGGAGCTGCGCGCTGCCACTGACCTTGCCCTCCGGGCAACGAAGGTGACAGCTCGCGCTGTTGGTCATGCGATGTCTACCTTGGTAGTCCAGCAACGCCACCTCTGGCTGACCCTGGCGGACATGCGGGATGCCGACAAGCAGCGGTTCCTAAATTCCCCCGTGTCCCCGGTCGGCCTATTCGGCGACGCGGTGGAGAGCTTCGCCCAACAGTTCTCCGCTGCACAGAAGCAGGCTGAGGCTATCAGTCACGTCATGCCACGGCGGTCCGCTGCTGCCCCCACCCAGCCGCCCGTGGCTCAGCCTCAGCCCGCTCGTCGCCGAGGGCGCCCGCCTGCACCGTCCTCCGCCCCTGCTAAAACGGCAAAGCAGCAGCCTACACCTGCCAGGCAGCAGGGTGCCGGTCGCGGCGTGGTGCCCAGCCCGTCTCAGCTAAACCAGGTGGCAAACGTAAAAAGAAGTCACGGCCCTGAGACGGGCAACCTGGAGGGGAAGGATCTTGCTCTTCGGGAGAGTTTTCCACCATCTCTCCCACCCCCGGAGGAGGGCCGGGGGGAATTTGTGTTGTGTGTCAGTCCACCGCCGCTGGCTCTCCGGAGTCCAGCGGTACCCACTTTTTCACAAAAAGAGCAGTTTCCTCGAACTCCAGGTCACAACAAGGTGTGTCTGCCAGTGTGCCAGGCCCCGCCTCGCCGCTGGCAGCGCCCTCCCCATTCGCCAGCAGGCGGCAGTGTGATGGCGCAGACCGCGTCCCGTGCGCCGTCTCCCATTCGCACTGCTGCCTCGCAGAGTCCGACCTCACTCCGGGCCGCTCCCATGCCGTCCGAGTCGGGTCCCTCTCTGCCTGCTGGCCCCACCCCCGGTGCGTCGTGGTGCCTTTGGTCCCGCTGGTTCGGAGTCTGGAGGCGTGGAGCACGCTTCCCAGCCCGTCCCGCTGGCTCATTCGCACTATCAGACTCGGCTATGCGATTCAGTTCGCCCGGCGTCCCCCGGTTTTCAGGGGTGTCCACTTCACTCAGGTGTCGGTGGACAGTGCACCTGTTCTCCGGGCGGAGATTGCTGTCCTCCTGGCGAAGGATGCAATCGAGCCGGTCCCTCCAGCCGATATGAAGTCGGGGTTCTACAGCCCCTACTTCATTGTACCGAAAAAGGGCGGTGGGCTACGGCCAATCCTGGATCTGCGCGTCCTGAACCGGTATCTTCACAAGATGCCGTTCAAGATGCTCACGCAGAAGCGCATTTTCGAATGCGTCCGTCCCCGGGATTGGTTTGCAGCAATAGACCTGAAGGACGCGTACTTTCATGTCTCGATTCTGCCTCGACACAGACCCTTCCTCCGGTTTGCGTTCGAGGGTCGGGCATATCAGTACAAAGTCCTACCCTTCGGGCTGGCCCTGTCACCCCGCGTCTTTACGAAGGTTGCGGAGGCGGCCATTGTTCCCCTCAAGGAACAGGGCGTTCGTATTCTCAACTATCTCGACGACTGGCTGATCCTGGCCAGCTCGCGAGAGCAGTTGTGCGAACACAGGGACATGGTTTTAGCTCACCTCAGCCGGTTGGGTCTTCGGTCAACTGGGACAAGAGCAAACTCGCCCCCGGGCAGAGGATCTCTTATCTCGGTCTCGAGCTAGACTCGGTTGCACGGACTGCGCGTCTCACCGAGGCGCGCGTCCCGGTGTTGAACTGCCTGAGTTCGCTCAAGCGCAGGACAGCGGTTCCACTGAAAGTTTTTCAGAGGCTCCTGGGGCATATGGCATCTGCAGCCGCGGTCACGGCTCGGATTGCTTCATATGAGACCGCTTCAACACTGGCTCCGCGGCCGGGTCCCGAGATGGGCGTGGCAGTGCGGCACGCTCCGTGTCCCCGTGACACCGAGCTGCCGTCGCACCCTTGTCCGGTGGTCGGACCCTTCGTTCCTGCGGGCCGGAGTACCCCTCGAACAAGTGTCCAGGCACGCTGTGGTCTCCACAGATGCCTCTGCCACGGGATGGGGGGCCACGTACAACGGGCATGCAGTGGCAGGCCTTTGGACGGGGCCTCAGCTGCATTGGCATATCAATTGCCTCGAGTTGCTAGCGGTTCGTCTTGCGCTGGCCCGCTTCAAGAAGCTGTTGTCAGGCAAGCACGTTCTAGTCCGCTCAGACAGCACTGCGGCCGTTGCGTACATCAACCGTCAAGGTGGTCTACGCTCCCGTCGCATGTCGCAACTCGCCCGCCATCTCTTGTTGTGGAGTCAGAAGTATCTGAGGTCCCTTCGGGCCACTCATGTCCCAGGTGTGCTCAACCGTGCAGCCGACGAGCTGTCACGGCAGCCTCCACTTGCGGGCGAGTGGCGGCTCCACCCCCAGGCGGTCCAGCTGATTTGGCAGCATTTCGGCGAGGCCCAGGTAGACCTGTTTGCCTCCCCGGAAACTGCCCACTGCCAGTGGTTTTATTCCCTGACCGGCGGCACGCTCGGCACGGATGCCCTGGCACACAGCTGGCCCCTGGGTCTGCGCAAATATGCGTTTCCCCCAGTGAGCCTTCTCGCACAACTCCTGTGCAAGGTCAGGGAGGACGGGGAGCAGGTTCTGTTAGTGGCCCGTATTGGCCCACTCGGACCTGGTTCTCAGACCTCATTCTCCTCGCGACAGCCCCTCCCTGGCCGATTCCTCTGAGGAAGGACCTCCTGACTCAGAGACGGGGCACCCTGTGGCACCCGCGTCCCGATCTATGGAACCTCCACGTGTGGTCCCTGGACGGGATGCGGAGGTTCTGAGTGATCTCCCGCAAGCGGTCGTAGACACCATCACTTCCGCTAGAGCTCCTTCCACTAGGAGTCTCTATGCGTTGAAGTGGAACCTGTTCGTCGAATGGTGTGCCTCTCGCCGAGAGGACCCCCGATCATGTTCGGTCGGATCCGTGCTTTCCTTCCTGCAAGAAGGGTTGGAGCGAAGGCTGTCTCCCTCCACCCTGAAGGTGTATGTTGCCGCTATCGCCGCACATCACCACGCAGTTGAGGGTAAGTCCCTGGGGAAACACGATCTGATCGTCAGATTCCTGAGGGGAGCGAGGAGACTAAATCCTCCTCGCCCTTCCTCCGTACCCTCTTGGGATCTGACCCTGGTTCTCACAGCTCTCCGGGGTCATCCCTTTGAGCCTTTGCAATCAGTTGACCTGAAACTAATGTCTCTTAAGACGGTTCTTCTGGTTGCATTGGCTTCCCTGAAGAGGGTAGGGGATCTGCATGCATTTTCGGTCGACGAAACGTGCCTAGAATTCGGGCCCGGTGATTCTCACGTCATCCTGAGACCCCGGCCTGGATACGTGCCCAAGGTTCCTACCACTCCCTTCAGAGATCAGGTAGTGAACCTGCAAGCGCTGCCCTCGGAGGAGGCAGACCCAGCCCTAGCTTTGCTCTGTCCCGTCCGCGCTCTGCGCGTTTACGTGGATAGAACGCGAAGCTTCAGGACCTCAGATCAGCTCTTCATCTGTTACGGAGGCCAGCAGAAGGGAAAGGCTGTCTCCAAGCAGAGGATGGCCCACTGGATAGTGGATGCCATCGCCTTGGCGTATGATTCCCAGGGCGTGCCTTGCCCGCTCGGGTTGAGAGCCCACTCCACCAGAGGGTGGCCTCTTCCTGGGCGCTGGCTCATGGCGCCTCGCTGACAGATATTTGTAGAGCTGCGGGCTGGGCGACACCTAACACGTTCGCTAGGTTTATAGCCTACGTGTAGAGCCAGTATCTTCACGTGTACTCGCATCCACTAGTCGGTAGACGTGTTGTACCCGCTCTAAGTGTCGGCTTGCAATGCCATTCCGCCACTGGCCGGATACGTGCATACTTCACTCCAGTCGTGTTCCCCGCTTGGCGAACCCTGTCGAGTTCCTCCGCCTCCCCCTTCGGCTCGGACATTGCGGAGTGTCTGATGCCAGGCCTACATCCGTCGCTGACGCTGTCTGTTGGCTGGGGCCCATATGTCGTGACCCCTCTACGTGAGCGGTCCCATATGTGTAATTCCACGGTTTAAAACTCCCTACGGGCCGAGTCCGTGTCTTTCCCTTAGCAGAGCCAGCTCTGCTGTCACCTGTCAGATGAGTCTCCCCCTACCAGGTGGAGCCATCCCAGGGACTCCATATGCGTACTGCCCCCGGGCCAGTCCATATGTGTATTCCCACGTAAACTCCTCCCCCATTGGGTAGGTAGTGGTCTCCGCAGCGTCCCTTACGGGTTCGCTTCCCCAGTGTAGTCTAGTTTACTTAGTGGGTAGTGGTTAGACAGCAGTAGACTCTCTCGGTGTAAGCTCGCCCCCTTCACCGCCAGCCGGTGCTATGGGCGGCTGAGCTTGCGCTGGGCACTGGAAGGGGTTTCGTAACTGTGGCGCTTTAGTTGGGATCCCAATTCGTCGGTCACTACTGACGTACGTCGAACGTGACCGACTGAAAGGGAACGTCTCGGTTACGTATGTAACCCTCGTTCCCTGAAGGAGGGAACGGAGACGTACGTCCCGTCGCCACAGTTTCTGTACCCTCGCTGTAGTGCGGACACCAGTTGTCTCCTCAGCGAAAAACAGAGTGCGATTGCATCCGCTTCCTATTTATATACACCTGTCGGGGGCGGTGCGCATTATGCAAATATCGCACGCCAATTCCATTGGCTTGTTTTAGTTTACACGAAGATGATAGGGCTCTCTAAGCGATATCCCAATTCGTCGGTCACTACTGACGTACGTCTCCGTTCCCTCCTTCAGGAACGAGGGTTACACGTAACCGAGACGATTTTTGTCCATCTTTTGGAAAATGCAGTTATAAAAGTAAAAAAACTAACATTTTTACCAGTAGATGGCTGCAGAGCTCCACTATTTGCTATGTGCTATTTGAATGACTGAAAGACATCTTTTCACAAATGTTTTTCAGTTGGATTCATATCTAAATGTTATGAAATCACAATAACAATAAAATTACTTTTTGTCAAAGTTTAGCATTTTTTTGTACTGAAAAAAATCAGTTTTTACCAGAGCAAAATTACATGGTTTTTAAAAAATATATTATATTGTTACAAAATTACATTTTGTTGCCCGGGGTCCATGAACCCCAAAGACCATGAACGTAACTATTTTTTTTACACTAACATAAAAACAAGATATCACTCCAATTTTTTTATTTTTTTTATTTGTAGATCTTAAAAGTGTTAACCACCGTACAAAGTCTCATGCCATTTGGACAAAGAGAATTTTTTTTTTTAATTTGAGCAAACATCATTTGCGGGTCAAAAAGACCCGAAGACCGCACAAGGGTTAAGAATCCCCCCATAACACTGAATAACTGTACCTGGCAAACTCCCATAGACTTCCACCTCACACAGCGTAAGAATCTTATTGTCTCCAGGAATGATCACGTTCACATAACGTCCCTCCATTTGAGGAAATGAGTAGTTGTAAGTAACAACTCCTGGAATACTCTGAATTACAGCACAACTGGAGAGAGTCGAAGAGATGAAATATGAATGAAACAAAACACCACAAGTGTACAAAAGTAGAAAAGATTTCAATTTTAGAAAAGAGTCCATTTTAAAGAATGCTTTATGCCCAAAAGGTTCTATATAAGGGGATATGTCTTAAAAGATTACATAATACTATGTATTTAAGTTTATGAGGTGTTTAATTCATAAAATTCAGTTATAATTAAAAAGGAATTAAAACAAACTGAATTAATTAAAAATAAATCCAAAAATTGTTGGGTACCCCTTAAATGTTCTCTATACAGTATGAAGCGCCTGACGGAACCTTTAAGGTTCTATATAGAACTTTTCATCTCAGAGTGATGAGTAACTACAACCTGGGATTGCTGTTGCCGTCATTTTTCAGGGAGTTTCCGATGTGAATCTCTGCTCCGTTGATTCGTTCAGGAATATAGTCTACTCTGTTTGTGATGGTCACTGCACTAACATAGTAAATGTCCAGCAGATCCAGCCTCCACCCTGGATTCTTCTCCTTCTTTGTATGGGTACAAAATGAGGCTGCGCCTGGGGCGATTTTTATTCCATCGACGGCACGTTCCGCATTCCAGTATTGAAATATAGATGACTGATCAGAATCTCCATTTAATTCCGCACCATCTGGAAAGTGATTAGGCTGCATGTTAGGGCACATTTTAATAACACCATAGCAGTCAAAAGTTTGAGTAATTCTGATTTTTAATGCTTTCAAAGTCTAACAGTATTCTCGTCGCTTCATAACATTACGGCTGAATCACTGTAGTCACAATGTATATTTTAACCATGTTTTTACATCTTTTCTGGGCCTCAAAAGGTGCAATGACGTTGCTGCTCATGTGTGGCTCAGATACCCTTGGATTTCATCAAAAACATCTTAATTTGTGTTCTGAAAATGAACAAAGGAGGGTGAGTAATAAATGACACTAATTTAATTTTTGGGTGAACTAATTTTTTTATCAATCTTAATTATTCTAGATTTTGTAAATGTGATATATTATTACCTGTTCCATAGACTTCCACTTCACACAGAGTGAGATTCTTTGAATCTCCGGGAATGACCACGTTCACATATCGGCCTTCCATTCCACCGCATGAGTAAGAGACGGATCCACCTGCTGGAATACCAGAAATGTTCGAACATCTAGAGAGAGAATATGAAACGTTAATCACTTCACATGAATTTAAGCAATATCTTAATCTTATTATTATAGTCTTATTCTGTTTTTAAAAATCCTTTTAAAAGGTCCTATTATGCTTTTTTTTCCCATGTTCATCTTTCTTTAGTGTGTAATGTTGCTGTATGAGCTTGAAAAAGCTCTGCAAAGTCTCTCCAGCAGGAGTTCTTCTCTATATCAGAGTCCCTGTTTCTGAACTCCCCGAAACACCTCTATTGTAGTCTTGAGTTTTCCTCACAATATTCCTCATTTAAATAATTCATGCACAGAATAAAGGGGCGGGGCCTGGTTAAATTAGTTAGTAGTGTGTTGAAACTGGCAGTTATGGTAAGGGGCGGGACATTTCCCAAACATGCTCAAAGCTCTTGACCAATCACAACACACTGCTCCAGCCAACCAATCAGAGCACATTGTGATTTTCAGAAGGAGGGGCTTCATAGAGACAGGAACTAAACAGAGCGTTACTGACAGACTGGGAAGAGAGGAGCTGAACAATGGAGAATATGAGGAAAATAATCAACATTCAAGCAGGAAAACCTGTTCTAGTAGAGCCCAATAACAACATCAAGACTTTGAAAAAAGAGCATAATAGGTCCACTTTAAATAATATTGCACATGTTCATGTCAAACTTTTGGAGTTCCATCTACATTTCGATTGTTACTTTTATTTGAGTAAATGCAAATTTTTCTTATCAAGAACGTCACATGGGATTGTTGTTGCCGTTGTTCTCCGGGGAGTTTCCGATGCAAATCTCAGCTCCATTGATTTGTTCCGGACAGCAGTCGATCCGGTTAGTGATGACCACTTCTCTAATGTTTTTCGAGCTCTTTAGATCCAGCCTCCACCACGGGTTAGTCTCAGTTTCGGTGAGGGTGCAGGTAACCTTATTATCATCAGTGGCAGCAGTAGCATCGTGGTAATATGTGGACGACTGTACAGCCTTTCCCTTGATTGCAATATTCTCTAGAAAGGGTAAAAAAAAATAAAAAAATATATATATATATATATATTGTATATATGTTATTTTACTTCATAATTCACCTGCAGTGGAAATGGGCTGTATTATAATATAACCAGGGCATGACTTTCTAAACTGAATTGATTTCATCAGAGAACATGTTCATTTACTTAAGTATTAAAGAAACAGTTACCTTGCAAGTTATTTGTGTGGCATGAATGACAACAGTGCCTGTTTGCAGAAATAAAAAGCAGATGGTTATAAATCTGGCATAATTTCATGGAAAAGCATGATTGTGCCTCACCTCATTTACCACGGGTTTGGTGTGAAAATTTTTTTTTCCCAAATTCTGATTTGTATGAATTATTACTCTATATTCCGTTTATTGGTTTATTTAAATATTGCACGTATAATAAATTGGACTGTAATATATAATCAAATTAAAATATAAGAATATAAGAAATACAAAAAAAAAAAAACGTGGATTCAAAAAGCTTTTAATTTTGTATTTCTCAATAATAAAAGTAACAATTGTTATTATTTGAAATCAATGTTATTATTGTTACTTTGCAAAGTACATTTTACTAAATGATAGTAATATATTTCTGAACCAAAGTTAAACCAAACTTTTATTTTGGTGGATAGTGAAGACCTTTGAGTATCTGATGACAGTTTCTGTCAAATAAAATGGTGAAATTCCATTTTCAGCCCAGATTCAGAGATTCAACCACATTTTCCCATCACAGAAATCACTCTTAAAGTAAAGCATTGCACTAAAGATTCTTTAGACTTTTAAAACATTCTTTACACTAATAAAAGAATTTATCACTGAAAAGTTCTTTGGGGAACCAAAAATTGTTCTTCTAAGGCACTGCTGTGAAAACACCTTTTATTTTTATGTGTAGATGAACACCCATGACTCTGTGTCATATAAGTATCATCTATCATACGTTTTTGATATTTTAAATGGCAACAGGGTCATATAATCCTATTTTACTGACTGACTGTACATTAGATTTAATTCACTTTTTATTCAGTGAACAAATGGCAGACTTGCATATACAATTTCTGAACAAATGCACATTTTGTGCATCTGTCTAGTCTGATTTTAAATGGCCATATTCGTGTTATGCATTTAAGGTTATTCATCAACTCATGCAAAGGAATCATTTGCTTAAACCCTTATTTGTAAAAGAGATGCATTAACATATTAAAACAATAATGGTGCAACCAACTCTGAAATCAGAGAGTTATATGGAGTGTCATTCTGACATACAATTTTAATCACTCATACAACAGCACTCTAGACCAAACCCCTTGTTAGTTGTGCATTTGAGATAAGACTTTTTTTTTTAAAGTAAAAAACAGCTATTTAGTACAAGAGTTGTGAGAGATCCTTACCGAGAAGTGAAAGCAGGAATCCAAACATCCACATCTCTCTTTTCAGCAGGACTACAACCAGATATGAAGATCAATTAAAATAAGAGAAGATGATTACTGGTTGTTATTTCAATCCTATTTGAAGTAAAAAAACATGCAATTTAAAAATCTTTAATTTACTCTTTTTAGTGTCTAGTTGACTTAATTGGTTAGAGATGATGTTCTTCTTGATGACTTCTCTCTTCAACTGTCTCCACCCTTCACTATTTTTCTCTTATTAACCTTAAACTCCGCCCTCTTAAATCATCGCTGCTTTGATTAGTAATTGGTGTGTTTTGTTTACAGTATATGACATTTAAATTAGGGCTGTCAAGCGATTACAGTTGTTAGTCAAATTCATTACATGATGTGTCGATTATTTAAAATTAATCTCACATCAATTTTGGCTAGAAATGAAAGACTAAAATTTGGCCATAGCATTTTTTTTCCTCCGAAGTTGCATCTGAAGTGGCATTTAGGTATATTTACACAGATGGTTTAATGCAGCTCAGAGGTGGCATGAATATGAATGAATAATGAAAATGATACATTAAATATGAAACTACAGCCGCCGGTAGGTGGCTGCAAGTCACTGCCTTAATGAGTGAGTCATTGAATCATTCATTCAACTGATTCATTCAAATAGCTGATTCATTCAGGAACGAAGCAAGTGGCCGTCTTTATGAACAGATCATTGATTTAATGGGTTTGAACGATTTGTTAAAACCTCTGGATTCATTCAGTAATGAAACATTGCTGTGTGTTGCTTGGTGACGCACAACAGTTCTGAAGTGGCTTTGTTTGGAACTATTTTCATTAGCTATGTTTCCATCCACTTATTTTAATGTCAATTTTCAGATATTGCATAAAATAGCCTGGATGGAAATGCCAAAAATTCTAGAAATCTGCAAAATATGTGCTCAATTAAAGCGGATACATTTGTTATCTAAGAAGAAGACATGGGCATAAACTATAATAGAATAAATCCCTCGATGTGCAACTAAAACCTTGAGACTGTGATTGGATCACTATCCAGCAGACCAATCGCATCACAGCATCTCAAATGTTGGTTTGGTGGTTCTGAAATGCCTGAGCCAAAGTCTGTCATCAGAATGATTTGGTTTAATCCCTTCACAGAAGCCTCATGATTGAGTTCCCAAACGCCAGCTTCTGAAGGAAGGAACATGACAGCATTTATTGTGTTTCATCTGCCGCTACAGGGGCATTTAGCCATCATATCTTGAAATTTAGTGGCATTTTAGCTGCTTTCTAATAGGCTTCATCCTGCAGACAACTGTTGTGATCGATTACCAAATCCCATATACAGTAAAATATAATTTAAAGTAATGGAAAATGTCTACAAAACAACAATTTTAGTAGATTAATGTTATGTTTTTTTTTTTTTTTTTTTTTAAACATGAAAGTCTCATTAGACAGCATTTTAAAGGGGCTTCATCGTTCTTGTCAACCCTCTTGAAGAGCTTAAGTGAAACTGGACATAACAAAAAGTCCCACCATACAGAATGCATATGCAAACGTGGAAGCATTGATCAATTGGGTCATTTCAGATGCAAAAGGTGCTCATTTGTAAAGCAAACCGTGTCGTGACTCTGATATAATTGCCAAAATTCTTAGATGCATTATGACATCATTGGTCCCTTTTGTTTGTTTGTTTTGGGCGTTGGGGTTGTTAGGCCTCAGGCAGGTGATTTATAGTATGTAGGAAAAGTCATTAAAAGTCCTGAACATCATCAAACAGTGCAATTGCATTTAGTGCTGCTAGTTAAACACTGCAGATTTAAAGGTGCCCTAGAATTAAAAATTGAATTTATCTTGGCATAGTTGAATAACAAGAGTTCAGTACATGGAAATGACATACAGTGAGTCTCAAACTCCATTGTTTCATCCTTCTTATATAAATCTCATTTGTTTAAAAGACCTCCGAAGAACAGGCGAATCTCAACATAACACCGACTGTTATGTAACAGTCGGATCATTAATATGTACGCCCCCAATATTTGCATATGCCAGCTCATGTTCCCAACATTATGAAAGGCATTAGACAAGGGCAGCCAGTATTAACGTCTGGATCTGTGCACAGCTGAATCATCAGACTAGGTAAGCAAGCAAGAACAATAGCGAAAAATGGCAGATGGAGCAATAATAACTGACATGATCAATGATATCATGATATTTTTAGTGATATTTGTAAATTGTCTTTCTAAATGTTTCATTAGCATGTTGTGGTTAAAGTTGTTAAATGTGGTTAAAGTTACCATTGTTTATTACTGTATTCCCGGAGACAAGAGCCGTCGCTATTTTCATTATTAAACACTTGCAGTCTGTATAATTCATAAACACAACTTCATTCTTTATAAATCTCTCCAACAGTGTAGCATTAGCCGTTAGCCACGGATCACAGCCTCAAATTCATTCAGAACCAAATGTAAACATTTAAATAAATACTTTACTCACATAATCCGACACATGCATGCAGCATGCATGATGAACACTTTGTAAAGATCCATTTGAGGGTTATATTAGCTGTGTAAACTTTGTTTAGGCACTGTTTAAGGCAAGCGCGAGCTCTGTGGGTGGGGAGCAGGAGAATTAAAGGGGCCGCAGCCTGAATCGGCTCATATTTAATTATGCCCCAAAATTAAAAAAATTAATAAAAAAAAATCTATGGGGTATTTTGAGCTGAAACTTCACAGACACATTCAGGGGACACTTAGACTTATATTACATCTTGTAAAAAAAAAAACGTTCGATGGCACCTTTAAGGTTTAATTTCGTCTGTTGTCTGTACTGATTGAATCAAACACAGTTTTGTCTCTCATTCTCACTTAACTTTGAGGAGTTGACAGCTGTCATTATAAACCAAGAAATAAACTCTTATGTGAGTCTCCTAATTTAATAAAATTAGGTATAAATGCTTTAGTATGTAAGTACAGCTCCAAATGAAAAGCATTTTTACTATTTTTATTATCACACATTTTTTTTTTTTATTGCATTAAAAAAGTGAACTTTTGTGAAACTGAAAGAAAGAACAGATGAATGAATGGAGCACCATTTCTAGAGGTGTTATTTTTTATTCATACACTACTGTACAAAGTTTTGGGGTCTGTAAGATTTTTTAATGTTTTTGAAAGAAGTTGATCAGAAAAGCAGTATAAAACATAATACTGTGAAATATTATTGGGCCTTTCCGTGTCAAATCAACAACATTTCAGAAACTTGTCAGCTAAAATCTCAAATCTAAAGATTTAACTTTTCTTCTGAACTCATAGTTAAAATAAAGTATCTTGTAGAAAGCACAGTAAATATTATTGCAATTATTAATTAGGAGGATATGCCTCAGTATGCTTGTCAGTTGTTTTACTAGCTTAAGAGGCTGAACATTGTAAATACATCAAGAAATCTACCAGTTAAACTGCGCCCCAAAAACACAATCAAGCCTAGGAAAAAACCACTGAACCACCCCTTTAAGAAGTACTAAAGAACAATTTTAAGTATATTAAGTATGAAATTAGTGCACGAAAATAGAGCACTTTAGTACATTATAGAATGTACGTGAATGTACAGTTAAATAAAACTTGTGTGCACACTCTTGCAAGTTGATTCGAATCTGCTTATAAAACCAATGACCCTGATAACGATTACGATCACAGCTACAGGCTAAGAAAGTGATATTTTTCTGTGGTCATTTTAAAAAAGTTGATAGAAGATCAATACTGAGCGTTTGCTGGCCGAACAGGTTAATTGATTGTAATATTAATTCAGCTACATTTAATTGATTAATTGAGAATTATAACCATTTCTTTTGAGCTAATTTGCTACACCCCCCTTTTTTTTTTTTATTTGTAATGTTTTGCAAAGTTTGTGTGAGGTGTTTTCACTGTTTTTTATGCAAAAAGAGCAGCAAGCCACCATAAAAGGATATTACACACATTCTGATATTACACACTTCATTTTTAATGAACAGAGAAACAGTCATGGGTTATATAGCGCCACACTGTGGTGTTTGTGATAAGTTGTTAAGAGAGTGAGAGTGATCTCATTTAAATTCATAACATGAAGTTCTTCATAGAGGATATGCATGGGAATCTGACTTCTTATAACATGAAAAACAGTTTTTCCTTTCACTACTTTTCATTTTTTTTTCATGCAGCATCAACCCAGAAACTTGTTTCCTCCTCAAAACAATTTGTGGATCCAGGCTATTGGATTATTTGACACTGACCTGTAAATAAAGCATATTAAGACTCAAATAATGATGTCTAAACCATATATATATGGATTGAGTAAATGTATTTACCTTTCTTTACATCCTGTTTCTGCTCTCGCTGGGGAAGTTTTGTCCAGGACAATTTGACATCAGTGATCCCTCGTGATGCCAGAGCAGACTGGAGCTAAAAAACATTGTCCACATTATTATTAGATTCCACATAATAATAATAATAAAAATGTATAATAAAAAAAAAAGAATCATTTTTTTGAGTGAGTATGCTTTTCAGTTAGTTTTGTTTTACTAGCTTAAACAGGGCAGCAGAACATTATAAATACATCAAGAATCTACCATTCAAATCGTTTTCCTTTTTAAAGATACCTTCCAGGGTGTCAAGGTTCTTTATCGCAACCTGTAAATGAAACATTTTTGCTTATTACATCACATTTTTATTTATAATCATTTACATTGATGCAGCTTATGTCATAATTTGACTCACGTTTATCTGCGTTCGCCTTCTGGATCACCTGTTTAGGAGTTTGAGACCATCGCAGAGTCCATTTGTCAGCTCTGTCAGCCAGAGCAGATCCCAACTGAAATAACACATTCATACTAAACTGATTAATCGGAGTATGATGATATCAATCTGTCACTTGGATTTCAAATAGGGGTGGGCGATACTGCAAAATTTGGCATCGATCCGATACCAAGTAAATACAGGGCCAGTATCGCCTATACAAATACCGATACTGATACTTTTGACTTTTAAAAGCATGCAATTGAACTTACACGTACTTTCCTTTAGGGGAAAGCGGTGTGTCCTGATTATGAGGTGAATGCATCATTAATATGCTAAATCTGAATATTTTTTCATAACCACTAAAGGATGTTGTGATTTGTGCTCTCCTGTAATTAGTCGTGTGTATGATTAGGTAAGCCATTGGTAATTTTTGTAAAGGGCTGCCTGCGACAGGCTGTTGTACCCCAAAAGGTAAAACTTTTGCACATTTTTTGTGACACATTAATTAACAACAATTACAGAACTTAACACAATCCATTGGAACTTTTATCTTTCAATTTAAATAAATGTATTTGCACAAACTAGCCTAATTATAATAAATGTTATATGTACACTATACTCTTGAAAAGTTAGGGGTCAGTAAGATTTTTAATGTTTTTGAAAGAAGTCTCTTCTGCTCACCAAGGCTGCATTTATTCGAAAACACAGTAAAAACAGGTTAACACTTTACAATAAGGTTCATTAGTTAAACATTAGTTAATGTAATAAGTAACATGAACTAACCGTGAACAATACATTTTTTACTGGATTTACTGGATACAGTTGTTAATTGTTTGTTCATGTTAGTTCACAGTACATTAACTAATGTTAACAAGATTTTAGTCATGTATTAGTAAATGTTGAAATTAACATTAACAAAGAATAATACAGCGCTCAGTGTAAATGAGTACACCCCCTTTGAAAAGTTATCATTTTTATTTTTATTTTTTTTTTTATGAGGAGCATCTGGAATATGCTCCTGAAGGTGGGCGGGCAGGGGGATATGATACATCCTCCAGCTGGAGTGCACTTGTTTTCCTCTAGAGGGCACTCCTCCAATCTCCTTTGCTTTCCCATTCCCATAAACCATTGCCTGGAATCATTATGGTTTCATTACCCCACCTGTGTGTGATTTTACTCCAAGGTTATTTTGTAAACGAATACTAAAACTATTGGCCAAATCATTTTCCTAATAAAATAAAATATAAATTTCAAAAAATGAAAAACTTAAAATAAACCAACAATAGTTACTGAAATCTAACTGAAATAAAATAATAATTATCAAAAAAAAAAAAAAAAAAAAAAAAATTATATATATATATATATATATATATATATATTTTTTTTTTTTTTTTAAGCTCTCCCTGTGGCGGAAAATCTGATCTGTGGGTGTTTAAGGAAATACCTGTAGAAGACGCTTCATACAAGTGAGCTGAGTCAGTAGGGCTGGGCGATTAAGTCCTAAGTGGCTACACAGACAGAATGCGTTTTTGCATTTAAAAAACAAAACGTGGGCGATGGAAATAAATGCAACCATATAAGACACAACATGAGAACTGCATTTTTAGAATACCGTTTCATGTGTGAGATGCGGGTGCAACAGCCAAACCGTCCATCAAGTGCATGTTCACACAGAAAAACAACTGAAAAGCAGCGCAATGCAAAAACATGTAAAGAACTACTTCTGTATATTTCAGATTTAATGTTTGCATGATGGTGAGAGCTGAAAAGTGCTTTGATTGTCTTTGTTTTTACAAAACATTATTAATATTATTGTCTATGTGGAGACATTTCTCCACAACATTGGGAATACCAGGACATGTGTTCACCAAATAAAAACTAAACTAAAACTAACAAAGCCATTAATTAAATGTATCTAAAACTAAACTGAAATTTATAGGAAATTTGAAATTTAAAACTATTAAAATAATAAAAAAAAACATTTAAAAAAATAAATAATTATAAAACATTGAAATTAAAACTAATTAAAAAACGTAAAACTCTAATAACCTTGTTTTACTCATTTCGTGTTTGTCTTTTATAAGCTCTGTGTTTTCAGTCAAGTCTTGTATGTGCCTAACTGCTGAGCCATTGTATCCTGTTTCTCCCGTGTCCTGGTTCTTATGATTATCTGCCTGTCCTTTCGAATTTCTCTGTTTCAGTTCTGGACTCAGTTATTGTTTGTATTGTTTGTTTGCGTATGACTTTTGCCTGAATTACGATTGTGGATTACCCTTTTAATGCATACTGCATTTGGATCCTCAACCATTGCATCTCAGAGCAGTTTCTGATAGTTATACTGTAATGTCCATTTTTACGACTGGATTCTGTGGTTCCGCCTGCATTTTCCGCTAAATAGAAATCATAGGACTCTAATATTCTGTCTTTCTCTCACCTGTATAAGAACTTTCTCTCTCATTGTCAGGCTGGTCAGGTCAAGTCTGGAGTTAAACTGCATCTTTACAAATGATTGTTTTAAAACAGGACCTTTTGAAACAAACAAACATTTATACATTAATGTAAATACACAAACACATAAAGGCACATTATTAGTTGAGTTTGCATTCATTAAAAAGTATTAGTGCTCCTTACCGTGTCTCTTTGACAAAAATATAGAAATATGAAGACATTATTATTAGTTGTTATTAGAGGTAACCAATATCTTAGAATAAGATTTTGAGAGTAAAAGAGTAATTTTATTTTATGATACAGATATACCACACAATATAGTTATTTTTGTTGGAAATAAGGTTGTTGCAATATCAAACTAAAAAGTCAGTAAAAACATAAGAACAAAGAAACTAATTTCTTTTGTTAATTAACAACAGCATTAAAGGGTTAGTTCACCCAAAAATTAAAATTCTGTCATTTATTACTCACCCTCATGTCGTTCCACACCCGTAAAACCTTCGTTGATCTTCAGAACACAAATTAAGATATTTTAGTTGAAATCCGATGGCTCCGTGAGGCCTGCATAGCCAGCAATGACATTTCCTCTCTCAAGATCCATTAATGCACTAAAAACATATTTAAATCAGTTCATGTGAGTACAGTGGCTCAATATTAATATTATAAAGCCACGAGAATATTTTTGGTGTGCCAAAAAAAACAAAATAACGACTTATTTAGTGATGATAGTCAAAACACTGCTTCAGGAAGCATCAGAGCACAGATGAATCAGTGTATCGAATCTGATGTTCGGAGCGCCAAAGTCACGTGATTTTAGCTGTTGGCAGCTTGACACGCGATCTGAATCATGATTCAACACACTGATTCATTTGTGCTCTGAAGCTTCCTGAAGCAGTGTTTTGAAATCGGCCATCACTAAATAAGTCGTTATTTTGTTTTGTTTTTGCCGCACCAAAAATATTCTCGTCACTTTATAATATTAATACTGAACCACTGTACTCACATGAACTGATTTAAATATGTTTTTAGTAACTTTATGGATCTTGAGAGAGGAAATGTCATTGCTCCTTATGCAGGCCTCACAGAGCCATCGGATTTCAACTAAAATATCTTCATTTGCGTTCCGAAGATCAATGAAGGTCTTACGGGTGTGGAACGACATGAGGGTGAGTAATAAATGACAGAATTTTCATTTTAATGACACCAACAGCAGCAGGTTTATTAGGCTGCTGTCACTTTAAGACATAATGCACGGATCCAGTATACTGATACACATTTATTTTTATCTGAACTGCTTCATTTCACACATAACCAAATGTGTGTAGGTAAAAACATGCCAAGACAGAAATGTTGACATATTTTGACTAGTTATGTGCACTCCCGAGTTATTTTCCCTTATTTTTCCCTAGTAAATGTTATTGCATAGAAACAAAATTTACATTTTTTGTTTAAAACTTTGCTCACACATGTATAACAACTTCCTTTTTTTTTTATTTTAGCATATATATATATATATATATATATATATATATATATATTAGTGTGGGCCGTTATCGGCGTTAACGTGCTGCGTTAACGTGAGACTCTTATCGGGCGATAAAAAAAATATCGCCGTTAATCTATTCTCAAAGTTGGGTTGGGAGCTGGGTCTATACTACGCAAGCTATGATGACTTTCACCTTGATATTTTAGCGCGGATGTATACCTAGCCGAATTGACCCTTCGCAAAGACCCGCCCCCCTTAGTTACTGTTGCTTTGTCCGACAAGCCGTGGCGCTGTCACTCCACACACAGAGATTAATGCATCACGGAGCAAAGAGGATCTCACAACACGCCGACAGACAACACAGAGCAGGTTACTTATGATATTTAACAAAGTCCCCAGCTTTAAAACTGTGTATTTTTTAAGAATTTCAAACAATAAAAACCGTTTTGTGGCTCTTTAATATGTCGTGACCATGGTCGTGACAGATTGCTGTAGCGCCTCAGCTCAAGAGGCTCGTAAACCAATCATCTCTTACTACGAGTCCATTTATAGCATCAAATAAACATGAATGAACATGAGAATCAATGTTGTTTCAAACGCGGAAAGATGTCAATATACACAATTTTTCAAGTTTAACTCCACCGAGGTTAATCTTCTAACTCCTATCTGCTTTGTCGGACAAAATGGCGGATTACTTTTAGTCATTTGCTGCGTCCCAATTCGCCTATTTATACTACGCCCTAAAAAATATGTACTCTTTCTGTGAACAAAAAGTACTTACTTTTGAGTGTGTAGCAAAAGAGTAGACAAGCTTTGGGACATACTATCACGTCATACAATCGCGTCTTTGCTCTCTGCCGCATCCAGTCGCCGTAAACTGGCCTGTCAATCATCTTACATCCTCCACATTTCATTTAGCTCATTTCCTACCGTATCGGAGAGAAATGCAGCACGTTGATCTGCAGTCGCGAGTCTTTCATGTGGAGAACTGTCCTCATATTAATGCATAATGATGCATTTAAAAGTTAATGGCCAATCAGATCTTTATAAAAGTCCACATTGGTATTTGCAGATGAAAAATAACACATATAACATTAAATAAATATTTTCTATCAGTTTGAACGGATTATTAGTCACTCAAACAACCTCTCAGCGTCGTTCGTGCATATTCGCCATGTTTTGTAGTTTTTAACACTTTTTACTCGTGTTGTAGTTCTGAACTGAATCCTCGTACAACGCGCAATGGGTTGTGGGCAATATTAGTCTTTATAGTGTGCACGGATCCACACTTTGAAAATCTACCCGGAAATAGTAGACCATCCGGGGACTTTTGGCATACTCTTTTCAACATACTATGCTTTGGGACACACTTATTTTAATCTCACATACTATTTAGGATGGATAGTACGGACATTGGGACGCAGGGACAATTTGGGTATCTCACATATTCTGAATGTCTTCGGCAGAATTCAAATGAGCCATTTTAATCTAGATTAATCTAGATTAAAAAAATTAATCTATGCCCACCACTAATATATATACAATTTTTGTACTTTTTTGGACCGCCACCACATTGTTACACTTATGGTTTTCCGGGTCAAAAATGACCTGCCTATTAATTGTTTGTAAATCTCTCATTTTGCTATGTTATTGGCAAATTTTCCATAAAATTTTTTTATTAAACTTTTTTTTATTATTTTAGTTAACACATGCTGGTTTTGTATTATTTATTTATTTATTTATTTATTTAGGAACCGGTTGATCGCAGGCCTCTTGGATTTTTGCCTCATTTTTTGGCCTCAGGTTTTTTTGAGGTGAATAAGCTTGAAAACTGAAAAACTGAGATGCATAAGCTCATATCAATGAGGAATATGATCAGTCAGTTCCAAAAAGAAATGCTTATCAAAAGAAAACGAGTTGAAAATAAGATTGAATCCAATGGTTGCCAATAAAATAGCATAATGAGAAATTTACAAACTATTTTAAAAGCCTGTCATTTTTTACCTGGAACACCGAACTAGGTAAAAGATTTTTAACAAGGTTGGCTATACTTTTGGTCGGCAAAACTGCAAGTACTTAATTACTATCTCTTTTGCATTTTATTGCTCTTTTGATAGTTCTTTTTTCATATCAAGGACATCTCATTCTTTATTTGTTCTTTCATCCATTTTTCTTTATCAACGTGTCAATAACTTTAAGCTGTAGGCTAATGTGCTGAGAAAATATATTTACATGCCGCAATATAAACAATAAAGGAAACCTCTGTCAATTTGAACTTTATGTCATTGCCACAATATATACCATCATACTGCCCAAACGTACTAAATATTATAAAACAAAACTACAGATGTAGGCTACCTTTTCCAAAAACCTCCACCTCACATAAAGTGAGTATCTTCATGTCTCCAGGAATGATCAGATTCACATAACGTCCCTCCATCCCATTACATGAGTAGTTGTAGGACTCTCCTGCTGGAATAGCAGGAATAACAGCACATCTACAGACACAGAGAGAAACCAATGGACATAAATATAGTGTTAAATCTTCACATACACTTCACTTCACATTTGTGCTTGAGTGTCATGTTCTTTCAACCTCAAGAGTCTCACATGGGATTGTTGTTGCCGTTGTTCTCCAAAGAGTTTCCGGTGCGAATCTCCAATCCATCTAATTGCTCTGCGCAGCAGTCGTTTCTGTTAGTGATGACCACTCTACTAACTTGGTACACATTACGCATATCCAACCTCCACCACGGGTTAGTCTCATTAATAGTTGACGAGCAAAATGCATTCGATTGCTGCAGACCTCGATTACCATCAATGGCCTTTTCAGCAAACCAGTCCCCAGATGTTGACGACTGTATAACGGCTCCTCCAACTGCACGATTTCCTAGAAAAAGCATTAAGAAGAGCTTATGAAAAATGTTTATGTGAATCTTTTGCATAAAAACTCTGGGTGGAAACATCTCACACCATAGTCCTCAAGTCAACGTCTGTCATTAAAATGATCTCACACAATTATGTGCATCAAAAGATAACATAAAAGCATTTCTTATTTTGTTTCATCTATGATCAAGACAACAACATTGTAGAAGAACGCATGGGATGGAAATGATGCTTCATGCACAAATGTTTTATGCACGAAAGTTAAATCTGCATGCCAGCGGCAGCATTACTACAACCCAGTTACAGATGATTTAGTTACAAAGCACAGGCTTTTTGCATCTTCTTCAGGAGTGAGCGATTCTCAGCGCGATAAGTGTTTGTATATGTTTTATTTTATCTATAAAGTTGTTATTGTGTTATATATAAACCATCATTTTTTGCCAACAAAAAGACATTTGCTTTTGTCATACGTGTTTGTGAAACGTGATATAAGCATGTTGTGAAATTCCCTGGTTAAATAAAGCCAAGAGTCAAACTGCCCAACTAAAGGAAACACTGACCACCATAATGGCGACTGGACATTTTCAATAAAACCTCAACAACTGATTCTCAAAAAGAACTGTAGACGAATGACAGAAATAAAGTCAGTCTGGTTTGAAATAAGAGAGATTTAATGTCTTTTCAGTTCTTGTGTTTCAGAGGTGTCAAGTAACGAAGTACAAATACTTCGTTACCTTACTTAAGTAGAAATTTCGGGTATCTATACTTTACTGGAGTAATTATTTTTCAGCCTACTTTTTACTTCTACTCCTTACATTTTCACGCAATTATCTGTACTTTCTACTCCTTACATTTTAAAAATAGCCTCGTTACTCCTATTTCATTTCGGCTTGTTTTCATTCTGACTTGAGAAAAAAAACTTCAGATAAATCGCGCCATCCGGATAGAGTGAATTTGATTGTGGTTGGATGAGAAGTAGCCTATAAACATATACCATTCTGACACCCTATTGGTTTGTACGCGATCCATCGCATCTGCACATGACACAAATTACGTCACACTCCAGCAAGGAGGACAGTGTTGGGGGTCGTTACTCAAAATAGATTATTTCTTAAAAGTTATTATTTCTCCACTTCTGGCTCATTTAGGCTATCAAACGGGTGCTTTCTCTTCGTCCTCCGCAAATTAAGCTAGGTAGCTCGGTAGAGAGACGTTTGAATAAATCAGCGTATGCACCGGTTTTTAAACTTTTTTTTTTTAGCGCGACCCTTTTTATTTATGTGACCCATAGTCATATACAACCATGTAGCTAAACAAGCCAAAACTAATTAATTTTAAAACGAAAGTGCGTTGCTCTCATGGTGTTATACCTCTCTCTTTCGGTGAAGTGGAGCAGTGCTCTTGCTGAATGGCACGGATTGCACTACGGACTATTGTACCTTTTATATGTTTTTTTTGTTTTTTTTGTTTTTTAACTGTATTTTATTTTTTATAACGAAGAAGCTGCGATGTCACGTTTCCAGTGCTTTGTTGTGTGTGCGCGAGGCGCAGGCGCGATCAAACAGCTGTCTTTGCTGGGGACTTCCCTCATCGTCATGGCAACGGTTCATGGCCAGGTCAGATTACGTCACAGTTTATTGCCGTTTGTTGGATGCTCAGACGACCAAACTAACGCCGATTAAACATGTTCAGTCTGGTAAAAACAGACTCCGACCAACGCCAACAGGGTTATCACAACTATCCAACAAACTCCAACATACGAGTTTGCATTCATTTTCAATGGGCATATATGCGGCTGAAACGGGTAGCCTAGTGCATCCCAAAGTTTTCAGCATTAACATTTTAATATAACATTATAGTCATTATGACCTTTAGAGATGTTTTTTGAGGAGGTGGAGTGCACAATGGGCCCTGTGGGCCTAAGCTTTTGTCCTTAATAGCATTTTTTTTCCCTACATTACTTTTACTTTTATACTTTAAGTAGTTTTGAAACCAGTACTTTTACACTTTTACTTGAGTAAAAAGCTTGAGTTGATACTTCAACTTCTACAGAAGTATTTTTAAACCCTAGTATCTATACTTTTACTTGAGTAATGTACGTGAATACTTTTGACACCAGTGTTGTGTTTCTCTTTCCTTCAGTGATTCTGCTTGTTATCATCAGGTGTTTTCAATAATCAAACAATCATTGATGTTTCAGTTTCTTCATGGAAGTGTCAATGCCAATAAAGAACCTTTATCCCTAAGAGTGTAAACCAATGTTAACCCTGTAATGTAACCTGTCCTAACAGAGGCTGGCTAAAACAACCCCAAATTTGCAGAAATTTTGCATGCAATTGCAAAATGAATGATGGTTTTCAGACACATTTTCATTAACCAGACAAACAGATAGTCCTGCTTCATCGCTGACTACACATTCTTTCAAGTTTCACATAAGGCAAGTATGGCATGATGATAAGTGCTCTGTGATTTACCTAACAAATACCCGTAGACTTCAACCTCACAAAGAGTGAGAACCTTCTTATCTCCAGGAAGATGGACAATCACGTAACGTCCCTCCATCCGACCGCATGAGTAGTTGGCCGTGGCTCCAGACGGAATAGTAGAAATTACAGCACATCTACAGACAGAGAGATCATCTGTTATAGGTTTCTGTTCACTCTCAGCAGTAGCCAAAGATTAAAGTCAAAGCAAACCTCACATGGGGTTGCTGTAAACGTCAGCAGGGAAGTTTCCGACACGAATCACTGCTCCGTTTATCCTTTCATAATAGGTGTCACCAACTCTGTTAGTGATGGCTACTCTGTTCACTTGGTATTCGTTCAGCAGATCCACCCTCCACCACGGGTCTGATTGTACGTCAGCGCAGGCGCAGCTATCGCTTAGACCATCGACAGCATATCTAGGAATCCAGCTCATGTACTGTGACGACAGGCTCGCGGTTCGCCACAGCGCTGCGTTCTCTGGAAAATGTTTAAAGGATCGAGGTCAGTAAAACATTGTTTGCATTGAATTCTTATCAAACTTTATGGCTGGCAGAGTTCTTCAAAAGCATTCAACTTAATATTCATTACATCAAATGCCTGTTTATGTTGCCCTTCAGGTTTTTGAATGAACCCCTGTGATTTTGTACGGTTCGAATAAAACCTTTAGGCTATCCTAAACATCAATTCCAGTGGATCGAATAAAGTTAATGATTCTTACCTGCTCCATTTGCCATTTCTTGAATTGATAAAAACCCTGTGAAAGCAAGAAGATTCAAATGAATTTCAGACCATTTAAATGTAATGTTCATCTGTGTGTATCATATATACATTGGGGAAAAAATGATTCGCTATTGATTTTCCACTCCTGTGAACTTAGACCGAATCATTGAGTTGAACACAAGAACAAATGAATCAGACTGGATCAAATGATTCAGTGAATAGATCTGACTGACTCAAAAGAGTCCCCTTACTTCTCTAATGAACTCGGATGATTTTTGTCTTTTCCTCACACAAAATGATTTTATTTGTATTGCAACTTCATTAATTTTTATATGATTAATTATATGAAAAGATCTTTGTTAAAGAATTTTCATTTTCCTTGAAACACGTAGCGTATGTAAATCTAACGTCACATGAGGAGCCATTCCTGTAGAATAGCTATACCACTCTTTCTGGATTTTCAATCACAGACAAATTTGAAGATCGTATAATCATTTACATACACAAATGAGCACTGATTTCACTTTAGATTTGTTTTGTAAATCAAATCTAAGAAACTAAGAGAAACTATTCTAGAGATCCAGTGACAGTCGAATGGTGCAAAATCTATACTTTGATAAACGCAACATGAAACCATGAACAAATAGAGAAGGAACAATATTTCTGGCCTTATTATACATATGCGCAATATTAAATGAAAACAAACACATTACAGTATGCTATAAATTCACATTAAATGACAAGATGAGTGTAAACTAAACTAGAAACAATATTTCTGAACAATGGGGAAGATTGCAGAAAGCTCAGTTAATATTAGTGTGAATCTAGTAAAATTGCAGATGTATGTTGTACTTTACCCAGTAAGATCCACAGGCACTTGAAGAGCTTCTTCATGTTTGATTAAAGGCGTCTGTCTTTCTTTATGGATGAAGAGTGTACGTTTGAACGTTGAAGTACGTTTTATGGAGGACGACCCATTTAAATGTGCATCGCATGATCAAACTTGTCTCTCCTCCCTTCCATCTTCATCATACACCTTTCTCTCTCTGTGTTTTTTAAATAAATGTTCTAATGTTTGTTGCTGCGAGTGACATTTCATCTTGATTCAAAGCAATCGTAACAATCATAATGTGTAACTGCATCACCCATTTGTATAGTGTTTCTATCTATTGTGTGTGTGAACTTGTATGTAAAGCATCTTGAGAAGTCTTTTTAAAGGCGCAATATAAATGAAGTTTATTATTATTACATATAACGGTCAAATGTAGTACAATCTGCAAGCCCCAAAATACACACATCTATGATGCATTGGAAACAGGGTTATTATAGTTAAGTGAAACTGAAAAATAAATAAAATAAACATTAACTTAGTTCCTAAAATGACTAAAACTGAAAAATAATAATAAAAATAATAAAAACTATATATTTAAATAAAACAAAAACTTATAAAAATGACAAAAACACAAAATTACTAAAACTAAAATTCTAGACTTCATTTATACCTGTACTCAGCACCGAACACTCTGTATTGTCTGAATATTGAATGGATGTTAATGAGTATTTTGCATTTTTCCACAAGGTCTAATGTCACTACATTCCCTTCGGTGATGCACCTGCAGAACAATCTCTTTGAGTGCTTATGCAAGTCTGTCTGCCATGTTTACATCATTTATATAATCTTAACAAAGATAGTTTCTTCTATTTGTCAATGCAGAATTAAAGGATTTTGTGTACGGTTAGATATTTGAACATATTTTTTAGATTTAGCATTCAAAGGAGCATAAAATAGGCTTTAAGTTTAATATCTCAAAAATGGGTTTATGACAGAAAAATGCAGCTGTAAAAACTGGTCAGATATACATTGTAAAAAACATTACACCTATTTCAACTTAACTTAAAGGGCATATTGCAGGTTAGAGCTTCAGTGATTCAATGTATAGAAAATAATGTATTAAATAGATTTTCTTGAAAAAACACGCATAAATACGCTACATAGGCTTCTGGAGTCGTTTTTTGTGAGATAATTTTACTTCCGCATCTGAAAAATGCCAAATCGGAAGTGACGTAACTCAAGGGAGCGCGATCAATATAAACAATAGGAAAACAATGGATCGCAATGACAGTTCGGATGCTGAGGAAATTGTAAATTTTTATTCATACTCGTATCACAAACCACAGCCATACAATTAGCCTGCTATGTGTTTAAGAGAGCAGGGACAGGCCAGGATTAGACAAAATAACGGTCAAAAGAGACAAATTGAGCTGTTGTGTGAGGAGAAGCAGTGGAGAACAGGACAGAGACCGGTGTTAGCTTAGCTAACGATATGTGCTCAGATCACAATATTGTACAGCTTATTATCATGAATCAGGCAATAGCAAAGCTATTGGTAATCTAGCAGTAACGTTATTGATTACTAATAACAGAATCTAATAAACCTTGATCAGGCCTATGTCACACGCGTTAATATCCGTCCACACTAAGTTACGTGATATAGCGGTTTCTCATCACGACTGATTTGGTAGTTATGAAATAATAAAATAATAATAATAAAGATTTACGGTGCACAATTCACGTGTTCATCAAGCTGCATCTCTGACGGATCCGTGATCATGTCTCCCGCCGGCGGCCGAACGTAGTAGTGTATGTGTTTCATGTAATGTTATCCTTTATTCATTAATTCTGTGTTATGAGTTTATTCCGTGCCCATTGACTGATAGTGTGAGGATGTGACGCCATGATTATGTAGTTGTGTGAACTTGAATGTATACGTTTACAGTATATACATGGCACGAATGAAATTGGAGTACATTACCAGCACATAATTCAAAACTGTTTTGTGTAAGTGTGAGACTGTATGCATGTGTACATAATTTGTATTCATCAGTGTTGAAATTGATTAAAGTAAAAACGGTGAAGAAGCATTGCGTGTGTAAGTTTATTCATTTAATATCATTATTTACAGTAGTATTACAATGTTCCAAACTCCATCATATCGCCAGGATAATAATCCTCCGGTCTATAATGAACGCGTTTTTCGAAGCACATGCAGAAGTTAAGTCCCTTCTCTTCTCTTCACCTGCACAAAACACACCCCGGCACGGAAGATAGCAGCGTCCTTTTTCTTGTTATTAAACCTCTGGACTCGATGTCCTGACAGGCTGAAGTTTGTGCAACCTCCACAAACACAATAATTTACCATGACGATGATAAATAGAATACAAAAACTACAGAAAACACACTAATTCACGACCGCTGTCACTGAATACCAGCCTACTCTGCACTGAGTCAACACAGAGCTCGGCGAACGATTCCCTTTAGTGACGTAAAATGACGCGACGCTGAAAAAAGCGGTTTTACAGAGACCGTCACTTTATCTACTAAATTCATGCCCTTATGTCCTGCAAAACATTTTTAAACCCTGCAGTACCCTTTTATATGGTATTTTGTACAAGGTTATATATTCATCTCGAAAAAAATGTTTAACCTGCAATATGCACTTTAAGTTCTATCATGACAGCTCTCTGAGTGTTTGGCATGGTAATGTGTATGACAATGTTGATATGTTTGGTCGTGGCGAATAGATCTGCTGCTGCTGAAGAGCAAGTACAGGACTTGCTACTGCCAATACATACACGAGCAAGACAGACATGCTGCTGCTGTACAATATAGCGTACATGAATTACCCATAGCAGATCTATACAGGTGGAGCTGGGGAAGGTGGAGGGTTTCTGAAGCACGCTGCACTGCTAAGGCAAATGCTACTCATGTATTTGAAGATTGAGCATGCAAGCTCATTGGCTACTAACACAGCAGGAACCAATCATCTGTGTCCTATAGGTAATGATGTGATTATGAGCAGGTTGTTTATTAGCCTGCGCATCTAGAGTTTCATGCCAGAACTTTGTATTTCAGTTGCTACCTTAAATAGGATTAACTTGGTTGTACAACTTAAATTATATTAAACTTACTTTTAAAAAGTTGAAATTGCTTAAATTTTGATGCGTCATATCAATGGATACTTTCTAGTATGACCTTAAATAATACATCTCAATTCTGAAATCTTTGTAATCTGACAAATATAAATAAAACTTCTTGGACAGCATCATTTGCTTTGCAAACTGTCTTAAAACTGACAGAAGGAACAAACAAATATCACCTTAATGCAAATGAGCCAACTAAATACAACACCAGTTTCTACAAACCAAAGATCTGAATTATAAAACGATGTGGTATGGAAAGGACAATTTCTGAAAGAAAAAATACACAGACGTGTTCACAGGTTTTTATGGAAACACTTTACAGGGTCAATCTGTTAACATTTGCATTAGATATCATGATAGCAATGTTTACATTTACAGCATTTAATTAATGTGTAATTTTCTAGCTATACACTTATGTTCCTGTGTCACGGCGCTTTCTCTCTCAAGATTTCCATTGGTGGAGATTGGCACCAATCTCCATCTGCCCGCTGATGTCACAACCAATCCCGTTGTTCCAGACCCCCGTACACCATTTGTGTTTGATGTGGCACCGCCCGTGTCCCGTATCCCCTTTTGTTGTGTTGGATTATTCCCCAAACAGATGGGATATTGTAAATAATTTCCTTTATCTTCCACTTATCCCCCCTTACTTTTTTTTTTCTCACCTTGGCCTTTGTAATGAGAATAAACACTTGCATTGCAACATCGGCACACGTCCTGTTTGTCTCCGATACGGAGCAATCCACAAAAAAATGATGTTATACCAAAACTAACCCTTATAACACTCAAGGATTATAACACACTTAACATTTCAAGCTCTATAAATCGAGTTATGAAGAAGCATAAATTAACAACAGTATACTTAAAGATTAAGATTAGATTATTAGTTCATCTTATCTAATGCATAATGATTTGAACCTTATTGTGAAGTCTATCTCTATTCGCTGATGTTTTTCAGAGAAAAACAACTAAAAGACATGACGGGATTGTCACAACATGTGATATGTATGTCTTGCATTTTTTTTTTTGTACCAGTTTTTCTTTTTAATCTCTCTTCTCACTAATATTGATTATAATCTCTCTGTGCAGACTAAAATATTAAAAACTTGAAAGTTCAGTTGCTGCCTAAAATTCAAATTGGCTGTACAAGACACGTTGAAATGGGTTAAATTATTCTTACTTTTTACAGTGCCCATGTAATAATTCATCATTAATGATCAAACTGTTGCTAAACTTTCTTTTAATGCAACTCAGATTTTGGGTTACAGACCACATAGAGCATAAAAAAATGCTACTGCTTAGAAATATTGTCTTTTCAAACAATGTATGTGAATTAATAGCTTTTCTTCACAATCCTGACAATTCATAATAGGCTGAGATAGATATAGAACTAAAACAAATTAAAATAAATAAAAAATCTTGTCAAATCAAAATTGTCAAATCAAGTTTAATAATTGCACTTTATACAATACAAATTGCTTCAAATTAGCTTCAGTTTGAGCATTTTCAGGAAACCATAGCTACATCATTTACTGTGGTCAACATTGAGGAACCGAGAAGTAATATGACTGAAGAACCGAACCAAAAGTTTTCCCGCCATCACCTCTTTCTGTGAACACATCGAGCTGTAAATGAAAAGTTCATTATATCATAAAGACGTTGTTTCCATTTCATTTGTAATATAAGCATTCATTTTAATGAATGAATTCTTGTTCAGTTTTCCAGTGTTTCTTGTATGAACACACTCACCAGGTGCAGCTTGCTTCCGCATCACTTCCTGTTTGGGCAGTTGAGACCAGCGCAGCATCACATTAGAAATCCCTCTTCCCGCCAGAGCAGATTCCAGCTGAAACGAGCACATCTCTTAAAACTGTTATGAATGCAACTCAGATTTCTGTATTAGTGGAAATCCGATTCATTTCTGCGAACCAGTTCTTTTGGACAGTTCATTTCAATGAGCCAGTTCAAAAAAACGATTCATTGGTTCATGCAATGATGTCATTATGCATTTCTTTCTAACAACTCGGTGTCACGTTATATCAGTGAAATATTCAAATAAATTCATTCGCAGATCCTTCATCTAAGACTGACCGATATTGAGTAGCCTACATCTTGAATAAGTTTCCTTGAAGTTTCACACCTACAGCACACATTACAGATGTTGATTCACAAACACAGATGTCTAAAGTACAGTATATAGAAAAAAGTAAACCAGTCTTATAAACTCCTTGATTTCACTTAACTCAAAATATGATATGCATGTACAAACTATAGTGAAATTCAGGTTTTCCCTTGTTTAATAATAAAAAAAAAGGCCTATTTAATAAAAACTGGTCATAAGCATATTTCCAGTATGTTTTGTTTATTAAAGGTGCCCTAGAATCAAAAATTGAATTTATCTTGGCATAGTCAAATAACAAGAGTTCCGTACGAAAAGACATACATTGAGTTTCAAACTCCATTGTTTCCTCCTTCTTATATAAATCTCATTTGTTTAAAAGACTTCCGGAAAACACTCGGATCTCAACATAACACTGACTGTTATATAACAGTCGGGATCATTAATATGTATGACCCCAATATTTGCATATATGCCAGCTCATGTTCAAGGCATTAGACAAGGAAAGGCAGTATTAACGTCTGGATCTGTGCACAGACAAGGTAAGCAAGCAAGAACAATAGCGAAAAATGGCAGATGGAGCAATAATAACTGACATGATCCATGATATCATGATATTTTTAGTGATATTTGTGAATTGTCTTTCTAAATGTTTCATTAGCATGTTGCTAATGTACTGTTAAATGCGGTTAAAGTTACCATCGTTTCTTACTGTATTCACGGAGACAAGAGCCGTCGCTATTTTTATTTTTAAACACTTGCAGTCTGTATAATGCATAAACACAACTTCATTCTTTATAAATCTCTCCAACAGTGTAGCATTAGCCGTTAGCCACAGAGCATAGCCTCAAACTCATACAGAATCAAACGTAAACATCAAAATAAATACTTTACTCACATAATTCGAAGCATGCATACAGTATGCATGACAAACATCTTGTAAAGATCCATTTGAGGGTTATATTAGCTGTGTGAACTTTGTAAATGCACTGTAATATAGTCGAGAGCTCGTGTGGCAGGGAGCATGCGATTTAAAGGGGCGGCGCGCTGCCAAAATCAGTGTATAGTTAATGATGCCCCAAAATAGGCAGTTAAAAAAATTAATTAAAAAAAATCTATGGGGTATTTTGAGCTGAAACTTCACAGACACATTCAGGGGACACCTTAGACTTATATTACATCTTGTGAAAAAGGGTTCTAGGGCACCTTTAAAGAACATCAGGCTCGTTCAAGTCCTCACTGACACATGCGTATCTTAGTATCGTCAAATAACTTGTCAGAATCCTCTGTAATCTTTGGCAAACTCATACAGAGCTTTTTCGGTCATATCCCAGTCAAAAAGCAGACTTTCAACTTTCAACTCTGATTCTGATGCTTCTGTCTTACTCTGACTGCCTACAACAAGTCATCATCAAGTATCATTTTTAGCCATTTTTAGCTCATAATTTAGCCTAAATATTCATGAATTGCATTGTTGGTATGAAATAAAGTTAAAGTTAGACAACTTGCTTTTTCTAAATGCAAACTTTTCCCTAAACCCAGAACAGATTTTTGCACTTTTTTCCCCATTTTGTTTAATAATGACAGACTCTTTTACATGCCAATGTCTCTTGGTTTTTACCTTTAAAGTGACATTGTATTTTAAAACATTAAAATTGAGCAATTTTTTTTTTTTTATTGTATGCAAAATTTCCCCAACTTCACAACAGAATAGGGGCTAAAAATAATATAAACAATGGCTAAACTATTTACTAATGAGGTCTCATTTTTCCTTATTTATTTGTTCATTTATAAGACTATTTACAAAACATTCAAAGTAAAAGACTAACTTAATTCTTAATCACCTTCAAAATTCAAAAGTGACAAAAAACTAACCTCTATAGTTTTTGTAAATGTTTTATTAACTACTGTAATGTAAACTCACCGTAATCCTCAGCATAAAACATTACAGTACACGACTTCATAAAATTGAAATAATCTGCAGTAAAATTTGCATCTCTTGACAGACAGGATTTACAAGTTTTAATAAAATGCCATTTAATAATAGTAGTCATATTTCCAGTATGTGCCTCAGGCTTGCATAGCATTGTTAACTCGCTCATCAGACTCCTCTGTAATTCTCCACAAAGTCCGGCTCATTCGATTCGTTTTGAGTCGGATATGCTACTTCGGCTGTGTGTCTTGTGTTTGATTAGTGAACCGGTTCGACTGGTTATTCCTGAGAACTGGCTCAAAAGAACGACTCGTTCAAGAATAGGACATCAGATTTCTGTAGGTTTCTCTCACTCTCACCTGCATCAGGAGCCAGGCTCTCACTTCAGCTTCAGACAGACTCAAGTTGGACTTCATTTTCATCTTCACAAACGTCTGCTTCAAACAAGGACCTGAAACACACACATGATGTAGATCAGTGGTCCTGATGGGTCGCAGACAGCAGAGGAAAACAAAGATAAACACATCATCATGCATGTTTAGGATCCCAAAATGCATCATTACATCTTTTGTTTTTGGCATCAAAGGCCGTGTGTCTGTAATATCTGTTCTGCTGCAAATGTTTCTGTCATTTAAGATTAAACAGATGGAACATGGACAGATCCTCATAAATCATCAACAAAACTACACAAAGTAAAACAAAATATGACCCAGCGATCGTTAAATACACGTTCACGTGCAGTGAGGATGAATGTGGTTTAGTGTCAAACACAAATGTGTTTTGTTGACATGTGATTTCAACACAGTTTGTTTGATCAGACCTTCTCCATAGACCTCCACCTCACACAGAGTGAGAATCCTTGAATCTCCAGGAATGATCAGATTCACATATCGACCCTCCATATTGTTACAAGCGTAGGTGGACGAAACACCAGCTGGAATACTAGAAATCACATCACATCTACAGAGACACAGAAAACATCATTGAGGGTACGTTTACACGACAATGACTTGTCGTCTGTATGCAAAAAAATGCAAATATTGTCAAAACAATCCCCGTTCACACAGATCTTCAAAAACGACTAAACTCTGTATTATCCTGCCAGGCCAGTAGATGGCGATGTCACTTTGTAAAGAAACCTTAGACTGAACACACATGCGCATGACGTCACCGTTTTCACAAATTCACGTTTTTGTAGTTTACACAGAGACTGTATCGTTTTCAAAAACACGACTTTGAGTCCCGTTTCCAAAAGTTTGTCGTTGTTGTCGTGTAAATGATCGGCTAAAATGTATAAAGGGTTTTCCCACTATTAGTCGAAAACGGTGTCATGTAAACAGCCCCATAAGGTCATTGCACACTGAGTCCGAAATTCGCATGCGAAATTTTCGCACGTTAAAAAATAAATTCAACCTCACGTTATGTCAATCACGTTTGCACACTGCCTCCGAAACTTTCGTCTGTCAAAAAAATATTTCTGCGTTTTTCGCATCTGTGGCACGCATTTTGAGAGACGTTGAACGCAAAAATCCAGAATGCCATCTGACAAGTTGATCCACGTCGTCTACAGCACAAAACAGCAGTACTGAATGACAAACAATGTGAGGAATACAAAGAGACAGAATATAAAGACAGATTGTGCCAGTAGTAAAGCATCAAACAGAGCCACTGACATCCTGAAGTAATCTTTGAAACGCTCGGATAATCCCACAGCTCCTTGATGAGGTGAATTCTCCTTTCTCTCTATGCAATCTTGGGATTGAATGGACCCAATATTTCCTCTTTCTTTTTCTCTTTGTAAGAAGAGAGGAGACAACTAATCTTGCTCACTGCTTTAAGACTTCATTTTGTATTGTTTTGCGATTTTTTTTACAATGCATTCATTAATACGCATCGGACAGTGTGCAAGGTCTCTGTGCGTGACGATTTTTTAGGATTGCAAATACGAAAAAACGCATGCGAAAATTTCGGACTCAGTGTGCAAAGGCCTTTAGACTTTATTCTTTCCGCACTTGTGTTTTCAGGCTTGAGCAATCAGGGATTTCTATGGATATTAAGCCACTGAAAGAGGGTCTCACATGGGATTGTTGTTGCCGTTGTTCTCCAAAGAGTTTCCGATGCGAATCTCCGCTCCATCTATTCGTTCCAGACAGCAGTCTAGTCTGTTAGTGACGACCACTTTACTAACTCTGTAAATGTGACGCAGATCCAGCCTCCACCACGGGTTAGTCTGACTAGCGGTTGACGAGCACGCAGACTCCGTTTGTGTGAAACCTGGATTGAAATCAATGGCCTGTTCAGCGATCCAGCTGTTAAAGGTTGATGACTGTGTGACGCTTCTTCCTACTGCCAAATTACCTGTAAAATGACAATGTCAAGAAATATTTTTTCATTTAAAGTGTTTACATTATTTTAAAATTGCATTTCTACCCGATCTGTTTGGTTCTAGAGTAGAACTACACTCTGTAACTACATTAAAAAACACTTTAATGGAATGAGAATGGCTTCAAAAAGTCAAATTCCCCTGGAAAGTGTTTAGACCATGGTTGTTATGAATTACCTGGATAAACCACATAGACCTTCACCTCACAGAGTGTAAGAACCTTATCATTTCCAGGAATAACCACAATTACATATCGTCCCACCATCCTATTACACGAGTAGCTGTCGGAAGCTCCAGCTGGAATACTAGAAATTACAGCACATCTAGAGAGAGACAACAGAGTGAGTTAATTTTTAACTTGCATTTTTTTTCTCTCTAAATTAGTTTTTGTACGCACACTATTATTGTCTTTTCCGTTTAAAGGGTCATTAATTACCCACCCTCATGTCGTTCCACACCAGTGAAACCTTTGTTCATCTTCAGAACACAAATTAAGATATTTTTTGTTGAAATCCAAAGATTTTTTTTTAATTCCCATAGAAAGCAATGTAATTTCCATCATTCAAGGTCCAGAAAGATGTTAAAGGCATTGTTAAAATAGTCAACGTGACTACAGTGGATCAACCTCAGTGTTATGAAGCGAAGAGAATACCTTTTGTGCACAAAAACATAACAGACATAACTTTATTCAACAATGTCTTCTCTACCCTGTCAGACTTGCACTCATGCACTTAACGCAGTTCAGCGTTTCCGTGTTTTCGTCCGAACGCCGGCTCAGTATAGAGGGTATGTATTGACGTCACTTTCCCGCCGAAAGCGCGCTCCCTCAGCTGGACTGAGTGGCAGAAGAACCTGCTGCATGACTGGATTTAATAGAGGAAACTGCGAAAACGCGAGTAAAACTAACGAATTACACTAAAGGTTGGGCTCGAAAGTGTTTCTTACAACTTGTCAAATAAACCTAATCCATGGATACTGACATGCAGCCTGGATCGTGTTTCCTGACATTTATATGTGCCTGATTTTGACGGTGGGGAAATACATAAAGCAAATCTGCCTGTGAATATTTTATATAACTACAATATAGGTAGGTTTAAATCCGAGTAATCACTTATATCAATGTTATATCGTCATATTGTCCAGCCCTAAAACATATATAGTTTTATAGTATAGTTTTTGTCAGTGTTGTTTAGCTATTTAAAAACACCCAATTATGCAGAATATAAGTTTAAATAAGGTTTAAATCCGAGTAATCACTTATCATTGTTATATATAGCCTATCGTCATATTGTCCAGCCCTAAAACTTTTATAGTTTTGTCAGTGTTTATTTAAAAACACCAAATTATGCAGAATATAAGATAGTAAATATTTAATTGATCAGTTGTCAACACAATATATAACAATACAATATATACGGTATGATTTTACCTCAAAATCCAGCAATTTGACACAATGATAACTGCAAATCCATGTTTCTCTGCTGGAGTCCAGCTGTTTCTGTGAATACATTTGCTTCTTTTTTTCTGTAGCTTTCGGCAGTCTTTAAATATATACCTCAGGTTTTGTGTTAAATCTATTTGTACAGTCAATCACAAAGCTCTTTCCCGTTTGGAAGTGTTTTGTGTTTTTTTTCGCGGCATTCACGCTGAAATCCAATGCTGCCGCTCAGTCTTTGTGCCACTCAGTGGACTCGACCGCAGCCATAACGGTCGACGATGACGTCACGTGCATACCCTCTATTGGCCGGGTCTTGCGTTCGCATCACACGCATGTGTCATGCTGCTCACGTGTTCAGCCTCAGCCAATACTGAACGGCATTCTGACACAGAACCTGCAATGCAAGCTTTGCACGAAAATAACATAAGAGAATAGAGTGCCCCACGCGTTTTTGTAGGCCAACCCGGAGTACCTCGACTGAAAGCTATTATTTTTCATAGACTTTGGAAAATCGCAGAAAATAAGCTCTGGTTTAACAAGGGTTATGACACTTACACGTTTTGTCTATCAAGATATCTAACACAACATTTATAGATTTTGAAGCCTAAATAAAGTCGTCCAGTAGGCTATGTCGCGGATCAACGTCGTCACAAGCGTCCTCAAACTTTATTTAGAAAACAACTCTATTAAAAACATGCTCACTGATTATGATCTGCGCTGTGTAGAATAATCCACTTTTATGCTGTGTCCCCTCTAAAGTCCCCGCCTATAGCACAGCAACCGCCGATTGAAGATGCAGTAAAAGTTTAAAAAATCACACTGGTGTTTTATGTCATAGATCAAAACGTGAAAGTAATCTTATTTCAGCTTTAGCAAAAACCCATCAAAAACCCATAGGCTTTATGGCGTTGGAACCGGAAGTCCTAAAATGCTAACTCGCTTCCGGGTTTTGCCTACAAAAACGCGTCATCCCTGGGCACTCTATGACAGCAGAGACTAATTGTTGAATAAAGTCGTTGTTTTTTTTATTTGTTTTTGCTCACAAAAAAATATTTGTCGCTTAATAACATTAAAGTTGAACCACTGTAGTCACGTTGACTATTTTAACGATTTGTTTAATAGCTCTCTTGAATGTCGGTAATTAAGTTGCTTTCTATGTGGGGATTTGTGTTCTGAAGATGAATGAAGGTCTTATGGGTGTGGAATGACATAAGGGTGAGTAATGACAAATTTCAATGATCCGTCCTTTTAGTAAATTGAAAATACACAGCGTTCGTGTAGTCCGTTTCACAAACAAATGACTCGTATGAGTCATGTAACCTAAATGAATTGTTCAAAAAGAAGCGTTCCGGATTGAATCAGTCTTCACTGAACAAAATCAACATTTGACTCACTTGAACTGTCCGATTCATGAACAAATGACTCTTATGATCCTTTGAAATTAATTCTTTCAAAAAGAATTAATCAATCATTTAACGAATATTTCACTGAACTGAATAGACATGGTTATGGAAATGTTGAAGTAAATTCCTAACAGGCTATAGTATTTCTACAAATATTTCAGTAAACTTGATAATAACTCACGCTATGAAGCATTAGTTAAGCATTAGTAAATAGTCAATTCATCATTAATAAAACATTAATAGATATTAGTAAGCCATTTCTAAATACAGCTATGAATGTTTTGTTCTTGGTTTATAGGCATATCTATAATAAGTTTAATAATTGTAATTTCATAATTTATTAATGATAAATTCATCATTTCCAAATTATGTATTACATTATTCACAAACCAGTTATTTAGGAGTTGTCAGCAGTTCATAAGATAATTTAGGAAGTGTAAGTAAATGATTAATAAAAATTTAAATGTACATATATGCATCTTATTATTTAGACATATAGAATTAGTTACTTAGTGTGTTAATAAATGCTTTATTAACATATTCCTAGTGTCAAAACTACCTCAGTACTAACTTTAAAACATTAGAGGACAGCAGTGCAGAAGATCACTGAACCTTTAAATCTCATTTATAAAAGCTTTTACGAGGCATAAACAGTCCTCACTTTAGATGAGCTCACAAACATAGTTAACTGACCACTTCTAAATGTTTTATAATTACCTGAATTAATCATGAATTACAGTAGGAATACTAGGAATACTAAGAATAATAAGATGTATAAATGAATGTTTAAATAGTTTATTAATCATTTACTGACACTTCCTAAATGATCTTATGAACCACTGACAACTCCTAAATAACTGGTTTGTAAATAATGTTAAATTGATTATTAATAAAGTATGAAAATACAATTATTAAACACATTATAGATGTGCTTATAAATCAAGAATAAAGCATTTATAGCTGTATTTATAAACTGCTTGCTAATGTCTATTAATGCTTTATAGTGGCCAACTGGACAGAATCTCTGTAAATAAGAATATATCAGAAAAACTCACATGGGGTTGCTGAAAACATCTGAAGAGACGTTTCCGATCCGAATCTCTGCCCCGTTTATCCTCTCGCCGCAGCAGTCTGGTCTGTTAGTGACGGCCACTCTGTTCACGCTGTACACCTTCAGCAGATCCAGCTTCCACCACGGGGTGCTTTGTACCAATGTATGTGTGCAGGTGGAGGGTCTCAGATCCAGAGCGTTTGGGGCTGACCACGAGTCACTATGAGTCGACGACTGGCTGGCTGAGCCCCATCCTGCTGCATTCACTGGATTATGTTCAAGAGAAAAACCTCATTCATGTTTATATGTTAATTGGATTTATATGTTAAAAACAATGTTATGAATTTCTGTAAGGCTGCATTAAATCAATTCATATTGTGAGAAGTGCTATACAAAATCACCTGACTTGACTTACAGGTTTAGAGGGTTTAACATTTACATGTAATCATTTAGCAAGCACTGTTTTGACAAGATGCCATCAAATGGGAAAAATAGACCACAACTATACAAGGTAGGTGTTTAAATGACAAAACAAAATAAAATAACACTCAAGCTATCTTGAAAAATCAGAACAGGACCTCACATTATATGAGAACATACAATCAATGATACAAACAGAGGACTATAAATACACTGGAAAACGTTTGCATGACACCAACTTTTGATGTGCTTTGGCATTCATTTATATGACAATGGCATTTTGGGGCCTGAAAACAAACTTGTTTTTATATTTAATAAAAAAATGATAACGTTATCATCTCTGTGTAAAATAAAACTGCACTTTATTAATAAAATGTTTATTACAAATATAGTTACAAAAGCTATTCATTCAAGAACGAGTGAATTTTCTTTGTCATTTGTTGTTTAATTAGTGTTATTATAGAGATGGCAGCAGGAATGTTAGGCTGCTGTCGCTTTAAGAGCTGCATCTATTCAAGCGCTAAAAGGCTCGCTCGCTGTTTTTTGTGCTGCGCGCATGTGTAACAGTATAGGTTTAAAATCACTTTTTATGCGTGTGCAGCACGGAAAACAGCGCGCAAGTCTTTTGCGCTTGCATGGTCTAGATCACATTAAAATGCAGACACAGGAATGGTAAGCAGAATCAAAATGCGTGTTTCTTATCGAATCTTGGAAATTTGGAACCGGTTCCAAAATGGAACTGGTTCTCTGGAACTTCCTAATTGGATTTTTAAAAATGCTTCCATGTTGTTTTCAACACTGATAATAATCATAAATGTTTCTTGAACAGCATATTAGAATGATTTCTGAAGGATCATGTGACACTGAAGACTGGAGTAATGATGCTGAAAATTCAGCTTTGATCACAGGAATAAATTACACTTTACTATATATTCACATAGAAAACAGCTGTTTTAAATGGTAATAATATTTCACAATATTACTGTTTTTACTGTATTTCTGATGTGCATAGAGAGATTTGGAACATTAGACATTTTTAATTTTTTACTCTCCTCTTGTGCTCTTTTTCTCATTTTCAGGTTTATTGACTGTTGCTTATTGCTTTCACTCGTCGGAAACAGTGCACAGATTTCAAATAGGTTTAAAGCTTGAAATATGTTCACAGCCAATGATAGTGGGTCATTGAGATGTTGTTACAGTGAGTGGATCTTCAATGTAATGCATAAACTCTCCCGTGTGAATAAAAAGCAACATCTGCAGGGTTAAATCACAATCTCTTTTACACAATACGCCTTAATTTCACATCATGATGCCCAGTTGCAAACCTTCTTGTGATTTCTCTGTTGACTTGAATGAAAGGAATCAAAAAGCAGACAGTTTCCATCGAATGCTTCAATTTCCTTTGCATGGGCTGTTTAAGTTCATGAGTTTTCATTATGTGTCTGAAATTGTACAGCCCTAAAAAATGTTTCAGCACAAACAAAAGTTAGTGTTTAATTAATTAAATCTCACCTTCTTTTTCATCTGCCTTCATTTGAGCTGAGAAAAACCCTTGGAATGAGAAACAGAGTGATGGTCAGTAGGGGGTTAAATTTAAGTAAAATATAGCACTTTACATACAATACGGATTGTTTCAAAGCAGCTTCACAGTAATAAACAGGAAAATAACAGAATCAATTAAGCAAACATCATCAAATATGAGACAAACTCACATTCTGCTGTAAATTTGACATGTTAGAACGCAAGACAACAATATTGATAAATAAAGTAATTTTTTTGTGGTTCTCACAACAACTAAAAACACGTTCGATTGTCTTTGAGTCTTCTGTTAGTGATCTACATTCATCTTCCAGAAACACCCGAGATGTTAGAAAAACTTAAGATGTTTGTACATTTGACCTACCCAGTAAAAGCGCTAGACTCCTGAAGAAAACCCTCATGTTCACTTCTTGATTCTTTCTGCTCTTGTTTGTTTGAATGAACGCTGCTCCTGGGAGAGAGAGATGAGAGAATGACACACTAGTTCAGCTTTACATGCCAGTGTGACTTCTGTCAGTCGTGTCACATGATCATATTTCTCCTCCTCCATTCCCATATTTCTCTCTCTTTCTCGCTGACTGGAGCGGGAACATTTTTCACATAAAAACAGTTTTGCTCCAACCCTAATCAAACACACCTGATCCAGTTAATCAAGCTCTTCATTTCTTTAATAGAAATTTCCAAGCAGGTGTGAAGTTGGAGCTAAACTGTGCAGAGTTGTGGCCCTCCAGGAATTGAGTTTGAGACCACTGATGTAGAAACAAGCCAACAAGCTATAAGATGAATGTCTTTAGTGATTAAGGATGTCAAAATAGTTGATACCAGTGCGGTACCAATAATCTCTTTGGTCGACACTTTTATCCAAACCAAGTCAAGATATGAATGTCAGTTGACATGTCATAAGAGACACCTTCTAGTACCAGATATAAATAGCAATGAGTACATACTAAAGCAATTAATGTAAGTTTATAATTGCAAAAATAAATAAATAAATAGAAAAAGCAATGAGTAACTAAAACTCACCTACAAATTCACCAAACTGGATCTCCTGAGAGGAAACTGATGGGGAGTCTTCCTAATCTATATTAAGGTTTGTATTCGCTTTTGTATTCAATTTTGAACATGTTGACTTGAATTCTGTCATAATTTACTCAGTCATGTCATTCTTAACCTATATGATTTTCTTTTCAGTGAAACACCAAGGGTGAATTTTTGAAGTGAATGAAGACTGAGGCTGTCAAACTGTTCATCACAGAAGTAGTTCATATTCTCTAAGGCAATATAGATCAATGCTGCATTTTGTTTCCATCTTGAGTTTTGTTTTTTCTTTCCCATTTCATAGACACCACAAGATCACAAGACAAGGCATTTCTAACGCATGGCGAAAGCCGTCCCGCATTTCGTCCATCACGAAGGGAAGCTGTTCATATATTGATTTATTAAACTAAATCAGTCTTTTGGTGCATCTGCTTCTTTGTCACCTCATTAAACATTACTTGTTTTTCTTATTTCCTATGATTTTTTTATGAACATGTTATGGATTCATGTTAATGTGTTTAATGTGTAACATTGACCATTGCCAAAGTAATTTTATTTAAACTCTTCTTTATCATGCATATTTGAAATTTGTAATTTCAGGCTGGTAAATTTGAGATTTAACAGCTTCTGCTTGGAAGTTAAAATTGGTTAGACGCACATGTACAAATTTGTCGGATGGTTGCATATTTGAAGCAAATTTTCACAACATCCATGACGAGTTTTCTTGAAGTCATTTGCTTAGAAAGCATGTTCAGAAAATGATGAATGTAAATGTACATGTAAATGTTCCTGAATTACTCTCTGTGTTGGTGTCTTGGGGTTTGGTGTGTAAAGACGCCAGCAATTAGGTCATCATTATGAGTTTAAATTTATAATTGAATTGATTCCTAGATGCATCTACATTAACCTGCGATGACTCTTATTCTAATATTGTCTGATCATAGTTTTTTTTTTGCCCCCATTGATTTGGTTGTGTGAATCATTTGAATAGCTAACTCTTTTGCCTATATGTAAATAATGTGTATGTCATCTTGCCTTGGAAAGAAGCTAAGAAAATTACTTTGTTGATGAATGAGATGTTGCGAGATGCTGAAGGATCTAAGAGCCAAAAATCAAGCTCAATTGTTTTTCCTTATATGTGTGTTTTCATAATTGAAGAGTCTTTTTGTTCCCAACCTTTATTTATTTTGTCCTTGAGATGTAAGGTCAATACACTGAAAATGACCTTATTACAGTCTTTCAGTATTAATATATTTAGTGTGCCCTCTCAACATTAATTGAAAACATTAAACATAGGTTGGATATTCCACACGCCATCTGATTTTAATTTTAAATGCTGTTCTGAACACATTAAAGTTATTTATGATTTTTGATATGATTTTAGTGTTTTCTGGAAAAAAATCAGAAAATGTTTTACAAAAGCAAAATTTAAAATTTTGTAAAGCTTTCAGTATACTTTACAAATATATAAATCTATTTTTTTCCCCTTATGTCTGTTGACATTAAAGGAATAACCTCACATTACAAACTCAAATTAGACATCAGTAGCAATGTGTTTCATCTAACATCTCTATAGGTTTTTTTGTTTTGTTTTGTTTTTTTTTTTTTTGTTTTGTTTTGTTTTTTACAAAGTTTACAAAACCTTCATTATAAAAACAGAGGATTGGCAAGAAATCAGACTGTGGTTTCAGCATCATTTCCCTAATGGGGAACGTTTTGAAATAGTGTTAATCTAATGCTTCATCACCTTTAAATTGATTGGAATATTCCTGTAAAGTAAAAGATTTATTTTAGGGCACAATTTGGTGACCCAACACAGTGCTAAAATGATTAATCATTAAAGGTGCCCTAGAATCAGAATTTGAATTTACCTCGGCATAGTTGAATAACAAGAGTTCAGTACATGGAAAAGACATACACTGAGTTTCAAACCCCATTGTTTCCTCCTTCTTATGTAAATCTCATTTGTTTAAAAGACTTCCGGAAAACACTCGGATCTCAACATAACACCGACTGTTACGTAACAGTCGGGATCATTAATATGTATGACCCAATATTTGCATAATGCCAGCCCATTCGACGCATTAGACAAGGAAAGGCAGTATTAACGTCTGGATCTGTGCACAGCTGAATCATCAGACAAGGTAAGCAAGCAAGAACAACAGCGAAAAATGGCAGATGGAGCAATAATAACTGACATGATCCATGATATTTTTAGTGATATTTGTAAATTGTCTTTCTAAATGTTTCATTAGCATGTTGCTAATATACTGTTAAATGTGGTTAAGTTACTATCGTTTCTTACTGTATTCACGGAGACGAGAGTCGTTGCTATTTTCATTTTTAAACACGTGCAGTCTGTATAATGCATAAACACAACTTCATTCTTTATAAATCTCTCCAACAGTGTGTAATGTTAGCTTTAGCCACGGAGCACTATCAAACTCACACAGAATCAAACGTAACCATCTAAATAAATACTTTACTCACATAATTCGAAGCATGCATACAGCATGCATGACGAACATCTTGTAAAGATCCATTTGAGGGTTATATTAGCTGTGTGAACTTGGTAAATGCACTGTATTATAGTCGAGAGCTCGTGGGGCAGAGGAAGCGCATCTCTTAAAGGGGCCGTGCTGAAAAAATCAGTGCATAGTTAATGATGCCCCAAAATAGGCAGCTAAAAAAATTAATTAAAAAAAATCTATGGGGTATTTTGAGCTGAAACTTCACAGACACATTCAGGGGACACCTAGGACTTATATTACATTTGTAAAAAAACAATCTAGGGCACCTTTAATCAATTGCACAAAGTGTCAAAACTTAGCGGCAAAATACCATAGGGGTTGATTGAAAGCACAGCCTTTACCAACAATATGGGACGTGTTTCACCATTTCTGTGTTATTTAGTTTACTATTCAATTCACATTTATTTGTATAGCGATTTTCACAATACATATTGTTTCAAAGCAGCTTTATAATTTAGAGTTATCAGAGTTGACTGCCCAAATTATGTAATTTCAGAAATGTACATTTATAATCACACATTTAGCTAACAATGTAATAATATAAATTACAATCACTGTTAGCGAATTAATTTAAGGTGGAAACAATGAATTTAGGGTGGAAACAATGATCCTAACTGTTTGCATTTAGCATTGTTCTTTCATTGACCCACTGGTTAAGAATGACTGATACAGCAATCTCATTGTTTACTTGAACATTTAAATAATTTTTATTATGCATAATTCTTTTCTTCAAAAAAAATAAAATAAAATAAAATACAAGTAACTTCATTTTTCAATGTTTTGAGGCAGCAGTGTACTTTCATTACAAAATAAATGAAAGACATTTAAAAATAATTTTCTTAGCTATTTCTAGACATTTCAGCCACTTGGTGACTTGCGCCATTACATTAACAGACTGATCATACACATTCTGTGCAGGAGCCTGATTTTTAAGTATCAGTACATTTGCAGAATACAAACACTAACTCTCACAAAAACACACACTCGTACACAAAATCTTTCTCTCTCACACAGATTAAATAAATGATATAGTTCCCTCTTCCCCATATTTTCAGCTTATTGCTTCACTGTTTCCTGAGTCATAGTATTACACAATTATAAATGTGCTGAATAACTTATACTTTCGTGTTGGGTTCGTCAAGCCTTCAGTGCTCATTGACCAGTTTCAGAAAGCAAAAGACACATCCGGGCAGCATCCTTACAACAGGAGGACTGCAAGGATCCCTGAGAGAATTACCACAGCAGCTGAAAAGACAAGAAAAAATAAATTATTTAATAAAGGACTTGGCTCAGCTAACTGACCATGAAAAGCACAACACAAATAAAAATCTGAGACTCAACCTGAGGTCACTGTGAATAATGTACATTATCAAATGACTTCTGTTGGCTAGATGTCAGAAATGTTCCTGGATTGCACAGTACATGCTATGCTGTTTGTTGTGCAAATAAAATTCAAATAAGATCAGATTGATCTCAATTAACATGCATTTAGCAACTAAAGAGCTGTCGGGCAGTCGGTTTAGTAGTGTGTTGCGTAAGTCGGCTTTAGTCCGGCCAGTTGAGCATGTTGAATCAACGTTGGGAAAAGAGCTCACTCTGATTTGCTGTTCAGCTTTGTAAACCAGGACACGAACCAGAACTAAAGTGACAAAGCAATCAAACACCGAAGACAAGTAGGCACACAAAAAGGCATACCTACATCTTCATATTTTCAGAGCATTCCAATACACAAATATTTTCTTAAAGACATGACCGTACGTAGCCTAATTAATGTAAGTGAAGACAAACTGATTAGCATTGTTCATATAAAATGGTAAGCGAGTGCTGCTTTGTTCACAGTTTGTATATTCACATTCGTAGTTCAAGTTGCCTTTTTTGAATGACAAATTCAGAGTACTGTCATCTGCTGTTGTGGAGGTTATAATCTTGCAGATGCAGAACGTACATGCTGGTTGGCTGTCGGCTGTGTTCAAGCACAACTTTTTTGCCCAGATGCAGCCAAAGTCAGCCGACACAAACAACGTCGGCTTCCGTCGCCACTAGTTCTTTGACATTGGTTTGGTGTGTACCGGCCTTAATACATAGTACAGATTTTCTATTAAAATCATAAAAAGCAGATTCAGCTTGGCATTGCAATTAGCCATTGCCCCAAGTGGTGCTCATGTCCAGTGACTTCCAGCTCCTTCTCTCTGGGCATAATGGGTGGAACTTGATCTAGTTATGTTTAGTGTTAGGGTGTGGCTGGACATTTAAGCTCCACCTGGATGACAAGCTCCACCCATTGGCTCTGCAGTGAGCAGCCTCTCTATTGCCTTAATGTGGCAGTATCAAGTTCTTACCCTGAGAAGCCACATGCTGCAGCGTGTTGCTCCCTCCTGTTGTAGGTTTTGCTATAGTAGTTGTAGAAGTGGTAGTATTAGATTCTGTATTTGTAGTGGGTGTTATTATTGCAACATCTGAGCTGTTCAAGTTGGTTAGATCAACTGATGAACTTGTTGCCATTCGTGTGACTGGAGACCCCATATTGCCTGAGGAAATGGAAACAAAGAAAACGTTTTAATTTTTGTAACTAATTGAAATCTCTTTCAGTATTTCGATAATTGTGTCGCTCCCACCATTGGTAAAGTTGCCAGTGAAGAAGAAGAGAAAAGCGCCTGTGTTTGCCGCACGGGTGCTGCTGTTGAGACCTGCAGCTATGAAAAATGCATTGAATCTTTGCGTTGTTCACAGAGCCACGGAAGGATCCAGGTCCAAACTGCAAGAGAAAAAAGTAAAATTTGTAAAAATTAAGGGGTTAAAATGAGTGGGCTCCCCCTCCACCTCAAGGTGTTCAGCTCCACTCTTGGTTTTTCCTTTTTCACTCACTGCTGTCTAACATACTGTACATTTGCCCCATTTCTGTTCTACTGTAATTGTCTCAGAATGCTGTTTTTTAAAGCCTTCACTGTTGTTGGTCATTGGCATATCATTTATAGCCAAGAATCTTCTGTGCAAAGCTTGGCAGAGCATTTCAGAGAAAAAGCTCTGTGAAAGGGAGTCTTACAGTGTTATCCTGAGTCAGAATGTTGTTGTTCAGTGTGGCACGGATGAACTTAGGTACACCATTGTTGTTGGCACACGAATAGATGGTGTCACCATCACCCTATGAGAAGCAAAGGTAAATAAGTCAAGTAAAGTAAAGAACCCAAATCTCTTGGTGCTTTGAAATCACATTTTACAAAAGGAAATTTAAGATTTAAGTGTATGTGGATACATATGAGAAATAAATTAGATCTTTTACAGACCTCCTTGTTGTCTTGAGAGAGGCCAACTGCAATGTAACCATTCGACTCCCCACTGAGCTCAAAAGTGAGATTGTCTGGGCTTCCGTTTACCCCTCTTGTGGAGGCAAAAAAGCAGCTATTGGAAGTAGATGGATCACAGCTGGCTGGAGTGGAGAAACATGCCTTGTCCTTCTTACAGCTCTCCCTGGTGACCTTATCATGAAAAGTTATGTTCACATAAGCCATGAAATGCAGTGCTAAATTAAAAAAAAATCTGTTGAGAATGTTTTAAAAATGCATACAATCTAAAGTAAACTCAAGAGTTTAACTTAAAAACTAAATGATATAGCAATGTACCATCACACAATACTGTATACTGTAGTCAACACATCACTAACTTTGCTAATACTTCACCTTAACTTAAAAAAAAAAAAACATAGCCCATCTTAACCAAGAAAAATATAACTGGCTCTCCAGTCTGTTCACACTTACAACTGTAGTACCAGTGTTTGCTATAACGTTAGATGAAGTGGTGTTTGATGTTGCAGTGGCATTAGATGCTGCAGTTGCGTTAGATGCAGTGGCATAGATGCTGCAGTTGAGTTAGATGCAGTGGCATTAGATGCTGCAGTTGAGTTAGATGCAGTGGCATTAGATGCTGCAGTGACAGTAGATGCAGTGGCATTTGATGCTGCAGTGGCGCTAGATGCAGTTGCGTTTGATGCTGCAGTGGCGTTAGATGCAGTGGTGTTTGGTGCTGCAGTGGCGTTAGATGCAGTGGCCTTTGGTGCTGCAGTGGTAGATGCAGTTGCGTTTGATGCTGCTGCAGTGGCGTTGGTGGCAGTGTTAGATGCAGTGGCGTTTGGTGCTGCAGTGGCGTTAGATGCAGTGGCGTTTGGTGCTGCAGTGGCGTTAGATGCAGTGGTGTTTGGTGCTGCAGTGACAGTAGATGCAGTGACGTTTGGTGCTGCAGTGGCGTTAGATGCAGTGGTGTTTGGTGCTGCAGTGACAGTAGATGCAGTGACGTTTGGTGCTGCAGTGGCGTTAGATGCATGCAGTGCAGTGAGTGCAGCGCATGCAGTGTTTTTTGGTGCTGCAGTGACAGTAGATGCAGTGACGTTTGGTGCTGCAGTGGCGTTAGATGCAGTGGCGTTTGATGCTGCAGTGGCGTTAGATACAGTGGCGGTTGGTGCTGCAGTGGTGTTTGGTGCTGCAGTGGCATTAGTTGCAGTGGCATTTGTACTGGGCGTTATGACTGAAACGTCTGTGCTGTTAGGGTTGCTTAAGTCCACTGACCTATCTGTGGCCAGTCTAGTGACTGGAGAATCCAGAGAGCCTGGAAAAGGAGTAGAGGGAAGAGGATGATTTACTTTTATTACAAAACAAATTTTATGTCATTTACTTGATCAAGGGGTTGCACTCACCATTTGAGACGCTGCCTGTTAAAACAAAGACGAAAGTTTCTGTGGTTGCAGCACGAGCGGTGCTGCTGCCAAGACCTGCAGCATTGAAAATGCATTGAATCGTTTTTCCATTCACCGAGCCACGGAAGCTTCCAGGGATGAACTGCAGCACACCAGAAATAACGTTACTTAATATTACACTGTGAAGGTGACACAGAAGCTATACCTGAGGTGGCATATACAGTGCAGTGGGAAAGTCTTTGAGATTTCTGTCACAAAAAATGATCTGAAACATAGCAGCAAGCTTAGATCAGAATGGTTGAAAAACAAGAAAATGTATATTTTGCAATGGCTGGTCAGTGCATTGCAGTACTTGAACACCACTGAAATGCTGTGGAAGGACTTTAAATGCACAGTTCATGCTTGTAAACCTACAAATGTCACTGAGCTGAAGCTTAAGGAGTAGTGAGCCACAATTCTACCACAACAGTAAATAACTACGGGAATGTGTTATTGCTGGGTGTTACCAGTTACTGACTAGAGGATGAATCAGTCAGAGCCATTATATTTTATTTGGATTTTATGAATTATTGCATTTTTGCACATATTGCATTTTTATAGAGGCAAACTTTTGAGACCTGTGTGAAGGAGAAGAACTTGGTTTTTTGTTGATCTCTTCCTTGTTTTTATATACTAATAAATTGTCTATTGTTAAGAATCTCCATTGCTAATATTGCCATATAGAGAAGTCTCTGAAAAAAGTGCCTTACTGTGTTATCCTGAGTCAGTCTTTGATTGTTCAGTGTGGCACGGATGAACTTGAGTACACCATTAATATTGGCACAAGAATAGACGATGGCACCTTGACCCTAAGGATGTGAAAAATAAATTAGACAGAGAACCATTTTCTGATACTTCAAGTTTTAAGATTAAAGTGCTTCAATATTAGTTTGTTTCATTAAAAGAAATATATGATGAAAAAGTCCCAGATCTCTTACACTGCTGTCTCGAGATAGGCCAGCTGCAATGTAACCATCTGACTCGCCACTGAGCTCAAATATAAAATTATCTGCATTTTCGGTTGTTCCTTTAGTAGAGAGGAAATAGCAGGAACCTTGTGCACCTGGATTACAAGTAGGTGGAGCGGAGAAACAAGCCCTATCCCTTCTGCAGTTATCCCTGCCAGTAATTTCCTGCAATAAACAAGAAGACAAATTGAAACAAAAACATAAATGCAGGGTATACAAGAACTTGCAAAAGTACTTTTTATAATTTAAAAAAACTTTCACTTCAACAATCAAGAATGTTACTTCAATTTTCTAAACAAGAAAAGGAATTTGGCTTACTAGTGATTGATTATTGATGTTGGTTATGATATTGGAGCCTGGTAATGTTATATTGTTTGGCACGTTGGGAGGAAGAGTTTGGGTTAGGTTGGTGGTGATGTTGGGAAGACTTGTGTGGGTCAGGTTCATGGTGATGTTTGGAGGTTGGGTGATGGTCAGGTTGGTGGTGATGTTGGGAGGTGTGTGGGTCAGGTTCAGTGATGGTCAGGTTGGTGGTTGATGTGGGAGGGCTTGTTGGGTCAGGTTCATGGTTATGTTGGGGTCATGGTCAGGTGGTGGTGATGTTGGGGGGCTTGTGTGGGTCAGGTTCATGGTTATGTTTGGAGGGGGTCATGGTCAGGTTAGTGGTGATGTGTGGGGGGTGTTGGTTCGGGCATGTTTGGAGAGGGGTCATGGTCAGGTTGGTGGTGATGTTGGGTGGGCTTGTGGGTCAGGTTCATGGTTATGTTTGGAGGGGGGGTGGTCAGGTTGGTGTGAGTTGGGTGGGCTTGTTTGGGTCAGGTTCATGGTTATGTTTGGAGGGGGGGTCATGGTCAGGTTAGTGGTGATGTTGGGAGGGCTTGTTGGGTCAAGTTCATGGTTATGTTTAGAGGAGGGGTCATGGTCAAGTTAGTGGTGATGTTGGGTGGGCTTGTGTGGGTCAGGTTCATGGTTATGTTTGGAGGGGGGTCATGGTCAGGTTAGTGGTGATGTTGGGATGGGCTTGTTTGGGTCAGGTTCATGGTTATGTTTGGAGGGGGGGTCATGGTCAGGTTAGTGGTGATGTTGGGTGGGCTTGTTTGGGTCAGGTTCATGGTTATGTTTGGAGGGGGGGTCATGGTCAGGTTAGTGGTGATGTTGGGGGGTTTGGTCTGGTTCATGGTTATGTTTGGAGGGGGGGTCATGGTCAGGTTAGTGGTGATGTTGGGTGGGCTTGTTTGGGTCAGGTTCATGGTTATGTTTGGAGGGGGGGTCATGGTCAGGTTAGTGGTGATGTTGGGAGGGCTTGTTTGGTGGTCCGTTATGTTTGGAGGGGGGGTCATGGTCGGTTGTGGTGAGTTGGGGGGCTTGTTTGGGTAGGTTCATGGTTATGTTTGGAGGGGGGGGTCATGTAGGTTAGTGGTGATGTGGGGGGCTTGTTTGGGTCAGGTTCATGGTTATGTTTGGAGGGGGGTCATGGTCAGTTAGTGGTGATGTTGGGAGGGCTTGTTTGGGTCTGGTTCATGTTATGTTTGGAGGAGGGGGGTCATGGTCAGGTTAGTGGTGATGTTGGGAGGGCTTGTTTGGGTCAGGTTCATGGTTATGTTTGGAGGGGGGGTCATGGTCAGGTTAGTGGTGATGTTGGGGGGCTTGTTTGGGTCAGGTTCATGGTTATGTTTGGAGGTGGGGTGATGGTCAGGTTGGTGGTGATGTTGGGAGGGTGTTGTCAGGTTCATGGGTATGTTTGGAGGGGGTCAGTCAGGTTAGTGGTGATGTGGGAGGGTTTTTGGGTCAGGTTCATGGTTATGTTTGGAGGGGGGGTCATGGTCAGGTTAGTGGTGATGTTGGGAGGGCTTGTTTGGGTCAGGTTCATGGTTATGTTTGGAGGGGGGGTCATGGTCAGGTTAGTGGTGATGTTGGGAGGGCTTGTTTGGGTTGTTCATGGTTAGTTTGGAGGGGGTGGTCAGGGTAGTGGGTGTTGGGATTGGTCATGGTAGGTTCTTAGGTTTGGTAGGTTGGGAGGGCTGTTTGGGTCAGTCATTGGGTTTGGAGGGGGGGTCATGGTCAGGTTAGTGGGATGTGGAGGGGCTTGTTGGGTCAGGTTCATAGTTATGTTTGGTGGTTGGGTGATGGTCAGGTTGGTGGTGATGTTGGGAGGGCTTGTGTGGGTCAGGTTCATGGTTATGTTTGGAGGGGGTCATGTCAAGTTAGTGGTGATGTTAAGAGGGCTTGTTTGGGTCAGGTTCATGGTTACGTTTGGAGGGGGGGTCATGGTCAGGTGGTGGTGATGTTGGGAGGGCTGTTTGGGTCAGGGTCGGTATGTTTGGAGGTTGGTGATGGCAGGTTGTGTGATGTGGGATGTTGGGTCAGGTTCATGATGTTGATGGTCAGGGCTTGTTTGGTCATGGTTATGTTTGGAGGGGGGGTCATGGTCAGGTTAGTGGTGATGTTGGGAGGGCTTGTTTGGTCAGTTCATGGTATGTTTGGAGGTGGTGTATAGGTCAGGTTGGTGGTGATGTTGGGAGGGCTTGTGTTGGTCAGGTTCATGGTTATGTTTGGAGGGGGGGTCATGGTCAGGTTAGTGGTGATGTTGGGAGGGCTTGTTTGGGTCTGGTTCATGGTTATGTTTGGAGGATGGGTGATGGTCAGGTTGGTGGTGATGTTTGGAGGGCTTGTGTCGGTCAGGTTCATGGTTATGTTTGGAGGGGGGGTCATGGTCAGGTTGGTGGTGATGTTGGAAGCGCTTGTTTGGGTCAGGTTCGTGGTTATGTTTGGAGGGGGGGTCATGGTCAGGTTGGTGGTGATGTTGGGAGCGCTTGTTTGGGTCAGGTTCGTGGTTACGTTTGGAGGGGGGGTCATGGTCAGGTTGGTGGTGATGTTGGGAGGGCTTGTTTGCGTCAGGTTCATGTTAGAAGATATTGAGCTGTTGCTTGCTGTGGAGTTGCTACTGTCTGTTCCATTGACTCCAAGCATCATGCATGCCATCCCCAGGATAGCCACACAGATCCAATTACTCCCCATCAGTGATCTTTATGTACTTATAAGTCTGTTTATCTTGCAGCTCGATTTTTGTAACCTGTAATTAAAAATGAAAAGTAATTCAGTTTGTATAATCAACAACAACAAAAAATAAAACATTTTTCGAAAATTAAATATCTAAAAGCTATTAATGAATTATCTGAAAGACTTATCTTTAAACATTTCTTTGATTGCAAACACATTAAGAGAGTGAGCCATAATTCTGAATTCATCAACATAGTTTAACTTAATTTACTTAGTAATATGTCGTTGAAAGCTGTATGGCACTTTAACATTAACAATTTAACCTTAACACAAACATATGAGTATTGATTAAAGCGTTAGTTCACCCAAAATTCTTTCACCCTCATGAAGTTCCAAACTTTTGTTCATCTTCCAAACACAAAATAATAAGTTATTTTTAATCAAATCTAAGAGGTTTTTATCCCTCCATTGACAGTTAATGCACCTACCACAGATAATTAAAAAAGTTCATAAAGAGATTGTAAAATGAATCTATATGAATTGAGCAGTTTAGTCCAAATTTTCTAAAGAGAAGCAACCGCTTTATATAATGCACAGATTGAATTCAGGCTTTTTCTTTTTCAATTTAAACACGGATCAGCTAACATAAAGAAAAGCTCAAACAAACCTGTTTGGCACGTGAGAACAAACCTCTTGTGGAAGCTCAAACGTAATGCGTAACACCAGAATGGTTCTCATTGGTTCTTGCACATCAAGCAAGCATGCTTGCGCTTTACCATAATTGATTTGTGAGTTGATGAATGTTTATATGTGAATAAAAGCCTAAATTCAGTCAGTTCAACATATAAAGTGATTGTGTCTTTAGACTAAGCCGCTAAATCAATATGGATTAGTTTTATGATCTCTTTTAATTAATTATTCATCAGAAAAAAGAGTCTGACAAAAACTGTTTTTCCCCACAGAATGTCCCACTATACACTGTAAAAGTAAATATGTAGAGGTTACATTGAAGCCAATTTGATTTACATAAATATTATTGAGTAATATTTAGTTTCAGGTGTTTTTACCAACATGTTCTCCAACCAATACGACCATATAGGTGTTTGTCACTTCCTGAAATACGACCCATAGGAGCGTTTACTAAAGTAGCGCCCCTATAAACAATAGGACGCTTTCGTTTTAATGCATTGTTCCCTTTTATCTGCCTCATATTTCGGTTTCGTGTAGCTCAATTGGCAGAGCATTGCAATATATAACAATATGAAATCATGTGATCACGCGATCATGGGTTCAATCCCAGGGACCATAACATGTCATTATTTTTACACCAGCTAGAGGGCGCATGACTTTAAAACGTAAATATAGGTCATAATAAGGTGCTTGAAAAATGACCTATAGTTTTTTTTTTTTTTTGTCAATTTACAAGTTTTTTTTTGTAAAATTGTTGTTTCTCCCACACTTTCGAGAGCCATGTCTCTGAAACATGATAATACTTGACTTGATTTCCACTCCATTCTCACTCACGAGGGGTCCGATACTGCCGCATGTCCAAGAGATGCCATACTGGCGGCAAACGCGTCCAGCGAAGCGAGACATTCTGAGTGCTTAACATGAAAAATAAGCGCTTAATGTGGCTTAGGTGATATTGGAGGAGCAAATTCACTATACACCTTATAAGTGCCCACTATGAACACAATAACACGTTAAGCATTTTCCTAGAAAATAAAACACAGTTATAAAGAAAATGCTTAATGCATTAAGACACTGATATTAAATGACCAATAAAGATGTGCAGACAAGCAGGTCAGGCCGAATATGAAGACAACGTGCTTTCAACGTTCAGCGTTTTCCACTTATAGAAAACCATTATAAACGCTTAACATAAAAATAGTGTCCTTCCACTTTGTTTACCGTTGTCTTAGCAGATGTGTGAGAAAATAGTTTCTCCCTGGTTGTTGTTTTAAGATTAATCCACGTAAAGCGTTAATGTCCAGAGATGCGGCCGTAATGCATTGCTTTCAGTGAGAATTGAGAAATATTTCATGTCAAACCTCCACTGAGGCAAAGGGCATGGGAATTTTGTTCTTGAAAATCACATATTGGGGTAAAATTTTGTCATCGTATATTTCAATTGAACAGCACAGCATAGCTATAAAGTGACTCCTAATCAACAATTTCTCAATATAAAACACCTAACAGAGCCAGACGAAAAAGTCACAGTAATGAAATGTAGTTTGGCCTTTATGCAAATGACGGGATTGAGACCACAAGCGGGAACTCGATGATGTTAGAGCGCTAAACAAGAGGCTATAAGGTTTAGAAATGTAAGTTTAGGTTAAAATATAAAGTACAAAATAATATAGTAATTTAACGAATGACAATTAACAATGTCATTAGGCAGGCTCTTGGCGTCATTCTATTGACCAGAGAAAGGCACTAGAGGGCGCTTTAGCGTCTGTGTATGGCGCAAAACACTGGAAATTAAATTTAGCATTTTTACATATTAAATAAGTCAAAATATTAATCTTGCATAAAGAAAATTGGCTTGTATCTGGTAATTCTATTCATCAGTGTTAAAATAAAGAAACCGCATTTTCCATATTTCATTTCTGGTTTAAAAAAAGGAAAAACGAATGGACGCAAAAGTACACGGACCAACTTGCCATTTCTTTGTAAGTGTTTGTAAAATTTACTAGCAATTTCTGAGTGTAAAGCTGTTTCTATACCAGATTTTTCATTGTAGTAACTGGTATTTTGGCAGAAATGTACATCAGAGTTGATTTAGTGATTACGTCTAATCACTGCCTCTTCAGTCTTTTATTCTACAAAATATTTACTCAGGGTGAGGTTTAGGCATTCACTTTGACATTAAATTTCCAACAACTGGAAACAACAAAGCAACATTCAATCCATCAAGAATAACCTTGAGTCTTCTTATCGTAAGAAAAAAACAGAAATTATAAAAACATTCATAAAATGAGCATTCTGTTCTACTGACCTGAAAAAAGGAGTGAGAATGAAAGAATTTCACCATCTAACTTGGCATTTGTAAGATTCTAATGCGCACTAAACTTTTGATTTGTTCTGTTACTCTACTCCACCTTGTCTGGTGTGTTAGTTATTTTATATTAGATCTAAAGCATTGCTGAATGCTGATAAAGATCATTATAATTATTGTTGAGTTGCCTTTCCAGTTTCTCTGGTGCGAATAGATAGCGACATATGGACTGTTCTCAGCGATCTATCTCAGCAGTGGTTGTTTGTTTAATGGAACTAAGATGCTATCTTAGCTATACTATGCAATCTAAGAAGCTTTTCTTAATTGAAGTGCACATTCAATTCTACATGCACACCAGTGTTATCAATATATATATCACACTGACTTCTGCAACCATTCTTGACTTTCTAACTATGGTAAAGTGTAAAATTACAGAAATTGATGGATCCTCGGAATTTGGAAAATTTGGAAACAACAACAAATTAAAAAAAAAAAAATCACTGTAGAAGCCGGTGACTCCATACCCATTCCAAAGTTGGGTAATTCTGAAGGATTGCAGCATCCGATAAAACATAAACACATATATTTCAGAGTAGACAAGGACCAAAAACAAAAAAATAAAATAAAAAATCCTTCAAATGATTAATCATTGTATTCCAACCAATTAATCTTCCAAAAATATCTAATATTCAATCAATAAAATGTGTCTACTATAAGAAATATAAAACATAAAGTACAAGGTAAATAATAAAAAGTAATCATTTTGTACATTATCAAATGAACACTAATGATGAAATTGTGGTTCCTAGAAATATCCTGACATATTAGTTACACACACATGAAAAAAGTATGAATGTAATTCCATTATAAAGCTAAATATCAAAGCAAGCAGTAATTTGTTTTAAAGAATCGTAGCACAAACACATTTCAAGAAAACAACTGGAAGATTAAAAGTACATTTTAAAAAGGCTCAGAATTGTGCATTAGTTCTGAGATTCAGCTGATATGTTGTTATCTAATGCACTGACATTCAGACATCTTAGAAGAAAAAGTTCCCTCATGTGATCATTATGAATTTAGTCTAATTTTGTTTTTATTCTTTTTTAACAAGATGCTTGCATATTGGCTGTTTATAAAGCATATACAGCAATAATGCCTTATTCTGCATGATCATATTCTACATTCTTATTCCTACCCAATACCTAAACTTAACAACTACTTTACTAACTATTAATAAGCAGTAATTTAAGAGTTTATTGAGGCAAAAGTCATAGTTAATAGTGAATATGTGTTCCTCAAACCAAAATGTAACCAAAATTAAATAACCCATTAAGTATTATGCAATCATTTGAAACATTAGACATAAAAGCTTCTTGGCATACAGGTTCTTTAGAATTTAGCCCTGGAGTTCTATATAGAACCCTGTTGAACCTTTTTTGAGTGTATTTTAAATAAATATTAAAGTATCATGTTTTTAAATATACCTCATCTGTTAAATCTTTGTATAATGTAATCTCATTAAATGCATCTGTCTCTGCAGTTATGATTCACTCAATATGTTAACAGCCGTGTTCAAAAGAAGCTTAATGTTTCTTACCAGTGTGTGAGAAGTTCTGTGAGTTTATGACCAATGATGGAGGTGTCAAGCTTCTCTCACTTTAGTAACTTTCATGCAGGGTGGGACCTGAAGGGCTGGAAACAATGCTTTTACCTTACTTCAGACTGCGTCATTTAAATATTCAAGCGTAAAAGCAAAGCCAACACACATTAGATTGTATGGCATAGGGAGGCGTAGCACTCCTGAATTCATACGTTCCCACCGCAGCTTCAGCTCAAATACAGGAGATCAAATAACTTGATTGACTGCAGTTTTCTACATCAGAAAAAGAGTCTGACAAAAACTGTTTTCCCCCACAGAACTGTAAAAGTGAATATATATGCAGAAGTTACATTGAAGTCATTTTGATTTACATAAAAATTATTAAGTAATATTTAGTTTCAGGTGTTTTTAGGCTTATACTGTTTGAAGGAATGATTTTTCAAAATTGTAAATAAAACAAGCAATAAAAAAGTATGTTTTACAAGAAAATACTATATGGGTTTTGTTTCAATCAATGTGTTACTTGCCATTTCTTTGTAATTGTTCGTAAAATTTACTAGCAATTTCTGAGTGTAAAGCTGTTTCTATACCAGATTTTTCATTGTAGTAACTGGTATTTTGGCAGAAATGTACGTCAGAGTTGATTGGTTACGTCTAATCACTGCCTCTTCAGCTTTTGTTCTACAGTACGTGCAAACTTTAAATATTTACTCAGGGTGAGGTTTCGGCATTCACTTTGACATTACATTTCCAACAACTGGAAACTACAAAGCAACATTCAATCCATCAAGAATAACTTTGAGTCTTCTTATGTAAGAAAAACAGAAATTATAAAAACATTCATAAAATGAGCATTCTGTTCTACTGACCTGAAAAAAGGAGTGAGAATGAAAGAATTTCACCATCTAACTTGGCATTTGTAAGATTCTAATGTGCACTAAACTTTTGATTTGTTCTGTTAAATTTGTTTTGTTTTGTTCTGTTACTCTACTCCACCTTGTCTGGTGTGTTAGTTATTTTATATTCGATCTACAGTATTGCTGATATAGATCATTAAATTATAGTTGAGCTGCCTTTCCAGTTTCTCTAGTGCAGACAGATAGCGATGGAATGAATGAACTGTGCTGAGTGAAGTTTCACACCCTGTCAAAGGACAAATGCATGAAAATCACCACTTACACATGCGCCATCCGAAGAATTTGTGCCACCTTTGGCCTTCATTCTTCAGTCTGGGAACAGACAAAAGTGCAAACCATTTTTAAATAGCTTGACATTAAAAAATTATATGATCAGTAAGTCAGAGAAACTTATATTTTTACATTAAGTCATCGAAATAATTTTAGCAGTTTATATATATATATATATACACAAGTTAAATGAGATTCAACTCATTTTTTAAAGTCAGTTTAATATAATTTAATTTGAAATTATTTGTGCAGCCAATCTGATTAAATCTTAAGATTCTTAAGATATATTTACTTGAAAAGCAAAATGACTTAAGATTTTAAGTATTGTATTCTGAAAAAAAAAAAAAAAACTTAAAATTAACTGTGATTTTGCTTAAAACAAGAACTGGCGGTGTCAAAATAACAAAATATCTGCTAGTGGACTAAGAAAAAAAATATTTTCTCTTTGAATGATTTTTCCAGCCCTAATTAGCAAATATTGTGTTCATGTTTTAAACAAACTCACTTCATTTTGATACATTTTTCAGAAAAAACAGAACTATGTCATTGCTTTTCAAGTAAATGTCTTATTTAAGATTTTTTCAATACTTGTACTTGAAAACAAGACAAAAATACTATTTGAGAAAATTATTTTTTGCAGTGTAAAAGTTGTTTCTCTGATTTTTTTTTTCTGTCTATTTCAGACTGTGTTTGTAGTTGGATATCAGGAGAGTAACTGTTATGAATTTTCTTTAAAAATACAGATGTATATGAACACAACTTTATACACAAAACAAATCTTATCTCTTGGTCTGGTCCAACAAGTTCTTTTCTGCCCTGAGAGACAAAAGGAGGGCTCATCGCAGAAAAGAAAAGAGCCATTGAGCAGCATTACATAGTCGCATATTCTGGAGTCTGTGAACGTGTTCGGGAACTGTCAGTACAATAGCACAAACATTATGATAAGTTAATGAATGCATGAAAGAAATACCTTTCATATCTTCCGGGTTGAAGGGAACTTTCGGGATGACGAATCAGTCATCTTCAATTTACGTCTTTAGTCTCTAAAGTACCTTCTCGCCCGACCATAAGATATTTGACTCGACAAGCCACTGCGTAAGATATTAACAATCATGCATAGCTGTTTTAGAAAATAATCTTCACTGTATGAAAAACAAAATCCATACAAAAGTTCACACACACAATGCAATGAGCATATACAGTAGACCTATATAACAATGCGCAATGTATTTATACAGCATTTATTTAACTTTTTTATTGTTAGTTGATAAAACTGTTCATTACAGTGCATTAACTAATGTTAACAGATACAATTTTAATGTTATAAATGTAGTATTAAATGTTGAGATTTTATTAATTAAGATTAATAAACACAGAAGTATTTTTCATTCTTTGTTCATTTTAAACCTAACTGTAAAGTGGTTACCAAACAATTCTCCATCCATCTATAACTGTATTGCTTCAAAAACTGAATATATATACATTTGCTAAAATCATTTAAGTTAATTTTTTTCCTCATTAATGTACACACAGCACCCTATATTGACAGAAAAACACAGAATTGTTGACATTTTTGCAGATTTATTAAAAAAGAAAAACTGAAATATCACATGGTCCTAAGTATTCAGACCCTTTGCTGTGACACTCATATATTTAACTCAGGTGCTGTCCATTTCTTCTGATCATCCTTGAGATGGTTCTACACCTTAATGAGTCCAGCGTGTTTGATTATACTGATTGGACTGATTAGGAAAGCCACACACCTGTCTATATAAGACCTTACAGCTCACAGTGCATGTCAGAGCAAATGAGAATCATGAGGTCAAAGAAGAGCTCAGAGACAGAATTGTGGCAAAGCACAGATCTGGCCAAGGTTACAAAAAAATTTCTGCTGCACTTAAAAGGGTTGTTCACCCCAAAATGAAAATTTGATGTTTATCTGCTTACCCCCAGCGCATCCAGATGTAGGTGACTTTGTTTCTTCAGTCGACACAAATGATGATTTTTAACTGCAACCGCTGCCGTCTGTCAGTCAAATAATAGGAGTGAATGGGAACTTCTACTATAAGAGTAAATAAAACTTTCTTAGACAAATCGAAATTAAACCCTGCGGCTCGTGACGACAGATTGATGTCCTAAGACACGAAACGATCGGTTTGTGCGAGAAACCGAACAGTATTTATATCATTTTTACCTCTAATACACTACTATGTCCAACTGCATTCAGCATTCGCTTGGTGAGGTCTGATCGCACTCTGACAGCGGCAGTGATGTCTCGCGCATATACTTCAATGAGTTCAATATATATTCTATTACAATACAACTGGCATAATCAACTTTTATGAATTTCTGTTGATAAACTATAGAAAAAAAGGTGAATAAAGTCTGAGCGGAAGAACCTGAACATCCAGAAAATATTTCAAGAAATGTTCAGCATTTGTACTGGTTCATCTATTTGTCTTGTGTTCTGTGAGAGCTGTGAGTGGAGGGAGAGGAGTGTTTTTGCTCAGCTGTGTTTTTCTGAATGTCTGAATATGTTTCTTCATCTGTTTGCCTGTATTGTTTTGACCAGGTGCTGTGCTTACAGAGTGTTCACTACAATTTTTTTTAAAATTTGAATTTCTAAAAAAAATGCTATTATTTTATATGAAAAAAATGGTCTTTTATTGACAAAATATTTTAGTTTGTCATGTATATTTTTTTAATTCAATCACATAACATTTTTAGCTGTCAAATGGTCATGTTATAACGTGCCCCACCTATGGGGCATGTTGTCACATTTCACTTCCCTTCTTTCGGGGTAAATAAAGAAAAAAGTATACACTGTGAAACAAAGCCACATATTTGGACCAGACATGTGTGAAATTAATGTGGAACAAAATAAATTCTCTGAACCCTAAGTACATTTACACAAATGAGAAAGTCAAAAGCGATAGGTTGTGCCCCACTAATTAACAAATTTGCTTATTAATGTTCCCCTGAAACTCATCTGAATTCCAGTCACTCCAGTCGGTCACCAAATACTTCTCTCTCAGTTTTAATTCACATGACATTTTGAAACGACACGTTCTGGCTTCAGCTCTTCCTCAGGCTCGATTCACTTCATGCATGATTCACATGACGTGATTTGAGGAACATATCTCTAAATAGTGATTGTAAAGCTCAAGATTATCCAGCCACATCGAAACCTTTTGACACACCTCTGTGCGATTCCCCTGCTTCTCACCTCCTCATTCACCAGAAAACACTTAAACACATATTGCAGTATCTTCACACCTGTGGCACAGACGTCTTCACTGGTCATTACTCAGATATTATTTTGAACACTCATCAAAATACCATTACTTTAATATACTTTTTGGCCTTATTTCAGTGACTTAGTTTTTTGTTTTTTCAATAACCACGCATAAACATTATTCCTTCAAAATACAAACATGCACTACATGTTCCTCACATATTATGGTAGCCTAGTTTGTGCTGAATACAGTGTAATGACACTTTTGTCATTTATATGTTTATGAACAACTGAAAAAAGCACAAATGGCAGGGCATGTCAAAACTTCTCCAAGCCCCAAATCAGCCTCAGACTCCAGAGGGTTAAGTCTTGTTTTCTTGTCAAGTTGATTTTTCTGGCCCTAGTAGCAGATTTTTTTAAGCACAAACTCACTTAATTTTGATATTTTTTTCAGAGAACAATTCTACAGTATATCAAGTAATTTTCTTCTCAAGTAAATGTTTCTAAATGTAAGAATGATTAGATATTGTATCAAACAAAAATACTAGATACGAAAAACATTTTTGCAGTGTACAGTAGTTTTTACTGTAGGGTCAAGAACGGTTATCTAGTATACACTTTCATTAAGTAAACAAAATAAAGAAATAAACATTTGGATACAAAAAATCTCTATAATGTCAATAATAATAAATAAAATCTTAAATTATCTCTTTAATGTCAATAAAAACTTCAGGAAATAAACATTCACTGTCTTTGTACAGATCATGTGATTTTAAGAACTTAAGTATGAGGAAAGAAATGTCTGAAGCTACAATTTCTCGCCTGAATTGACTTATCCTGTCAACCTTACACTTACAGAATCTTTTTTTTTTTTTTTTAAATGTGACACAACCAGTCAATTGCATGAAACTAGAACTGCTTCCAGTTAATCTAATCCAGTCTTCTACAAACATGGGTCAGAAAAGTTCCAGAACATGCCTGACAAAAGTGATTAAATGGATTTTTCTGTATTTGAAATCCACACTCAGGCAGTTTGGGTTACCATTAGGTTTTCTAATAAATCAAACTCCCAATTTTAAAATGTTCACATGCTTATGTTAATTGTTCAGGCCGTTTGTGCGTGAGACATTCATGTTTTCATAAAGTACTCTTTGCTGGAATGCGGAAAAAATATATTTGTATGAGTCGGTTACATCTTTAACAGGTCACTGCATAATAGTCTTTAAAGCTGCACCCTGATGAAGAACAAATAAAAAACGAAACCATGCATATGTGCTTGTTTCCTGAAATACCAGTCAAAAAAAATGGTGAACAGCCAAAAGCCTTCTTCTTGAAAAACCATTAAGAAGAACATTTTGTTTTTCCTTTTCTAATTCTGAATCTGGAGTCTGATTGTTTTTACTGTAAAACACAATGTGTGACATAAATATAATCACATATTTGGTGTTCCTGGAACAGTATTTGTGTCAACTTAAAATATTTAGTTTTGTACAAGAAAACAGCCCTTATTAATGAATTATTAGTAGCCTATTGTAGCCAAGCAGAAACCTGAATCTGACCACAGTGGGTTGGGTTGTTGGATGGTTGATTATTCGTTTGTTTTGCTGTTCACTTGGTTGGTTGGTTAATTGTTTGGTTGGTTGGTTGGTTGTTGGTTCATTGATTGTTCGTTTAGTTGGTTGTTCGGTTGGTTGGTTGGTTGGTTGGTTGATCAGTTGGTTGGTTGGTTGTTCGTTTGGTTGCTTGGATGGTTGGTTGATCAGTTGGTTGTCCATTTGGTTGGTTGGTTGTTTGGTTGGATGGTTCAGTTGGATGGATAGTTTGTTGGACTGTTGTTCATTCGGTTGGCTGGATGGTTGTTTGTTTGGTTCATTGATTGTTTGTTTAGTTGGCTGTTCGGTTGGTTGGTTGGTTGGTTGGTTATCCATTTGGTTGGTTGGTTGGTTGGTTGGTTGTTCAGTTGGATGGTTGTTCAGTTGGCTGGTTGATCAGTTAGTTGGATGGTTGTTTGTTTGGTGGGATGGTTGATTGTTCGTTTGGTTTGATGGGATATACAGTTTTGTTTGTTTGTTTGTTTGTTTGTTTGTTTGTTTGGTTGGTTGGTTGGTTGGTTGGTTGGGTTGTTTTGGTTGGTGTTGGTTGGTTGTTTGTTTGGTTGGTTGGATGGATGGTTGGTAGTTCTGTTGGTTGGTTGTCCATTTGGTTGGTTGGTTGTTTGTTTGGTTGAATGGTTGGTTGTTTGTTTGGTTTGTTGGATGGACAGTAGGTTTGTTGTTTGGTTTGGTTGGATGTTGGATTGATGGCTGGTTGGTTGTTTGGTTGTTGGATGATGTTCAGTTAGTTGGATGGTTTTTTTGTTGGTTGGATGGTTGGTTGTGTTGGTTTGTTGGATGGACAGTAGGTTGTTTCGTTTGTTTGTTGGATGGTTGGATGGATGGATGGATGGTTGTTTGTTTGGTTGGATGGATGTTCAGTTAGTTGGATGGTTGGTTGTTTGTTTGGTTTGTTGGATGGACAGTAGGTTGTTCGTTTGTTGGTTGGATGGATGATGGATGTTTGGTTAGATGGTTGGTTGTTCAGTTGGATGGGTGTTCAGTTAGTTGGATAGTTGTTTGTTTGGTTGGATGGTTGGCTGTTTGTTTGGTTGGTTGGTTCGGTTGTCCATTTGGTTGGTTGGTTGTTTGTTTGGTTAGATGGTTGATTGTTCATTTGGTTGGTTGGTTGGTTGGTTGGTTGGTTGGTTGGTTGGTTGGTTGGATGGATTGGATGGTTTGTGGTTCTGGTGGTTGGTTGTCCATTGGTTGGTTTGTTGTTTGGTTGGTTGGTTGTTTGGTTGGATGGTTGTTCAGTTAGTGGTGGATGTGGTTTGTTTGGTTGGATGGTTGGTTGTTTGTTTGGTTGGATGGGTGTTCAGTTAGTTGGTTGGTTGGTTGTTTGGTTGGATGGTTGGTTGTTTGTTTGGTTTGTTGGATGGACAGTAGGTTGTTTGTTTGGTTGGTTGGTTGGTTGGATGGATGTTTGGTTAGATGGTTGGTTGTTCAGTTGGATGGGTGTTCAGTTAGTTGGATAGTTTTTGTTTTGGTTGGATGTTTGATTGTTCGTTTGGTTTGTTGGATGGACAGTTGGTATTCTGTGTGGTTGGTTGGTTGGTTCGGTTGTCCATTTGGTTGGTTGGTTGTTTGTTTGTTTGGTTAGATGGTTGATTGTTTGTTTGGTTGGTTTGGTTGTTTGGTTGGATGGGTGTTCAGTTAGTTGGATGGTTGGTTGGTTGTTTGTTTGGTTTGTTGGATGGACAGTAGGTTGTTCGTTTGGTTGGTTGGTTGGATGGATGGATGTTTGGTTAGATGGTTGGTTGTTCAGTTGGATGGTTGTTCAGTTAGTTGGATGGTTGTTTGTTTGGTTGGATGGTTGTTGTTCGTTTGGTTTGTTGGTTGATGGATGGTTGGTTTGGTTGTCCATTTGGTTGGTTGGTTGTTTGTTTGGTTGGTTGGTTGAATGGATGGTTGGTAGTTCTGTTGGTTGGTTGTCCATTTGGTTGGTTGGTTGGTTGGTTGGATGGTTGGTTCGGTTGTCCATTTGGTTGGTTGGTTGTTTGTTTAGTTAGATGGTTGATTGTTTGTTTGGTTGGTTGGATGGATGGTTGGTTCGGTTGTCCATTTGTTTGGTTGGTTGGTTGTTTGTTTGGTTGTTTTGTTTTGTTTTTTTGGTTGGTTGGTTTGTTGTTGTGAATTAATGGTTGGTATTGTTGATGGTTTGGTTTCCATTTGGTTGGTTGGTTGTTGGTTGGTTAATGAATTGTTGGTATTCTTTGGGGTTGCCAAAGTTGGGTTGGTTGGATGGTTGGTTTGGTTGTCCATTTGGTTGGTTGGTTGTTTGTTTAGTTAGATGGTTGATTGTTTGTTTGGTTGGTTGGTTGAATGAATGGTTGGTAGTTCTGTTGGTTGGTTGTCCATTTGGTTGGTTGGTTGGATGGTTGGTTCGGTTGTCCATTTGTTTGGTTGGTTGGTTGTTTGTTTGGTTAGATGGTTGATTGTTCGTTTGGATGGCTGGTTGTTCGTTTGGTTTGTTGGATGGACAGTAGGTTGTTTGTTTGGTTGGTTGGATGGATGTTTGGTTAGATGGTTGGTTGTTCAGTTGGATGGGTGTTCAGGTAGTTGGATAGTTGTTTGTTTGGTTGGATGGTTGTTTGGAGAGTTGTTTGGTTTGTTACGTCCAGTGGACGTATTTGTAATGTGTGTGATTTTGGGGAGAGTTTTTAGTATTTGTTGAGCATGTCATGTGTTGTGTGCGTGCTCTTCTCTCTCTGTCTGTCTCCTTTGCAGATTGCTGATTGAGTTCCACCTGATGCTCATCAACTGAGTGCATGTTGTAGATTCCAAACGTTATAACAGAGTGGAGAAACAATGCTGGAGTGCTGGCGGAATGCACTTCTTTTACCTGATCTAGAACTGTTATTGTGTATTTTCTCTTGCATGAATTCAGGTGTAGAACTAAATGCAGTCTTGCTCTGCTCTCAACTTTTTGGATGAGTTGCGTAACCACTTGCTGTGAGAGAGTGTGTGAATGCTGTTTTTGATGTTGTTGTTGTTGTTGTTGTTGTTGTGTGTGTGTTTATGTTATCAATATTTTATTTTCACTCTTAATTGGTGTAAATAATTTGTTTTCAATTTGGAAGCTGTAGGGAGAGGGTGCCATTTTCTTTAAACTTGAATTGTGCTTATGTTTATGTTAGACAGGGAGCACGGTAAGACTTTATTTATTTGTTTTCTTGTGTATAGGTTAGTTAATGCTACCCTTGTCAGTTAGAAAGTTTTGTTGTGTTATTCTGGCCCTCTCCTGAAGATTTGCTTCCTTTATTTCTTTCTTTCTTTTCGTTGAGGCTATTTTTTTTATTTTTAATTGTTATTAAATAGTTATTTTTTGCTTAATTTGGTGTTTGTGGCTTTTCTGGATCAAAGAATTTAAGTGACCATCAGTCATTTTAGTATTATTTATTAATTATTATTATTATTATTATTATTATATTAACAATAATTGTTACTTCCTCCTACCCCTAGACAAATTGGGAGGTTCGTAACAGGTTGAATGGTTGTTCACATGGTTGGATGGTTGGATGGTTTAGTTGGTTTTGTTGTTGTTGTTGTTGGTTGGATGGATGTTTGGTTGGTTGGTTGTTCGGTATGTTGGATGGTTGTTTACAATAAGAGCGCACATTTAACCAGTTATGGAAATGTTTATAATGAGAAACATTTTAACATCCAATACAACAAACCATCACCATGATGAACAAATAAAGGATTGTTTATAATAAATAAAATTTAATATAGGGTAATATAGTCATAGTGAGGTGTCTGCGTAAGCTTCTACTGTTTATAAATTCATGGCACAGTAACTTCATGACTTCACATAAGTGTCTTTTTAACTGCTGGATATACTGGTCTAGTTGGTTAAACAACATTATTATTACCCCACCCGTTTCAAGACTGACATGAGCAACATGTTATCTCTAGGACATTTAACGCCTTAATTTCAAATAGTTTAAATAAAGAAGTGACATTAAATCTTCATTTTAATCTTTAAAGTAATTCAGATGTATATTTAAGGACAGCTGTACTGAACACAACCAAATGTTTTCCCCAAGACTGACTATTTTAACTTGACACAATGCCTTAAAATGTGGAACAACAGCAAAACAAATGCCACAAATGTCAGTCTAAATGTGTACATTAACAAACAATAGCATTATAACACAGATGGAAAACACAAAACAGATAGATCAACCTGTAGGTTAGTGATAGACTGATGATAAACGGGAAATAGGTTTAAAAGAAAAAAAGTTTTAAAACAAAAGGTTTAAAAGGTTTGAGTAATATTATATTATTGACTGCAAAACTTGAACTAAATTGAGCTCAGTGATGACACTATTGTCTTTTTAGAGCTGCTTTACAACCGAATTAGTTTCATAACTAAAATTTTGCAACATTAACACTGTTATTTTCCTGGGTTTTTTTTACAGTGAAAGCTGCTTTGAAACTATTTGACCAGTCCAGTCAATGACTTATTCATCTGGTACAATAATTCATTTGGAGGACTTTCTCAGCAAATATATGTGATGAACTGTAAATATATGCAATATCATGAATTAATTTAATTACAAAAAAAAAGCAAAAAACAAACCAAAAAAAAAAAGGAGTCCCACATTTGGTGCATCCGCCCTCTAGTGGTGACAGAAAGAACATAATGGGTGGGAAATGAATTAATCAAGTAATCACAAACTACTGATTGGTCCATCCAGACCAGTGCTGAGAAAAGGAACTGGTATCAGGTGACTCTGCTGTTAGTGCACTATTTTAACATCCACTGAACTGAACATATATACAGTAAAGAGCTGATATGTAAGACAAACAGACCCATCACACCTGAGCAGTTAGAGATTTCAACTGAGAAATAATAGAGAATAATAAATAAGAGAGTGAAAAAAAATCTATCATAACAATATCAATATGTCACAGTATATAACATGGCACTGTGTTTTTCATTGCATAGATATAAAAGAGTTACTCATCATCTCTTGTCATTATTTGAACAGTCCTTATTTGTAACCACAAGACTCTGTATAACCAGTTCACTTAGTAAGTAGCGCTGACGTAATCTACTGACCTTTGACCTTTGGCAAACAGCGGAAATATTTACACTGCAGGTCAAAAGTTTGGAATAATTAAGATTTTCTCTTCTGCTCACCAAGTCTGCATTTATTTGGTCAAAAATACAGTAAAAAAGGGAAATATTTGGAATGCTGCTCAATCTTTATCAATTATTACAGTTATTATTATTATCAAATCATTTTCAAAAACATGAAAAAATCCTAATTATTCCAAACGTTTGACCGCTAGTGTATCATAAATACATATTTATTTTTATTTTATATTATTTCATATTTATTAACATTTATGGATTTAGCACTTAACTTATCCAAAGAAACTTACAAACTAATTTAATAGAAATTATTAAATAAATTATTAATATATTTTATTTGTATTTATTATTGCTCCAGATAATCATCTATGCTTATTCCTCTAGCTGATGTTCTTTCATCAGTTCTCATTTTCTACCTCTTCCTCTACATCTTCTTCCTCCTCCTCCTCCTCCAACTCAACCCCATCCAGGGTTTTCTGCAGCTGCTGTTGGATTCTCTTCAGCTCCTGCAGTCCATCCTGGAGCTCCTTGCAAACCTCTCTGATCTTGGCCGCGAACTCTGTCTTGGCGCCCTTACGCAGCTCCAGCGATCCCTTGGCCAGGAAGAAGACGTCGAGAGCGAGGAAGAGGCCCGACATGACACCAGAGGTGACGCTGATGACCTGTGCGGCTTTGGCCGCTCCTCCTGCCACGCTGAGCACCTGCACGGTGTTGATGAGGTTCTCCGTGTTGACAAGCAGCGCTTTCCCGGCCCGGCCGCCCTCCTTCAACACGTGCTTGACGTTCTGGTTAAGAGCCTTTCTGGAGATGCTGTCCACGTACTGCTCGAAATTCCACTCCTCCAGAGTCGCCATCCCGGCCTGGAGAGACAGAAACCGGAAGAAGAGAGACACGATGACGAGATGTTCGTTAAAAGGATGAATAGTGATAAAAATCAGCAGATTTATCTAATCCTAAACGCCTCTGATTGGCCATTGCGTTCATACACTCAACAGAAACGTGAGAAATTCTGTCAAACTACATTATGCTTTATTTTTAGATATCATACAGCAATGCAGTAAGGCTCACATAAACACTAGTGGATCAAATACAGAGATGCTTTTTGTAATGAAAGATTTACGCTGCAAAAAATTGTATTGTTTTACAATGCAAATATCTAAACATTTTAAAACCAAGATACATTTACTTGAGAAGCAAAATGGCATAAGATAAAGTCTTGATTTCTGAAAAAAAAAAAAATAATAATAATAATAGGAGTTTTTATACTATTTTTATAGTTTTTATACTATAGGAGAATAAGAGTTTTTTATACTATTTAGAAATAGTATAAGTAAAAAATAAAATGATAATCAAAGAGACCATCCCATATGCATTAGTCACTTTAGTATTTTATTTGTATGTGTAGGTTTTTAGAGCTATTTTTAGTTTTTAGAGAGTTTTATGTTGCCAAGAAAATATTTGTGATTTTTATTTAAGTTCTGAAATAACTAAAACAAAACATAAATAATAAACAATATGCTTTTTTTTTTTTTTTTTTAAAGGACAAAATGACAAAAATACGGAAGAGGATTAGGGCCAAGCAATAAAAAAAAAAACCATCTCGAGATTAAAGTTGTTAAATTTCGAGAAAAAACTCGTTAAATTTCGAGAAAAAAGTCGAAATAAAATGTTGAGAATAATCTCGTTAAATTACGAGAACAAATTCATTAAATTATGAGAAAAATGTCGTTAAATTTCGAGAAAAAAGTCGAGATAAAATGTTGAGAATAAAGTCATTAAATTACGAGAAAAAAGTCGTTAAATTACGAGAACAAATTCGTTAAATCATTAAATTCGTTAAATTTAATGATCATTAATTATGAAATAAAGTCATTAAATTACGAGAAAAAAGTTGTTAATTATGAGAACAAATTCGTAATTTAACGAATTTGTTCTCATAATTTAACAACTTTTTTCTCGTAATTATGACTTATTCTCATAATTTAATGAGTTTATTCTCAACATTTTATCTCGACTTTTTTCTCGAAATTTAACGAGTTTTTTCCTCATAATTAATGAGTTTATTCTCAACATTTTATTTCGACTTTTTTCTCGAAATTTAACGAGTTTTTTCTAGAAAAATTTAACAACTTTAATCTCGAGATGGTTTTATTTTTTTATTATTGCTTGGCCCTAATCCTCTTCCGTACAAAAACAAGTACTAAAATAACTAAAAAATATATATATTATAGTAAAACATTAATACAAAAACAAAACAGAGTTATCTAACTAAAACCACAAAAAAAAAGTTACTTGAAAAAAAAAAAAAACGCTTTTTAAATATTTTTTTTCTCAGTTAATGTTTATTTTAAACTTATTTTGTTTAGTTGCCAGAAAAAAATTTCTCATTTTTGTTCAGTTTAGCTTAAAGTACTAAAATAACTAAAAAAACAATATTTTTAAATTAAAAAAACAAAACAAAAAAATAAAAATGACAAAAAGATGCAACAAAATGACTAAAATTAAGAAGAAAGCAGAACATATCAAAACTAACTCTTAAATGCTTTAATAGTATATCATTTATACTAAAATAACAAAGGTTTGTATAAAATAAATGCATCTGACCTGCAGAAAGTCCAGGCATTCTTTAATATCTTGAATTTCGTGCTGATAGTCTTGGATCATCTTCTCCACCTTCTTCCGGTCCGTGTTGGAGTGAACCGTGTCTGTGATGTTGGCCGACGCTGACGTCACGCCGCCGGCGGTCGCCACACCGATGCCCACCGCCGTCACGATGAGGGACGTCCCGAAGGTGAAGGGTGCCAAAACCAGGCCGGTGATGGTGGTGATGCTGCCGGCTACGCTGGCCACGCCGCCGCCGACGCTAGCGGTCACCGTCTTCTTGTGGAAACTGTCCGCCGCGTCCGCTAAAGCCAGGAGCTCGTGGATCCGCTGCTGCAGCGACGCCTCCCGCTGGTTCAGCAGGTGGACGAATAACTTGGCAGCCATGAACACCCGGTTAGCAGCCGCTTCGATCGCTCTGGAAGACAGAGAGATATCTTACTCAATAACTCACAGATATGCTGCCATACAAACAAAGTTTGGTCAAGCCAATTACAGTTTCTCATAAATTTCACAGCCACCACCAACAATATCTACCATCTAGTATACTTATACTATGTTAAAATCAGTGTTAGTTTAGTATCATTAATAATACTATATGTTTTTAAGCCATTTATAGCAATAAAATGCAATGCAATATAAATCTTTCTCACCGTTCCCCATCTTCCTCATTAAACTGTTTCGACTCGTTCCATTCGCCCCAACCTGACGAATAAAACATAAACCCGTCTCTGCAAGATCAAACACAAGTCTTTAAAACACGACTGAACTTTACAGAAAATACCTTCCACTGTTCTCCACCAATCCAGCAGACCATCTTCATCCTGTCAATGAGACGAAACTCAGTTCTCTGCCACCAAACATGCTTGATAAAACTAGCAATCAAGGACTAAACTTTTTTCACGTACATCTTCATTGTCCAGAGGATTCCCGTCACTGGAGTGGACGACATCTGTTTCTGCTGTGAGAACTTCAGCAGAGCTGCTCTGGAAATGAAACAGTGAGCGATATAGTGATGATCCCTGAAAATAATTCTCATCGATGCATCAAGTTTTCAACAACAATGCAAGGCTGCAAACCTTTCACAGTAAAACATGGAAGTGGGAGAAAAAGTAGAGTATTCATGTACACCATATGATAAAATGACATAAAGGTGAACATGAACAGATGAACACACACCTGTGTGGCCAAACATTCTCCGTCTGTCGAGGATGAAGTCACATCTTCTCCATCACATACCTGCAAAAAGAGATCAGAAAGACTTTATACTGCAAAAATGCAAATAATAAAGGGTGGAAAAAACTGCAGGACATTAACCCTGTAAAGCCTGACATAATAAATAGTCAGAAAAAAAAAAAAAAAAAAAAAATTATATATATATATATATATATATATATATCTATACATACATACATATATACACAGTGGGTACGGAAAGTATTCAGACACCCTTAAATTTTTCACTCTTTGTTATATTAAATCATTTTTTCCTCATTAATGAACACACAGCACCCCATATTGACAGAAAAACACAATGTTGACATTTTTGCAGATTTAATAAAAAAAAAAACTGAAATATCACTGGTCCTAAGTATTCAGACCCTTTGCTGTGACACTCATATATTTAACTCAGGTGCTGTCCATTTCTTCTGATCATCCTTGAGATGGTTCTACACCTTCATTGAGTCCAGCTGTGTTTGATTATACTGATTGGACTTGATTAGGAAGCCACACACCTGTCTATATAAGACCTTACAGCTCACAGTGCATGTCAGAGCAAATGAGTATCATGAGGTCAAAGGAACTGCATGAAGAGCTCAGAGACAGAATTGTGGCAAGGCACAGATATGGCCAAGGTTACAAAAAAATTCTGCTGCACTTAAGTTCCTAGAGCACAGTGGCCTCCATAATCCTTAAATGGAAGACGTTTGGGACGACCAGAACCCTTCCTAGAGCTGGCCGTCCGGCCAAACTGAGCTATCGGGGAGAAGAGCCTTGGTGAGGAGGTAAAGAAGAACCCAAAGATCACTGTGGCTGAGCTCCAGAGATGCGTCGGGAGATGGGAGAAAGTTGTAGAAAGTCAACCATCACTGCAGCCCTCCACCAGTCGGGGCTTTATGGCAGAGTGGCCCACGGAAGCCTCTCCTCAGTGCAGGACACATGAAAGCCCGCATGGAGTTTGCCAAGATGGTGAGAAAAGATTCTCTGGTCTGATGAGACCAAGATAGAACTTTTTGGCCTTAATTCTAAGCGGTGTGTGTGGAGAAAACCAGGCACTGCTCATCACCTGTCCAATACAGTCCCAACAGTGAAGCATGGTGGTGGCAGCATCATGCTGTGGGGTGTTTTTCAGCTGCAGGGACAGGACGACTAGTTGCAATCAAGGGAAAGATGAATGCGGCCAAGTACAGGGATATCCTGGAAAAAAACCTTCTCCAGAGTGCTCAGGACCTCAGACTGGGCCGAAGGTTTACCTTCCAACAAGACAATGACCCTAAGCACACAGCTAAAATAATGAAGGAGTGGCTTCACAACAACTCCGTGACTGTTCTTGAATGGCCCAGCCAGAGCCCTGACTTAAACCCAATTGAGCATCTCTGGAGAGACCTAAAAATGGCTGTCCACCAACGTTTACCATCCAACCTGACAGACCTGGAGAGGATCTGCAAGGAGGAATGGCAGAGGATCCCCAAATCCAGGTGTGAAAAACTTGTTGCATCTTTCCCAAAAAGACTCATGGCTGTATTAGATCAAAAGGGTGCTTCTACTAAATACTGAGCAAGGGTCTGAATACTTAGGACCATGTGAAAACTGGCTCAATTTTATTCAAAGGCTCAAAATGAGTAAACATATTCTGTGTAATTTATAATGCTTGTAAATTTTGCACTATTTTACAGTATGTGCACTTATGTGTACTTACAGTGTACTTAAGGTAACTACATGGGCTAAGGTTAAGTATTATCAGGGTTAGTATTTAGTTATTGCAATTACTATATTAAAGGTGCTCTAAGTGATGTTATGCGTTTTTAGGCCAAAACATTTTTTTGTCACATACAGCAAACATCTCCTCACTATCCGCTAGCTGCCTGTCCCCTGAAGACACTGTAAAAAAACGCGGTCTCTGTAGTCGCCACAAGCTCCAAAAACGGCAATAAAAACAAACTGGTGCAGCCTGGACCACGAAACATAATAAACATGCTCCAGCCAATAACAGACAAGAATGATTTTAAATGTGCGTTCATGACTGTTTCAGGAAGCACAGATGGGAGGAGGAGGAGGAGGAGGGAGGGTCTAGCTAGCCTCTGTTTTGTTTGACAACACTTCGAACGTCAACAGGAAGTTACTCCACCCAGGATCGCTTAGAGCACCTTTAAGTACATAGTATGTACATGGGGAACAGGACTGTACAATAATACCATGTAAATCAATGAGATCTTTATAACAATATAGCAGATACTTACATAAAATGCAAATACTAATATTCACCAATAATGTCTTAGTAAGATGATTTAAATGCTTAGTTTTATGATCAAGCTCTGTAGTATAATGCAATGCAATGATGATTGAGAGATGAACAAATAAACCTTCCTCAAAAGCCTGATGATCATATTTGATACTCATGATTTAATCAAGTAAACCTCAGTTGCTTCAGTCCAGTTGAAATATTACTAACAATATCAAAGTTATTCTTCAGCTTACTTGATAAAAACCAGTGCAGATTTCACAGCAGAAAGACATGAAGCACAAGCTGAATGTTTGTACAATTATACTAAAGACTTTTAAAGTCTAAAATATCAATCAGAGACAGATGAACTGTGTGTGACAGCAAAGATTTGATCATGTTGATCATTTAGATGAATTCATGTAATACATATAATACATTAGGCTTTATAGGGTTAAGACTTGTTTTCATAATATTATATATATATGTAAAATAATCTCAAAAAAATAAAAAGCCACAGAAACTCAAAGAAATCACCATTCATGATAAAGTATAATTAAAATATGTTTAAATCAATGTTATTTTAGTTTCATTATTTTATTATTATTATCATATTATTAGTTTTATGTTGTTTTCATTTTATTTTTACAAATTTAGTTGTGTTATTGTAACTTTTATAAGTTTTTTAAATGTCTATATACTGTAACTTTTATTAATTTTTATTTTAGTTTTAGCTTGAGCACAACAAAAGAGAAAGGAATGCGTAGACTGTTATGTGCCGACAGTGACGCATTTTTTGCACTTAAAGCCATTGTAAATAACAGATGTTCGTCAGACAGTTCAGACTCGTGCCTCTGACAGTAAATACCGCATATTAAACCTGCAACAATCCTTTAATTATATGTAATCAAACAAACACGCAGACAGCTGTGTTCCTGAAAAGCTCGTCCTGCGCCGTGTCGTCATCAGCAGTGAGAATAAAAGACTCAAACTGCTTACAACATTCAATATAAACAACCAGTGTCTGACGGATCAAATATCACAAGCACAGGCTGTCCGACGGGTTCTCCAGAAATAAAGCTAGCGTCTGCTGTATACCCCACCGTCACATGAATCAAGACCACAGACTCTCGTACCTGAGCGGTGGATTTCAGATGGTCGCGCATCCCAGCCTGAAACACAAACAAACTCACAGAAGTCAGAAAACACTGATGCTGTTCTCTGAAAGAATGAGTATCTGCTTCATGACGCAGTTCACCTGTGTTTTCTCCTCTGCTGCTGAGACACTGTGAGCCTCATTGGTCTTATTCTACAGAAAGAAATGAGAGAGATGCTGAAACAGACAAACATTTACTGCTGAGTGGCGTAAAGATTGGATTGTGCTGAGACCTTAAGGAGCTGTGTGTGTGTGTGTGTGTGTGTGTACCCCCCCACACACACACACATTAAAAGACACAAAATGTGCTGTTCTGTATGAGAAGAGGAGTGGAGGGAATAGGTGGTACTGTTCAAAAACTGATAAATATCCTGTGTTTAAGGCAAGGCAATTTTATTTGTATAGCACATTTCATACACGATGGAAATTCAAAGTGCTTTACATAAAGAAGAACCAAATACATAATAATAAAAATGGAACGCAACGAAATAGGAATAACATCTGGATGGAAGAGTTGGGAAGTTTCAGGGAGTTTTTTGTTGTCCGTCAGAGCAGATCTAAACGGATCTATCCATAAGAGCGGATCTAAATGGATCTTCCTCACACGTCAGGACCGCTGTCTAGCTTTATCTGTTTAGGCACTTCGAACTGATACACAAAGTTTCAATCTCCCCTTTTGCCAAGACACCTCAAACTGTGCCACACAGCCCTAATCCCGCTTCCGGAGATATCTATGCAACGCAGTTCAAATTTCTCCCTTTGGAAAGTGTCCTGACTGTAATCCAGAGATATCTTGACCATGCACCACAGCTCAAATTTCCCCATGGTTTGTCCCCTTATCCAAATTTACCAAATTTTAACCTTCACAAATGCTTTCTTCCTAATTCTCCCAGCTCTTTCAACCAGACAGCAAGATTTAAAATGCATTAAAACTCAGAAATAACAAGATGATACATAAAATATATAAAATGCATTAAAAATGAAATAAAAACAAGAAAAGGAATTAAAAGAATAAACATAATACATATAAAATAAAATCCTATACGTGTATATTCTCTTCATGAGACATACACTTAACTTGGACATAAAATTAATATTGGAAAGAGCAAGTAAACATCATCGTGTCAGAGTATACATCCAGGCTGGACTTGATTGACAAATGTCCACTGCCACTGACTGTGAAGTTAGAGGCTATTAGACAGGTGGCGCTGTCTAAAGTACAACATCTGTTCTCCAACGTTTATTTTCAACAGAAAGTGCAGAATAACAAAACAGTGAGCTTGGTGCGAAACGGTTTGGACTGAATACACATAGCACTCCTGATATTATTTTTCATCCCCATTGGGAAGGAGGGTTGGGGGCAGAGGTCGCGTTAACCGAAAAATTTTCGTCATTGACGTAATTTTTTTTTGCAGTGACGGAAAAATCTGAAGGCCGTCTGTCATTTTGACAGATTACACTGAGGCTGATGTAACTCGTAACTGTAATTCCCACCCCTGTCCAGTAGGTGAGTGCGCTCCGGTGGCAGCAGAGTGCGAGTGCAGTCTCCAGAATAAAATGAAAACGATGCGTTTGATTACACACAGGTGAGCAACCAATTTAAGTCCATTTTCTAATAATAAAGTTATAATACTTATACTGACATAATTAAGTTTCTAATCCAGTTCGTTTTGTTTTAAATGGTTTGAATTGTTATTTGGTCAACGAATGGCTTTTCTATGTTGCGTGACATTGTTTCCAACACTGACTGAACTGATTAGGATGCGATACAGATTTCGGTAAGCTACTGTATCTTGCAACATATTTTCTGATGTTCATTCATGTTTATTTCGTTCTGTAAAGTAGTAAAGAGGAAGAGATGATCACGTTCAATCACGATCCGCGACAACTGTTCAAGATGAAAACTGAAAAGTGTCTTGGATCAACTTTCTTTTCATTATACAAACCCGATTCCAAAAAAGTTGGGACACTGTACAAATTGTGAATAAAAAAGGAATGCAATAATTTACAAATCTCATAAACTTATATTTTATTCACAATAGAATATAGATAACATATCAAATGTTGAAAGTGAGACATTTTGAAATGTCATGCCAAATATTGGCTCATTTTGGATTTCATGAGAGCTACACATTCCAAAAAGGTTGGGACAGGTAGCAATAAGAGGCCGGAAAAGTTAAATGTACATATAAGGAACAGCTGGAGGACCAATTTGCAAATTATTAGGTCAATTGGCAACATGATTGGGTATAAAAAGAGCCTCTCAGAGTGGCAGTGTCTCTCAGAAGTCAAGATGGGCAGAAGATCACCAATTCCCCCAATGCTGCGGCCAAAAATAGTGGAGCAATATCAGAAAGGAGTTTCTCAGAGAAAAATTGCAAAGAGTTTGAAGTTATCATCATCTACAGTGTATAATATCATCCAAAGATTCAGAGAATCTGGAACAATCTCTGTGCGTAAGGGTCAAGGCCGGAAAACCATACTGGATGCCCGTGATCTTCGGGCCCTTAGACGGCACTGCATCACATACAGGAATGCTACTGTAATGGAAATCACAACATGGGCTCAGGAATACTTCCAGAAAACATTGTCGGTGAACACATTCCACCGTGCCATTCGCCGTTGCCGGCTAAAACTCTATAGGTCAAAAAAGAAGCTAAACATGATCCAGAAGCGCAGGCGTTTTCTCTGGGCCAAGGCTCATTTAAAATGGACTGTGGCAAAGTGAAAAACTGTTCTGTGGTCAGACGAATACAAATTTGAAGTTCTTTTTGGAAAACTGGGACGCCATGTCATCCGGACTAAAGAGGACAAGGACAACCCAAGTTGTTATCAGAGCTCAGTTCAGAAGCCTGCATCTCTGATGGTATGGGGTTGCATGAGTGCGTGTGGCATGGGCAGCTTACACATCTGGAAAGGCACCATCAATGCTGAAAGGTATATCCAAGTTCTAAAACAACATATGCTCCCATCCAGACGTCGTCTCTTTCAGGGAAGACCTTGCATTTTCCAACATGACAATGCCAGACCACATACTGCATCAATTACAACATCATGGCTGCGTAGAAGAAGGATCCGGGTACTGAAATGGCCAGCCTGTAGTCCAGATCTTTCACCCATAGAAAACATTTGGCGCATCATAAAGAGGAAGATGCGACAAAGAAGACCTAAGACAGTTGAGCAACTAGAAGCCTGTATTAGACAAGAATGGGACAACATTCCTATTCCTAAACTTGAGCAACTTGTCTCCTCAGTCCCCAGATGTTTGCAGACTGTTATAAAAAGAAGAGGGGATGCCACACAGTGGTAAACATGGCCTTGTCCCAACTTTCTTGAGATGTGTTGATGCCATGAAATTTAAAATCATCTTATATTTCACTTAAAATGATACATTTTCTCAGTTTAAACATTTGATATGTCATCTATGTTGTATTCTGAATAAAATATTGAAATTTGAAACTTCCACATCATTGCATTCTGTTTTTATTCACAATTTGTACAGTGTCCCAACTTTCTTTTTATACCAGCATGCGGATTTCCCATCTTCTGAACATGCTGAATAATGATGACCAAGATGTTAGGGAGCTGGCTAGATCCTCCCTGTTCCTGGACCTAAGGAGACGCACGGTGCTGTTGGCCAGGGAGTCAGAGCCTCACTTCCTTGGCTTCAAAAGAAAACCCACTCTGCTGGTTTTGGTGTCTGGTCAGACTGGCCGGACCTGAATGACCTCTGTGTTCAAACTCAAGTATCGCTGGAGTGGGCGAGGTCTGACTCTATGGCTATGAGAGTCCCAGAGGACATTATTACTGACCCCCTGACCTACATTAGTGTGATAGCCACATACGGTGGTCATTAACATCTACAGGTGCCCAGGCGAATCCTTATGGGCTTACATTAACATCACCAAAAACAACACTGGGCGGGACTGAAACTTCAGAGAAAACTTGCATGTCTTCCATCTGCTGATCACTCTGTTTCTCATTCATTTCTTAAGAATACAGCACTTAGTGAGGACATTGTCATTTTCACAGTAAAAGGTAGATTACAAGTTCTTCCTACTAGATTTAAAGGATTAGTCCACTTTTAAATAAAATTTTCCTGATAATTTACTCACCCCCATGTCATCCAAGATGTTCATGTCTTTCTTTCTTCAGTCGAAAAGAAATGAAGGTTTTTGATGAAAACATTCCAGGATTTTTCTCCATATAGTGGACTTCAATGGCCTCCAAATGGTTGAAGATCAAAATTACAGTTTCAGTGCAGCTTCAAAGAGCTTTAAACGACACCCGACGAGGAATAAGAGTCTTATCTAGAGAAACGATCGGTCATTTCCTAAAAAAAAGTGTAAATGTATATGCTTTATATAAACAAATGATCGCCTTCCAAGTGGTTCTGCCAAGACCGCACTTTCCGTAAGTAGAATAGGGAAGGTGTAGGACATACAGCGTAAGCTTTTTGAAGAATACGGAAAGCAGAAGCACGTGCAAGGCGATAATTTGTGTTTATAAAGCATATACATTTACATTTGTTTTTTTTTAGAAAATGAGTGATGGTTTCTCTAGATAAGACTCTTATTCCTCATCTGGTGTCGTTTAAAGCTCTTTGAAGCTGCACTGAAACTGTAATTTTCACCTTCAACCATTTGGGCTCCAGTGAAGTCCACTATAAGGAGAAAAATCCTGGAATGTTTTCATCAAAAACCTTAATTTCTTTTTGACTGAAGAAAGAAAGACATGAACATCTTGGATGACATGGGGTGAGTAAATTATCAGGAAAACTTTATTTAAAAGTGGACTAATCCTTTAACTTTTCTACAACTCAGGTTCCCCATTGTTTGCATCACACCACAGAACAGATTATTGAAACATTGCCGCATATTTTGCTTACAAGGGAATGTACATAGCACGCCACGACAGAATAGTGGACCGTATAGTGAAAGACATATCAAATCATTTCTCATCTTTAGTAAGAATGTATAAACATCCCTGTGTAAAACCAGACATGCTCCAGTATTGCAATAGTAACTTCTCACATCTGTTGGCTAATACATGTGATGTTGTTGTGAATAATGAGGAGTCTAGAGAAGTGTTCGTTTTGGAGGTTGGTTGCACTTTTGACTCCAGTGTAGACTTGTGCCGATATTCGGTAATGCGATAAATCGCGATAATGAATATGCACGATATTGTAATCGTCGGCACTTCAGAATACCGTAAATAATAATTTATTACCAATTATTATTTTTTTATAAGGCAATTAAGAATACTTTACCCATCAATCGTATAAAATGCACAACACCGCTGTATTCTGCGTCAAAAGGACACGCACTCAGATGTAAACAATCCCAACGTGCACGAGAAGCACATGGCGGAACCAGTGAAGGAGACGAGCTGAATGAAAGTGCGCGTTCACTCTCTGACAGCAGAGGGCGCTGATGGAACAGCAGCGTGCAGCGGTTACCACGGAAACCGTGCAAACAAAGTAACTGCGCTAGTGAAGTTTTTAAAATGCTTCAAACAGCCATTCATTTTTTTGTAATCTCAGTGTTGTTCATCACAGCACCAAATACTGAATACTTAAAAAATACTTAAAAGGATATTTATTTTCAAACCTAAACATTTTTATATTTTAATCTGGACTACAACATGCCCTAATGATTAAATGTTCTGATTATTTGTTATTGTTCAGTAAAACTTTGAAAACATACGGCTTCATTAGTTAACATGTTAATTCATTATCACTAAACTGACAATAAAAATACTTATAAAGTATTAATTATTATTAATTAATGTTAATTTCTTAGTTACTATTTAATAACATTACTAAAATCAAAATAACTTATTTAATGGACCTGAGATAAAACTAACAATGATCAGTTGTGTTTCTAAACTAACATTAACAAAAAATAACACTTTCTGTATCAAATGTAGCTATTGCTCAATCTTAGTTAATGCATTAAATAGAGTAAAGTGTTATCTGTTGTTCTTTATAGCCTAATTCTTTTGCATTTTAATCTGTTTGAAAATTTCAGTCAGTTGTTTTTGTTTTATTACAAAAAGAGTTCTTAAACCTGTTAAACTATGACAAAAATGGTTTTGCAACTTATTTTAATATCGTGATAATACCGTATACCGTGATAAAAGCTTCATCAATTAATCGCAACATGAAAATTTGATACCGTCACATGCCTACTCCAGTGTGGAGGAAGCCTTTATAACTAAAGTAGTTAAATACCAACCCCTCCTAAACACCATTTCAGAGATAGATTATCGGGCCCGATTACTTGTTTTCATATTTGGCAGCTTAAGACATTCACACAGGCTGGTAGTAAAGGGGCTTCAACAGCTTGGGATGCCCAAAAAAGGGCTGAGCGGTTAGCAAGGTACTGTGATGTGTCTGCTATTATGCGTTGTTACTTATACCCATAAAAACTGAGAGTTATGCTTAATATTGTGATGATCTGCTGTATGATACTGGTCCATGATTTTGTACATGTATTTGACTGCATCTATAATATGTATGTCCCTTTGGATTATTTCTCTTAAGTAGACTTAAATAAATTGTTAAAATGTGAGAGAGTGTGCACGTTTTTGTGATTTATGAGCACACAAATTTGTATAATGACATAGGTATTACACTGGTATTATGACATAAACATGAAATATGAGGACGTTTTATCAGTCCTCATATTTAAAATAGCTTGTAGGGAGAGAGAATGTACAGTTTGTACAGTATAAAGACCATTACATCCGTAAACCACATTTACAAGTATGTGTGTGTGTGTGTGTGTCAGTGTGTGTACCTGCGAGTAAAACCTGAATGGGTTTAGTTTTTGAATCATTCCCATGATCATTCCAGGATCCTGAGAATAAAAAAACAAAAGAATAAATATCCAAAATTTCAATCGACATTACTAGAGTTATTATAGTTAATTACTAACAAAAACTAAGTCTAATAAATAAACATTTAAAATATAAAACTTTTTTTTTTTAAACTAATAAATTCTGTGCAGCCTAAAATCACTCCAAATCTCACTTCTGTGGATATAATGATGACAAAAATGAGCCTCACCTGTTTGCCATCATTATTCACTGAAGCTTTGGTTATCGTTGAACTCTGAGGTTAGAAAATAACATCATCAACAAGAAGAAGAAAGCACTACTATTATTAATAATGTTTTATTTATTAGGCACTTTATATATAATATATATTATATATATATATATATATACCAAATTTATACAGTGAAAATCAATATTCTAAATATACGTAAAATATATATAAATATGTATATTAGAATATTGATTTTCACTGTATAAATTTGGTATTTATACATGAAAAAAATCTGCCTTTATATATTACACTAACTAAAAAAAACAAAAAAACAAATTTACATAGTAAAACACCATTTTTCTATTGAAACAGTAATATACTGTGAAAACAATGCATTCTGGGTAATATTATTAGAAATGAACCTATAGGCTACTTTCTTGAAAATAACAAATATTACCCAGAATGCATTGTTTTTACGATATATTACTTCTGAATATTACAATGCATTCTGGGTAAAATTATTTGTTGTTTTTGAGAAAGTATCCTATAGGCTTCTTTTCTTAAAACAACAAATATTGCCCAGAATGCATTGTTTTTATCGTATATTACTGTTTATAATCAATACAGATAAAATTTACTTGAGAAGCAAAACGGCATAAGATACAGTCTTGATTTCTGAAAAAGAAAATTAAGAGTTTTTATACTATTTAGAAAACATACTTTTAGACATAATACAAGTAAAAAATAAACTAATAATGAATAATAATCTGAGAGACCATATGCACTTTTATGATATATTACTGTTTCAATGGAAAATGGTATTTTACTCTGTAAATTTGTTTTGTTTTTTGTCATTTTTTAGAGTGTAGGACATAAGAAAAAAAAACAACAACATTATGATATAAAAGTCAGAATTATAACATATTCAGTCATAATTATGAGATGAACAGTCAAAAGTGACATAAAAAGTCAAAATTATGACTTATGGCAGTAGAAAGTAGAAATTTTGACATACTAAGTTGTTAATGATTGTAATGTCATAATTTAGATTTTTTAATCTCATAATTATGACTTAGTATGTCATAATTTCATAATTTTAAATATTTATGTCAATTGATAACCCATTATTTAGTGGACACTTTATCTAAAGCGTTGCAGATTGGCATTAGTTGAAGCTTTAATGCATATTTCCAGCCCAGTGTTTAACCACAACCCTCTGAACTGTTACCTGTGGAGAGGATTTAAAGGGATATAGCTTCTGCATCACCAGTCCTTCCTGAGAAACAAAACACTTCTGCAGTCTTAACAACACACTCATCAGAAAAAACAACACACAATGCTTTAATTAAAGCATTATTACACTGGTTGAACCTGTCTGTATTAGTCTGGACGGCCGGTGAATGGAAGGCGTTGACTCGTGCTTTGAGTGGATCTCATTATGGCTGTTTTTTGACTATTGAATTCAAGTTAAATGCAGATCCTTTGAATAGAGAGTAAACACTGATACGTAACACTATACGTAACTTAAAGGTCAAGTCATGCAAGGAATCTAGACATGCTTAAACCCTTCATGGCTTTATTAAAACACACCATGATGACACACATTCATTCAGTTGCTGTTGTAAACACTCAATAAGATGGGCGTCCTTTGATTGGTCAGATGTTTCACAACTGACGCAGCACTAAAAACTATTTTTAACTTGACAACACACCGGTCAAAGAGGTCTGTCTGACGCATATGCAAGCCTCAGCTCCTGAATATTAATTATCAATGAGGAAAAAATGGTGTAAAGAATAATTAAAAAGTTAAAATTTGTCAAATTTTATACTATCATCTTTTATTTATTTATTTATTTATTTTTAAGTCAGGTTATAATTGAAATTGTTTTATTCTGTTTACGGCTCTAGTTTTAAACTGAAAAAAATAAAAACAAAATCAATAAATGAGTTTCAGTAAAACTTCTCTGGAACGATATTTACAGTGAATTTGATATAAAATCTATTTGATACTGAAATGTTACACATTTTATTTTTAAAAACATGTTGTCTTTATAATATCATGCTATTTTTCTCTCACACTGAATAAATGTATATTTATATATGAAAAACGTCCTTTATATATTACAAATATGGACATTTCCATACAAGAAAATAAATAAATAATGATTTGTAAATCATAATCATGACATAGCTATAATTTGGATTTTTTTTTATGTCATAATTAGGACAGAAGTCAAAATTATGACAAAAAGTCATAATTACAACACTAAATCATATAATTAATATATTGAAAATTGAAATTATGACAAAAAATTATAAATTGTGAGGTAAAGTTTAAAGGTGCAATGTGTAAATTTTAGCGGCATCTGGTGGTAAGATTGCGAATTGCAGGACAAAGATGTCATGAGACAGCAGAGAGTAACCCTGCATCTCAGTGTTCCTACTAGGCATGTGACGGTATCAAATTTTTATGTTGCGATAATTGCTGAAGCTTTTATCACGGTATATGGTATTATCACGGTACTGAAATAAGTTGCAAAAAAAAAATGTCATAGTTAAATAGGTTTAAGAACTTTTATAACAAAAAGAACTGAATGTTTAAATACAATAATCCAATACATAAAAAAAATTATAAAGTAAAAATTTTTTAAACAGATTAAAGTAACATAATTATAAAGAACAACAGGAAACACTTTACAATAAGGTCTCATTATTTAACATTAGTTAAAGCATTAACTAAGATAGCTATATTTGTTACAGATGGTAATAATTTTTGTTAATGTTAGTTAAGAAATACAACTGATCATTGTTAGTTTTATCTCAGGTCGATTGAATAAGTTCTTTCGATTTTAGTAATGTTATTAAACATTAAGAAATTAACATTAACTAAGATTAATAAATGCTAAGTATTTGTCATTGTCAGTTTTGGTAATAATGAATTAACATGTTAACTAATGAAGCCTTATCACTTAGTTTTCCTGAAACAATAACACATAATCAGAACATTTTCAATCATTATAGGGCATGTTGTCCATATTAAAATATAAAAATGTTTAAGTTTGAAAATAAATAGCCTATTAAGTATTTAAGTATGAAGTATTTGGTGCTGTGATGAACAACATTAAGATTACAAAAAAATTAATGGCTGTTTGAAGCATTTTAAAAACTTCACTAGCAGTTGCTTTGTTTACAGGGTTTCCGGGGTAACTGCTGCATTTCTGCTGTTTCATCAGCGCCCTCTGCTGTCAGAGAGTGAACGTGCACTTTCATTCAGCGCGTCACTCGTTCCGCCATGTGCTTCTCATGCACTTTGGGCTTGTTTACATGAGTGCGCGTGTCTTTTTGACGCAGCATACAGCGGTGTTGTGCTTTTTATAAGGTTGATGGGGAAAATATTCTTAAAATGCTTTATAAAAATGTGAATAATTCGTAATAAATAATTATTAGTATTTATTATTAATAATATTAGTATTATTAGTATTTTGAAGTGCCCACGATAACAATATCTTTCATATTCATTATTGTGATATGTCGTATTACCGTATATCAGCACATCTAGGGCATACTATCCACCCTAAATAGTATTTAAAAATTGATAATGTCACATACTATTTAGGATGGACAATATGCGCATTGAGAGGCAGGCTAAGCCAGTCAAGCAAACGCGCTCTGTAGAGTAATTTATCTGTTTAGGGCTAGAAACGTCAGCGAAAAATGGCAAATGGCACCCTAAATCCTCATGGTCTTCCTCTGAGTCCACACTTTCATGATGTAATGCCGCTTTGGGTAAAGTCCTCTGCGTAGCTCGCAGACTTGCGATGTGTACTTCAGCTGAAGTGCACATCGAGGGCGCATATTGGCCACAAAGATGGCGGAAACATGCAGAAGTGTAGGATTCAGCCTATGTAGATAGAAATGGCTCATTCTAAGGTAATAAAAACATAACGGTTCATTATGTAAGGTCTTTATACACCACTGATAGTTATGTATATTGTATTGCATTTCTGTCAATAGATCCTCCTAAAATTTACACATTGCACCTTTAAATTAAAAAGTTGAAATTATGACAGTTGACAATTATGACAATAAATAGAAATTATGACATTAAAAGGTAGAAACTGTGAGATAAAAAGTAGAAATTATAATAAGTACAATTATAATTGTTATAATTGTACTTATAATTGTGAGATAAAAAGTAGAAATTGACAAAAAGTAATTATGACATTCAAGTCATAATACTGACTTTTTAATTGCAACTTTCATAATTTCGATTTTTTTTTTTTTTAAATCTATTATGACTTATGTCATAATTTCAACTTTTAAATGTAACAATTAAGATAGCTTCCAAAGGAATGGGGTTCCTTTATATTCCCAATCCCAGAAATCAGAAAGTTTGAAAATCACTCTTTTAAGATATTATAAAGACACACGAAATTGTAGCAGACAAATACAGCTACAAAACAACAAAACAAACAAAACAAAACAAAACAAAAAAAACAGCTGTAAAGTTGCTACATAGCCAAACAAAAACTAAACTCTGAATTTATCCTATTTTTAAGTTGATTCGCCTTACAAACGCAGACGCAACGCAAAAACACGTGTGAACGCCTTTGATTCGTTGAACGTCGAGGGCGTAATCAGCTGACAAGTCCTAAGGGGAAGGCATGGCTCATGAATATTAATTAGGTTATAAGACTAACCACAGGAATTTCGCTTCAGGCGATGGAATGTTCATAAAGTTTTGTTGGACTCGCGCACGTGCTTTCAAAGCAAATCTCTTTTAATATTCGGACGATACACGACACTGCGTTCAAGGCCATGTCATAAACAAAACAAAAGTTCCCCAGCTTGTTGTGCTAATAATAGTTTCCTCTTTCAACTTCCCCTTAAAGTAACACAACACACACTTGACCGCACTCAACAAAACACGCTAAACCGCAAGCAAAATCTCTTACCTTAACACTGCTCGGGTTGACGGTCCTCTCTTTATATCCTCTTCCAAAAGAAAACAAAAACAAACGGACACAAAGCGCTAAAGTTGTCAATGTTTTAAAACATTTACGTTTATTTGGGAAAAAGCCCGTAAAATACTGACTGGTCCAAAATACGAAAAGTACTAAAGCAGGAACCAAAACAACCCAAAACAGTGAGTTCAATTCATGAGGTGAGAAAAAAAACTCTTTCCCTTCAAGTCCACCGACTCTTCCTCGAAAAAGCACATGATCACGGGGCGTGTTTGTAGAAAAATAGTGATTTTCCACTCGAACTCGAGCTCTGCAGTATGCTTTGCATACATAAATCTAACTGTTGCATATAACTGATTGTTATGCACAATTAAATACAGCTAAGTATATTTGAATTTTATTTACATCATATCTTCATTGCTGTATTGCACAAAATCATGTCAAGACATGAAAGAACTTTTTTTTCTGTAACAGCTTTAATGTTGGAAATAATACAATTTGTGCAAAACAAGAGTGTATGACAGATTTACACAAAAACGCACTGTATCCAAAGCATAAAATCTCAATTACTGTACATAATAACACATATTCTCTGTGGACTTCATTCTCACCACAATGATTGTGAGGAAAAAAAAAAAAAAAAAAAACACTGGAATTTAACCACAAAGTCTATGTTAAATATGAAAAATGATTTTTGACAACATACATAAATAGAAAACATTTGTTTTTAGATCATATAGTGCAGTAAAGCATGATGGGAACTGTTGTTCAAATGGGAAAAATATCAGCCCCCTTTTGATGTCTCTTAATCTTTTAATATTTATGCAGAGGATGCTTGCATAGAAACTTATTTCTGCCACAGAATAATAAAAAAACTGCAAGAACTGCAAGATATAAACTCACAAGTTTATAATTTCCAATTGCAATTGTGAGATAGAAACTTTGAATTGTAAAAGTCTGAATTGTGAAATAGAAAGTTGCAATTGTGAGAAAAGTCTGATTTGTGATTGTGTAAAAAAAAAAAAAAAAAAAAAAACGCGAGATATAAACTTACATTTCTAAGAAAAATGCGCCGCAACAGCTAAAACCTGTCTACACTGAATGCGACAAACCGCACTTGGACTACGTCAGAAATAGAACGGGGAATCCGTTTACTGCGGGAATTTGTTGTGTCGCGTCACGCCGCATCCAGTGTAGACTAGGGGCCCTATCATACACCTGGTGCAATGTGCTGCCAGGCGAGACTTATTTCAGCCCGACGCAGTTATCATTTCCACGTCCTGAGCCATGTTGTTTAAATTGCAAATGCACTGACGCGCATCTGTTCGCCCATGGGCGTGCTGGTCTGAAAATGAGGTGTGCTCAGGTGCATTGCTGGCGTGTTGCTATTTTGAGGCAACTGAATACGACTGCGCCATTGACCAACTGCAACCTGGTCTAAAGTCAATGGAGCAGTGTTTATTTGTTATTTTAAAGAGCGCGTTAGTAATTTGAGCCTATAGTCCTGCAAACACTCTGTATGTTGCACACACAGGGATGCGTAACATCAGCACACAAACATGCCAAATATTAAAAATAAAAAGATTACAATGTAAAAGATTATTATTGTGTGCATAAAGATAAAAATGCTTTGATGGAATCCAGCTTGACCCGTAAATAATCTCCTCATGCACGAGTGGATCCGTTTCCTCACTACAGAAACATTCAGTTTTTCTGCTTGCAAATTCCACCATGTAAATAGCGAATCCGCCATGGCGCAAGCGCAACTGGCTTTTAAAGGGAACGGGAGATGAAACTCTGATTGGTTTATTGCACGTTACGCCCAAAACACACCCATTACTCATTAAGAGAATAGGTACAAACCTTTTAGACCATGCACCGGCTGACCATTTTTTCCGTCGTTATACTAGCAAAAGTGGATTTGTCCTAAGTGCACTTGCCCTGTGTGCTTTAGACCATTAAAATAGGGCCCAATATCACTGATTATAATGGGTTCTATTATCTTTTGATACATCACGCCGCTCGCGTCCGGTGTAGACACGGTGTAAGAAGAAAAGTCTGAATTGTGAGATATAAACTCGCAATTAGCGTTTTTACTTTTTTTTTATTGTGTGGCGTGGCAATCATTTGCATGCTGAATGGATTTCTTATTTCATCAAAAGTCATTCTTTCTCAAGAGAAAAACTCATTTCAATCCCTTGTAAGACGCGTTCACACTGACAGTGATTTGCTGCAACAAAGCAGCTGCACTTCATTCATTTTCAGTGGGAGCTGGTGATTTCCAGCAGGTTGAGCAGAGTAACTTTTATGCAAATGAGCAGCAAAGCAAAGCAGCCAATGGGAGCGCGGACAGCTGGGAACAAAATCACACACAGCGACTCTGAGATTGACTTCAGATGTTTCCGCTGGCATCGAGCAGCTGCTCTCTGATGGAGTTGAGCTCCACTAAACCTTCGTGCAGTTGTTTGGCCAGGCTTCGCACCTCCGCCGTCACCTCCTTCTTACAGCCCTTTCACCTCCTTCATGTCTTTAGTGAAGTACTTGTCTATTCCTGTATGCAGACCGGCCAACTTGGCCAGAGTGTTGTTAGTGATTTCTACAGCTCGCTCGACCGGGTCAGTAACTAGACTGATGGTTTGGAGCGCCCGTCGCACTTCCCAGTCGCCGGTGTAGTAGTTGTTGCGTCGCAGCAGCGGATGAGCGCGCAATCGACAAAGACCTTCGATGATGAATCGCAAGCAGCGCTGCATTTCCACCAGCTGAGCCTCGTAGTCCTGAATGATTATCTCGATCTTCTTACGGTCCTGCGTGAGGAAAAACAACACTTCAATTGTATTAAATTTGATACATGAATTTCTAAGGCCTCTAAATGATCAACATGATAAAAACTTTGCTAAAAAAACATCACACAGATCTAATTCAAGCCTTCAATGTGCTGAATCATGCTGGAAACATGCTAGCAACATTCTAAATCATGTTAGAAACATGCTAGCAATGTGCTAAAACATGATAACAGTATGCTAAATCATACTCTAATCATGCTAAAAAATGGGTTAAATCATGTTAGCAATGTGCTAATTCAAGCTAGAAACATGCTGTTAAATCATGTTACATAAAACATATGTTAAATCATGCTAACAGATGTTAAAACATGCTAGCTATGTGTTAATTCATGTTATCAACAAATTAACCATGCATATTAACATATCAACATATCATGCTAGAAACATGCTAGCAACATTCAAGCAGTGCTAAATTGTGCTAACACCTTACTAAAACATGGTAATTAATGTTATAAACATTTTAGTAATGCATTAAATCATGCTTGCAAGATGTTAAAACATACTAGCTTTGTGCTAATTCATGCTATCAACATTAACCTTGCATATTAACATAACATGGTAAATAATACTAATACATGTTAGCAATGTGTTAAATCATGTTAGAAACATGCTAGCAATGTTGCTAGCAATGTGTTAAATCATGCAAAAATGCTAGCAATGTACTAAACATGCTAGCAACATGTTAAAACATTCTAGCAGTGCTAAATCGTGCTAACACCTTACTAAAAATGCTAATTAATGTTATAAACATTTTAGTAATGTAATAAATCATGCTTGCAAAATGTTAAAACATGCTAGCAATGTGCTACTCATGTAAGAAACATGCTAGTAACATGTTAACAAATGGTAAATCATGGCAGAAACATGAATCATGGTAACAAACAACATGTTAAAACATTATAGCAGTGTTAAATCGTGCTAGCACTGTACCAAAATAATGTTAGCAACATGCTAAAACATGTTAATTCATGCTATAAACATTTTAATAATGCATTAAATAATGCTAGCAAAAAGTAAAATATGCTAGCTATGTGTTAATTCATGCTATAAACATGCTAACATGTTAAAACATGATAGAAATGTGCTAAAAACATGTCAGCAATGTGCTAAATCATGCTAGAATCATGCTAACTATGTGCTAAATCATGTTAGGAACATGTCAAATCATGCTAGCAATATGCTAATTCTTGATAGAAACATGCCTGCAGCATGCTAAATCATGCTAAAACATGTTAGCAATCTTAAAATATGCTAGCAGCTTGTTAAAACATGTTAACAACGTGCTAGAACATGTTAATAACATTCTATTGTCTTCGAGTAAAAACTTTCAGACAAGGCTTTGTCAAGCCAACATCACAGTTTGTCATCAAACTTTACTTATCTAGTTCATGTTTGCAAGGCTTGATATAAAGACCAGCTAAGCCAATTTTATTAAAGAGTCGACATAATGTATCATTTGTAATCATATAACAGGCACATATGTTTAACCTCCTAACAATGAAGGGGAACGTACATGCATGTTGTGGATATTGTCTGAAATGCTAGCTGAAGCCGCCGTGATGCCGCCCGCCGTAGCCACGCCCAGTCCGATGGCCGAGACAATGATGGAAGCACCAAACGTAACAGGAATCAGCGCCAGTCCCGCGATGGCCGCGGCTCCGCCGACGGCTGTGGTCGTGCCGCCCGTGATGTTGGCGATTTTAGTACGATGGTGGAAGTTGCTGATGTCGTCTGCGATGCCGTATAAGATCAGCACGTGCTGGTAGAGTAGCTCGGCTCGCTCCATGAAGAGCTTCAGGTACACTCGGAGGCCACGATGGACCTTATCGGCGACCGCTTTAAACGATCTGACAGGAGAGAAAGAGGACCAGTTAGTGAAGTTTCAATATGTATGATGCTTAAAAGTCAAAACCTGACTCTCTAAGACCAAAACAAAGACTTTATGATTTCACCAATGATGAACTGATTGATTGGATGATGGAAAGTGTTGAGATTGATTGTTTTGAGTTAGTTCACCCAAAAATGGAAAATGATCCCATTATTTGCTCACCCTCAAGCGATCCTAGGTGTATATGACTTTCTTCTTTCAGCCAAACACAATCAGAGTTATATTAAGAAATATCATGGCTCTTCCAAGCTTTATAACAGGAGTGAATGGGGCTTGAAAAAAAAGCACATCCATCATAAAAGTAATCCGTACGGCTCCAGGGGGTTAATAAAGGCCTTCTGAAGAGAAGTGAAGCGTTTGAAGCGTTTTTGTAAGAGAAATATCCATATTTAAAACTTTATAAACTATAATCACTGGCTTCCGGTAATGGCCATACACGAGTCTAGTTCTGGTGGAAGAGTGACCTCTGACCCGACCCATGACATAGGATGTTGGAGTAGAGTAACGTTAACCTAGATAAATGTGGGCTATTCAGTGTTTGTGTAGAGTGTGAAAGCTGAATAGTAGCTCGTTTACTGCATGACAGCTAACATGTAGGCGATCACTTGCACTTAATATACTCCGTCATTTTTGGTCATACAGATAAGAGAATGCACCATTTGAATCTGTGAGGAGTCTACTTTCATTTGTGTGCACTCACAATAACAACAAACATGCTTTTGTAAAATAATGAAAGCAAACAGGGTCTGCTTTCTGCCATCTCTCTCTGTGAACTTAAGGGTTAGTTCACCCAAAAATGAAAATAATGTCATTAATTACTCACCCTCATGTCGTTCCACACCCGTAAGACCTTTGTTCATCTTCAGAACACAAATTAAGATATTTTTGATGAAATCTGATGGCTCAGTGAGGCCTGCATAGGGAGCAATGCCATTTCCTCTCTCAAGATCCATTAATGTACTAAAAACATATTTAAATCAGTTCATGTGAGTACAGTGGTTCAATATTAATATTATAAAGCCACGAGAATATTTTTGGTGCGCCAAAACAAACAAAATAACGACTTATTTAGTGATGGCTGATTTCAAAACACTGCTTCAGGAAGCTTCGGAGCGTTATGAATCAGCGTATCAAATCATGATTCGGATCACGCAAACTGCTGAAATCACGTGACTTTGGCGCTCCGAACCGCTGATTCGACACGCTGATTCATAACGCTCCGAAGCAAAATGTCTACTTTTAAATGAACCAATTCAAATGGAAAACAACAAATATTCTCAGGTTATGTAATTCATATGAAACGTGCATATATGTGCATGCACTAGATGACGAGTCAGCATAATCAACTTCATCACTGCAGCCGAAAATACAGAAAACACTAGTTTATCAATTAATTATTAAAATGTTTAAGCAGTCTTTTCCCAACGCATTCATAATCATTACTTCTGCCTGTGTGCTGTGGCAAGCTTTATATGTGCGCTTGAGTATTTATTAGACTGTGTAGGCATTAAAGGCTCTTTATTATGATTTATATGCTTTATTAATAAACGTGTGATTAGTAATTGCTTACGATTAACGACTAGACAAATCTTTAGTCGAGGGCAGCCCTACTTTTATGATGATGATGCGCTTTTTTGGGCTTCAAAATCTCAAGCTCCCATTATAAAGCTTGGAAGAGCCAGAATATTTTTAAATGTAACTCCAATTGTGTTTGGCTGAAAGAAGATAGTCATATACACCTAGGATGGCTTGAGGGTGAGTAAATCATGGGATAATATTCATTTTTGGGTGAACTAACCCTTTAAATCAATCTTTTAAGCATAAATTCACCAATAGGGTCAGAGAAATCATTACTTTTTTAGTTTGAATTAGTTTATTTCTGCACCAGATTGGAGATATTTGTTCTCGTTTTAAGCATAAAACACTTCATTTTGGCCATTCCTCAAAAAACGTGACTTATCAATATGTCATTGTGAATCGTACATGGTCTCTTCCTCTTTAGAGCTGATCGTCTCATTGGAAGGAAGTTCATCCCAAACTGAAAAACACAGAGATTGAATGTGAAATGCGTTCGATTGGATGAGCGCCGGGTGAATTAGTGAATTAATCTCGACTCACACTCGACTGTATTCCACCACTCCATCAGACTGTCAGTGTCCTGCCGATCAAACACACATTTATGACAAACACACTTCAAAATCACATCAAGAGAAAGTGAAAGGCTTCTTTACGGCTACACAGACAGCACAGAATAAACAGTAAAGAATCTACCCCTTCATCCTCCTCTTCCTCACGCTTCTGCTCTTCCTCTTGATCTCTCAGTCGCCTCATGTCCATCTGAGCCGACATCCACTCAGCCTTACAGAGAGACGTGATGGAGAATGAGACGAAACACCAGTGACAGAAACCATAATCAGCAATTTAATCAGTTTTACTGACTATAATCACACAGACATTTTTACTGTCCCTACTATATTGTTGATCATTACCTTAGCAGCATCAGACAGGTGATAATCTCCAGACGTGGCACCTGGAGAGTCCAGAAAGTCTTCGGGAAAAGTATCCTGAAAAAGCAGGATTTACACCAGATGAAGTGGTAGTGAATGAGTTGACTGTAGACTGAGATGAACGCACACTTACCTTTGACCCTCTGCGATCCGAGTCAGTTTCTTTAGGTTTCTGTGGTTTATTGTCCTGTGTGAGAGGGACCATCAGTGCTAAACTCATTTGTGTGAACCACAGAAGAGCATGAAAGTGAAAGGATAATAGATACCGGTGTGTATTCCTCCCAGCCGACGTCCTCCGCCAGCTCAGCGTCTCGGGCCTTGAACAGATCTGCACCCTTCTGAGGGACCTCGTCTTCCTCAACGCTCTAGAGATTTCAGACGTTTTCAGCTCAATTTTAATATTTAAATAGTAAGTTGAGAAGAAAGTCAGAATCGCACCTTTGAGTCTCGGCGGGACAGCGGCGGCACTTTAAGAATAGGAGGCTTCTTCATCTGCAAAGAAAAGTGTGAAATGTAACAAAACGATCAAAACTAATCAACAGCATATGTGGCATTTGTTGACTGTTGACTGAACAGAAAATAATTTTCACCTCATCATAATCTTTAGTTGTCCTGATCTCAGATTCTTCAATGCTCTATAAAACACAAACAGTGAACAGTGTGTCGAATTCAGCTGCCCACTTCAGTAGGAAGTACTAATTATTGCTTTTGTAGATCATTTAATGTTCAAGAACTGATTTAAATACACCAATAATTATGCAAACTGAAGCCAGGGTTATTATCATCAACTAAAAACCATAAAAAAAAAAACATTAAATGTGTTGAAATAAAATAAATGTTAACTGACATGAAATATAGCTAAAATAAAATGTTTTTTTCCCCCCATGATTTTAACTTGAAGTGGTAAAAAAACTAAAACTGAAATAAAAATAAGAAATTATAGAGCTTTATATTTAAAATATACTATAAAAATATAATATATTTTTAATGTATTAAAATCTAATAAAAATGACAAAATTAAAACGAAAATTGAAGATATAAATCTAAAAACTAATTTAAAATATTAATAAATATACTAATAAATGATTTATATAGCATGCATGCTTGAAATAAAATAAATGCTAACTGAAATAAAATGTTCTTATAAAATATATAAATATATAAAAATATATAATATTAAAAAACGTAAACTCATTTGCTTGTTAAGCTCATAAGCTTGTTGCCAAGGCAACATTTAATTTACTAAAAGTACTAAAATAACTAAAACTGAATGATTTTTTTTTTAAAAAAAATTTTTTTTTCTGAAAAAAACTAAACATACAAAACAAAATTTTATGAAAAAACTTTCGATCTTTGTAGTATTTAAAAATGATATAAAACTATATGTATTTAATAGTTTTAAAACTAAAACTGAAATAAAAATAAGAAATTATAGAGCTTTATATTTAAAATATACTATAAAAATATAATATCTTTTTAATGTATTATATTAAAAAAAAATAATAAAAATGACAAAATTAAAATGAAAATTGAAGATATAAATCTATAAACTAATTTAAAATATGAATAACTATAATAAATATAATAAATTATTAATAACTATAACTATAATAAATATAATAAATTATTTATATAGCATGCATGCTTGAAATAAAATAAATGCTAAATGAAATAAAATGTTCTTACAAATATATAATATATAAAAATATATAATATTAAAAATGTAACCTCATTTTATTTAAGCTTGTTGCCAAGGCAACATTTATTTTATTAAAAGTACTAAAATAGCTAAAACTGAATGAAATTTTTTTTAAAAATATATATTTTTTTTTTTGAAAAACTAAACATACAAAACAAAATTTTATGAAAAAACTTTCGATCTTTGTATTATTAAGTATTATCGATTAAGTATTATCAAATATATCGATATATTTGTATTATCGATCTTAGTATTTAAAAATGATATAAAACTATATGTATTTAATAGTTTAGATTTAAAAGAAATAATAAAATTGACAAGAACAACAAAATTCAAATGAAATGGAAGATATAAAAAGTGTATATAAAAATGAATTCAAAATATTAATAAAAAACTATATTAAATTAAAACTAAAATAAAACCTAAATAAAAATTAATAAAAAAAATACTTATACAAACAAAACAGAAAAAACAGACTAACAAAATTACAAAAAACTTTAATTAAAATAAAAATGGGAAATATAAAAATATTTTATTTTATTTTATTTTAACTACTTGCCAATAGAACATTTCTCATTTTTGGTTTAACAAAGTTTAACTCGAAAGACTAAAATAACTAAAACTGCAATAAAAGCCTGAGTTCTGAGTTTGATGATTTACCTTTGACTGTCTGCGGTTTAAACGAAGGACTTTAAACTTCCCTGCTTTCTTCTGTACAAAGAGAAAAATGTAGTTTAAAATTCAAATGCGATTGAAAGCTTCACAGAGATCGTGAGAGCGTTTTGTGAACGTACAGGTCGACAGTCTTGCATTTCCTGATGTTTCTCACTGAAGTCTGAAGATGTGGAGAGATCTGCTGCTTTATAGTCGTCTTTCTCCCAATCGGCTGCCTGAAAATATCAAACAAAACCAGTGATGCTTCTCTTTGGCATCTGAATCAGGTCTTGTGTATTACTTCTTATCAAGAGCCCTACCTTTGAATCCCATGAAGATGGACCCATAAACCCACTGGAATATGAACTCTGGAAAAAAAACCAATTCATATAAGCAATAATAATCAAACAAAAAGTGAGCAGAAACAGAATATGGTTTAGTTTGAACCTTGAAATTGTTTGGTGAATAACTGCGTCCAGCTTCGGTTCTCTGTAATGTGTCTTCCTAGAAACATATATATATATATATATATATTAAAGATATTAAGAGAACAGATGCATGATATGAGACTCATGCACTGACATGTTTCTCTACCTTGAGCTCCTGAGGCGTGTAACTGCTCATTCCCTTCAGCTCATCCAGCCCGTCGTGATCCTAAAACCACAGCTGATCTGTGTTAATAATCCCAGATACACATCTGAGCTTTCCACAAACATCCGTACGAGTCGAACAAACCTTAAGTTCTGGATGAGGTGTGAAACCACAAGCTCCCTTCAGTTCAGCATCGTCATTCTCCTGTAACACAGATCCAGAGATCTGAAGATACTGTTATAATGTTCATCGGACAGAGCCGCATACTACCACACTTCTGCAGTATACAGAACGAATCTTAAGGGCCTTTCACACTGAGCACGATTAAGCGACAAAGCAAGATCTTTTTTTTTATATTAAAATAATAGTATCAGTAATAGAAAAATAACACTGGCCAAAATACATTTTTACACTAAATTGGCTTAAAAATAAGATGAAAACTGCTGAATTAAGCACTGAAGTGACGAGATGCTTTAAAGAATGAAGTGTATTACTGTTACTAATGTTTATCTTTCTATAATGTGTCGAATGTATTAATTGCATTAAATGCTGTACAGTATACAGTTAGTAAAGCTACAGTATTCTCTTCTGAAAATACCTTCAAATGTGGTATTTCTTCCTTTGTTTCATTATTTGCCTTGTCAACCTATACAAGATAACAAATACAAAACATCTCAGATCAGATATAAACACTCACAGAAGTGTGAAAACAGACACCATCCCATCGACACTCACCTTGGATAAGCCGATCACAAACCCTCTTTGAGGAACAAATTTGACTTTGACTTTCTTTTTGTGTTTCTGACAAAAAAAGAATAACAGTGATTAAAATAATGCATTAATGAGAAAATAACAGACAGGACAGAAAGATGACAGATCTGCTCTCTCTACCTGTCCATCAGCATTCCCACTGATCCCCTCTGTGTTTCTGTCTTCATCCGGATGCGTCTCGATCTCTGCCGTCTTCTACAACAGAAAATCATGTGTTAATCAAAGTCTGTCGCTTTAGACTATCAAGACTGGGCACTCTAGCAACAACATAGCAACACCTTAACAACCACCCAGAATACCCTAGCAACCACTAGAGTGAACTATCCAGGGCTCAACGCTAAGGATTTTTTCTACTGTCCCGGTCGGGCCAGTGGTTCAAATTTTTACTTGCCCCATCAAAATTTTCACTGGCCCGACAACAAAAAATTAACAAAAGAAAAAGACAAGAAAATGGGCCTATACAATAAGCATAGTTATTGTTTTCTTTGTCTTTGTTACATTTAACCCCAGTAAATAGGGTTATGACACCAAAAGCTACTAGATTAACTCACTTAAATTTTAAATATTATTAGACAAATAAACAGTAAGTAATAAAATAGTAACAAATAATCAAATTACAAGTAATAGCACAAATAAATACAACAGAACAAACATATAAATGAAATAAATGGTGCTTTTCAAGTTTTTCATGTAGGTTTAACAGGTCCGTAGCCAGCCTATTGAAAGGGGGGGTTCTTTTTTTCAAAAAGTGGACCTTTTTGCAATTTTTCCTCCTCCTTTGTATGAGGTTCAAATACTTCATTTGGTGACCTTTTATGCACTAATTTGGGCTGGATTAGCTTGTCTGCTGGTATATAACGAGCACGCTTTTTGATGCACCAAAAATATTTACTGCTTTTGTCAAATTGCTTCCTCATGTACCATTTTTAATTTTTCCTTCTTTTTTTTTTAATGCAATTTATATATATATTTTGAATAGAACAACGAGACACAAACCTTAACATTCAATCGCGTTTTTGCTCCATTTATTTCACACCCATTTATTTTCACACATCGATCACACGGTGCATACAAAGTTTAGTCCCAAAGAGCGCACAACTGGAGAAATACACGATTACTTGATTTCGTTAGAAAAGAAGCAGGGCTGTACGCAGGGTTTTTATATTTACCGAGGTCAGAAAATGTTTTATGCTAGGGGGGTTCGGGGGCATGCCCCCCCCGAGAAAATTGTGATTTCCTTGGTGTACATATATGCATTTAAGACGTTTTAAGGCCAACAAATTGGAAAACAATAGCTTTAAAACCATGTCAACAAATACATACATGCACGCACAGTTTGAGGCAGCTTTAATCGCATGTTGGTAATTTCATGACTTCATTTACAACAGAATAACGACGGTGCATGCCCGTAGTTTCTTTAGCGCTTTAGTTTTCCCATAATAAAGTAATATAGAGCGCGCGCCGGCGCATTGCTCGAGCAATTCTTGGGTTCGCGCCTCGAGCTCAGCTATATGATTGGAGTTTTACTGACATAGCCTGACGACATCTCATCTGACCGCAGTTCACTGTTGTTCAACTGAAGCTACTCGTTTGACTTGCGCCTGGAGCTGAGGCGAAGTCGGAATGCGCGTCTGAAAAGTGTCCCGTTTGTGGTGGTTGTAAAGAGACAGTTCTATATAAACGCAGCGTTTTACTTGGCGATGTTTTAAAAAATATTTTTATTTTTGGTATTTTTTATGCTCTGTTGGTGGTTTGTGGAGTAGCATCGCCTGAGGGGGATTAGACAAATGCTGAATTAGAGACGGCAAAAGTGAGTGGGTCCAATATCATTGGTCTTAAAAAGTGGGTGGGTCTTGTCCCACCCACATACAATGGTTCCGACGCCCATGTACAGACATAACACTCTCACACATAGACTGTAAAAAAATCTCACATCGTAAATCAATATACTAATCATTCCAGATAATTTACCTCAAGCGGTCTGCTTTGAAGTTCTTAGAGGAATACACCGAAGCATTTCCATTGGCTCCAGTCTGCCGGTATTGGCCAATCACAAAAGTCGATATTGCACAGCCAATATCACTGAATATCCCACTGTTTTATTATTATAATTACGCTACGTTTATATGGCTATTATATTGTAGACTATTGAGTGGAGAAAATATAGAAATCCTTTTAATTAAATATAAATATATATATATATATATAATATATATATATAATATATATATATATATATATATATATATAACCCCTACCCCCCATCATTCAGAGGCGATGCTTCTTCACCGTTGCTTTGAAAAGTGTATTGCGAGAACTCTCTCTGAACTGCACGGGCGGCACACACACACGTCCAGCTACAATAATGTATCATATTAATTTGAAACAGCAACCCAGAATATTTGTCACAAGCATTGATTAAAACAATGATGACAATAATCACATTTAAAAAAATAAAATAAAAAAAACCCGACTTAAATTCTGGACCTTTGGCAGTGAGGGGGGGTTCGTTCGAACCACCCGAACCCCCCCTGCCTACGGGCATGTTTAAACAGGAGATTTTCAGGTACAGAAATTGTAATCTAATGTATAACTATATAACTATAGAATAGATTAAACTTTACTAAAGTTAATCAGTCAAGAGCAGTTACAGATGCATAAAAATGTTTTTAATGTTGAAAATATAAAACGTTAAATACTGTTATTTGAAATTATTAAAAAAAAAAAAAATGAAGACACTTTAAATGTGAAATTAAACCCGCCAGTAGGTGGCAGCGAATCACTGTTAATGAGCGAGTCATTGAGATTCAACCGATTCATTCAAGCGGCTGATTCACTCAGGAAGTGTTGCTCAGAGACGCAAAACAATTCTGTGGACTTTGGACTTTGGTGTCTAAAATGTAAGTCACATGATATTAAGTTCTTGTTCATTAAACTGTACGCTGAATAAGATCAATATCACATTTGTAATCATGCTAATATTTGGACAAAAACGGCGCTCTTTGTGTAATATTGGTTAACTTTATTAAATTATATAAATATGAAATATATACAAGATATCTTGAATTCTGGGGCATTCTAGAGGCATTTTAATAAACTAAATCACGCAGTGAAAGCGTACACTTTAATATTTACGCGCACTAGTTTAACCTACTAGACTACATCACGTAGAGCATGCGTGCACTCAATGGGTGTGTTTTTGTTTGTTTTTGTAAAGTGAGGGACATACTCGATAACATCAGATCGTTAAATCAACAATTACGATATCATAGACGATATATATCGCACACCCTACAGCACTGGCCCGATCGGGCAAGCGACCGTTCCGTCTACTGTCCCGAGCATCATTCACACTGGCCCCGGGCCATCGGGCAGTCCTTATTGTCGAGCCCTGCTATCAGTCTGTCTGAGAGACCGCATGGCCCTAAAACCTTCAAACTTTGAGCTTTTTTTAAAACTATTTTAAAGTTAAAACTACTTTTATTACTACTTTTATTATTATTTTTTTCAAACTATCTCAAACTTTCTGGCTAGGCTTTCTCACACCAAGTTTGTATTGCCAAGATATCAATGTTTTGGAAAAAAAAAAAAAAAAAAAAAAAAAAAATATATATATATATTATATATTTATATATATATATATATATATATATATATATATATATATATATAACTATATAAACATATTTTGGGAAACAAAAACTTTTAAAAATGACAAAAATACAAAATTACTAAAACTTTAACTGAAATTAAAATGAAGACTGAAAATAAAAAAATAATTTAGTATTTAAAAAAAAAAAAAAAAAAACTGTAATAGTATCTCAAAGACACTAAAATAACACTGACATCTGCTGGTCACAGAGGTGTAATGAAAACAATAAATAAAAGTCAAACTGCATTGCTTTGGAAATTATGTATTTTATTTAAAGGTGCTAAAGAGGATCTTTTCGTCGACTGAGAAACCAAAGACTGTTACTGAGTTTTTGAAATGAGCGCATGCGTAAGAACAACCCCCCAACGAGTGTTTACCACCGGCATTCGCTGTGTCGTGTTTTTTGGATTCATTATGTCGGACTCACCGCAGGTAACTCATAATCTGCAGTTGTTACTCCTGTTTCCGGACAAAAACATCGCATGCGGCGCCTGTGGAGTGTGGAAAGTTACTGGAGAGCGCAGCCGCGCTCGTCTCTCACAAGGAACGTCACGGCAGTGATTGACATGCCAGAGGGCCAATCGTTTACGCGATGATCGCGTAAACGATTGGCTGATGTTTTTAAGGCCCTACCTCGTGCACAGATGATGTATATTAATATTATTCCTTTCAGTGCACCTAATAAATAGTCTTTTATCAGTTAGTAAAGACAGTTTCAAGTAATATTGCAAAAATGTATAAAACAAAACATCCTCTTTAGCACCTTTAAGGTCAATCTGCAATACCCTTAAATACACCAGGCAGAATTTTTGCAAAATTGTGTATTTATTTGATACATTTTTGTGTTTTCTCAACTTGTTGTATTTAGTTTATACAACATGTATAAACTGAATACAAGTTGAGAAAACACAAAAATCTGCTGAAGTTTGTTTTTCTCAACTTTTCATTTTTTACAGTGTGTGTGTGTGTGTTTTCTTAGATACATTTGGAATGAATGTTTTGATTTCTCCCTCATTTCAGCCTGATAGTCAATCTCAGTAATTATTATCAGACACTCTGTTGTGTGAGTTCAGTGGACTGACGTTTGATGTCAGTATAAAGTTAAAGATTGCCGAACAAACTAAACAAGAAACTACAAATGGGAAATGGATTCACCTGATGTCTGTCATGGAGTGAATAGCCGAGATCCACGTCTCCTTCCAAAAAGGGATCATTGGAAAAGGACTGCAAACAGTACACATGTATTTTTAAATAATACGATATTGTAAGATTTAAATTCAAATAGGCTTGATCAGTAAACTGAGATCACGGTACAGACCCAGCCATCGAAACAACATTAAATCAATGTTAATGTCAATGTTAACTGCATTGAATCAACTCACATAAAAAGCCAAGAGAAATGAAACACCGATCACCATAATGGTGAACATGTTCATAACATTAACATCTAAACTTTTGTTCATTCTCAAAAAGCACTTCTGCTGTGATCTCGAAAGATTATTGTCTTCTTTTATCTTCGGTTGATTTTAGGCTGTGTGGTAGTGTTTCATTTTCTGAGTAGCATGATATTTAACCAACATCACATTGTAACATTGATTCAATGCCATTACCACTGATTTTTGGATGAAATTTCCACATTTTTTCAACATTAATTACGGATGCAAAAGTGATGTTGAATCAATGAAGTTAACATTGACACATTAACATTGATTTGACGTTGTTTTAATTGTTGCATGCTATCTGGGGATAGAGTTCAAAACACAGCAGCAGAAATCTAGTAGCTTTCTAGTATGTTTTTCCTGCCATCATTTGAATATCTGTCTTCATCTCTGCAAAAGGCCAATGAAAATACCTTTGACTGCATCGATAGAGGAGGACCAGCCAATGATTTCAGAGCAACTGCAGAAACATCCTACAGAAACGAGCAAAGATTTGTAGATTAAAGAGCACTGCTTTCTTTAGTGTAATGTTGCTGTTTGAGCATGAAAAAAGTTTCCAAAGTCCCTCCAGCTCTATATCAGTGTCAGTGTTTCTGATCTCCCTAAAACACCTCTATTGCAGTCTTGAGTTTTCTTCACAATATTCCTCATTTAAATAATTAATGTGTTTTATGATCATTCAAGCATTAAAACCATGCATTTTTGTTATATTTCTCATACCTTTGATGGTCGATGTGGCACAGGAGGCTTGAATTTCTGTGTTTGCTTCTGGAAAATAAATAATAATAAAATAAATATGTTAAAGAGCAGACACTGAGGTCAAATCGCAGCGCGAAGAGAAACGTGTGTCTGTACCGGTTTGCAGTCCACATCTTCATCCTTCTTCTCTCCCAGAGATGTGAGATCAGCGGTTTTGGATGAGGACTTTAAATCATCCTAATAAGACAATTCAGTGTCATGAGAGTTCAAATGTTACCCATCTTTAACATAATAAACTGATTATTGAAGTACAGTGTTAAACCTGATAGTCTGGAGTGAATCCTTTAGCTGAAGCTTCAGTGTGTTTCCCCTAAAGGTATAAAAGTACATCAGAAACACTGAAGATATAATATCAAAGTTGGTTAGACAAAATAATGGCACATTTTAGACACAGACAGTTATTCCATCTGCCAATATTTTACACAGTTTATGCCGTAAAACATGACAAACATGAACGTTTCTTGCAGCACATGTATTACATGATGAATGCATTGTGTGTTTAAATACCAGAAACATCAATGAAAGTGTTAACGGAAAATTTAAACAGGCTTGTTATTAAAAAATATTTAAAAATTGTGTGAGGAATTGGAAATGAGCAGCCTTTTCTCTAATGGTTAAACAAACAGCACAGGATATTTTAGTTTAGAATAATGTTGCATTATTTATATTATAATTGTAAGCTATAATCAATGTATTATAATTAATATAAATATAATATATACATAGTAATACATTCATTAATATAAATGAAAATGATTTTATTTAAAAAAAATATATAAATAATTTAATTTAATTAATAAGTAAAGTTTATGAAGATGATTCATTATTTAGTAAAGTAAATATTATATTATTTTATAATTTGTTTAGAATAATATTGGGAAATATAGAAATGTACATTATTTATATTATAATGTATACATTCCTATGTTATAAATTCTAAAATATTATATAATAAAATATTTTATTTTAATACAATTATTTGTAAATTATTACATTAAAATTATAAAAACTATTCTATTAAGAATAAATTATTTTGTTTAAACAATATTATAAAATTATATTATTATCAAAAATAGTAAAGATTATGAAGATCATTTTTTATTAGCAAATTATATTTTATCATTGTTTAGAATAATGTTGGGAAATATTGCAATGTAAATTCATTATATTATATTATTAAAATAATTTTTATTTTATAAAATATTATTTTAAATAATAAACATTATTTTATTTGTATTTTTAATTATTTATTTAAATTAATTTGTATATATTATTTTATTATTAAAAACAAAGATTATGAAGATCATTATTTTATCAAGTAAATATTATATTCTTTTATAATTGTTTAGAATAATATTGGGAAATATAGAAATGTACATTATTTATATTATAATGCATACATTTCTATGTTATAAATTCTAAAATATTATATAATAAAAATATTTTATTTTAATAAAATTATTTGTAAATTTTTTAAAATTATAAAAATTATTCTATTAAGAATAAATTATTTTGTTTTAAACAATATTATAAAATATTATATCATTATCAAATAAGTAAAGATTATGAAGATCATTCATTTTTTATTAAGCAAATTATATTTTATCATTTGTTTAGAATAATGTTGGGAAATATTGCAATGTAAATTCATTATTATTTATATTATTAAAATAATTTATTTTATTTTATAAAATATTATTTTAAAATAATAAACATTATTTTATTTGTATTTTTAATTATTTATTTAAATTAATTTGTATACATTATTTTATTATTAAAAAACAAAGATTATGAAGATCATTATTTTATCAAGTAAATATATATTCTTTTAATCTTGTATTACTAATAAAACACAGTTATTGAGCCCTTCAGATGACTGTAATCATGATGTTTCACCTTCGATCCTCTGCGCTGTGAAATAATCTTGGGTTTTGATGATTTCTTCTGTTGAGAACAACAAAATCTGCGATGAAAGACATGAATCTGAAATGACTGAAACATGATTCAGAAATAAAGAGCTTCATACTGATTTAATCTCGCCGGCTTCATTCTGCTCTTCATCTAGAGCGAAAAACTCATCCGTGCCGTCGACGACGAGCTGAAGACAAATACACAAATCATTAGAGAAAAAATGAATATGATCTGCAAATGAACTGAACACTAAAACAATAACTGCTGCTGACATTTATTCCTCTTTTATTTGAGGTCATGAAGATATTCACCTTTGACCCTCGATCCAGCGTGTATGAGTTCATCTCAGAGCTCTTCACTTCATCTCCAATTTTATCCTGAAATCAAAGATTTTGTCAATGACAGCGGGCAAATATTGAGTTGTTCGAAGTTAAAATATTTTTCCCAGGTTAACATCAGAGACAATCAGAGCTTGATTTCCCCAAAATTAGCAGTGAAAGACTTTCATCCCGATCAGCTAACAGTGCGATTTTCAGTCAGGACTGTATATATTTTAAATCAATTGCGATTGTTCTACTCTGCTCTGATTGGTCAGATGGCTCGGTATGTTGTGATTGGTTGGAAATCAAACACTCATTAGCATATCTGAATCTCAGCACTTGATTCACGAACAGTTTTACAAAGTGAATTTGCTTTGGCAGCAGAAAACAGCGTCTTCTCGACATGAACACAACATGAACCAAACTCTTCCAGTCTCAGATACTACTACAGTGTTTGAGGGCGGGGCAAAGCAGATGTTTTTTGCCAGCAGCCAATGGGCTGGCATTAGATTCAGCAGGAAGTGAGACTGGAAGTACTGACAACTTGTTTCATCAGTTCAGAATCGACTGAAAAACTCTCTATCTGCACTTTATTCTTTGAAACTTTGCAGACCTTTTACATTCACAAACAGCTCTATTACACACTACATAAACATGAATATCTGAAAAATCATAATAGGGCCAATTTAAAACTGGTTTTCAAAAGTTTTCAGTCATTTACCTTTGAGCTCCTCCTGATCAGCAGAGAGTGTCGCAGTTTCTTTCCCAGAGTCTATAAAGATCAACAGGACGACGTGAACACGTGAAGAAGGACAAACAGTAGCAAAAACACTAAGTTTAATAATTCGCATCATACCTGCTTTCCATTCTTCTTCGCAATCCCATCAACTCCATCAGACGCTTCTGCAACCTAATGATGAGTTGACAATATAATGAAACCAGTTTTTACAGTGTGAGAAACTCTCCAGCATGACACATGTGATTTGGATGGTTTCCAAGGCATTGCTATGTGGTTGCTAATGAGTTCTGTGGTTTTAAGTGCATTCCACACCCTCAGCATCCCAACAATATCAACAAAACTACAGAAAATAGTTTCAGTTAACAATTTTAGTAATCTGAAGGTCTGAGTCTCTCCGAAGCCTGAATTTCCCAGACTGCAACAGAGAAAGAGCAGATAAAGCACTAATATTTTTGTGCACAAGTTTGCTGTACTGTTTCACACTATAAGAACTTACCGGTTTCCATTCTGGATCGAGTTCTGGACTGTGTTCGGGCCAATCCTCCACACACCTTTCCTGTAAGTCATGTTTCAGTTGTGTAGGTGTATTTTTTTTTTTTTCATGCATGTCACTCAACAGGGACAGGAATTCATATGAGGGTGTTTCTGCAACTACAGGCACCTTTTTTTTTATTAATTATTAAAATGAACTTTTTCCTTGTTGTAACATGGTCAAGGTCAAATTACAACCTGTCTTGGAGATGTTTTACCATGGCCTTCAGCATTTTATTTATAAATGTCTTTTATCTACAGTCTGTCAAATTATGCCAAATGTATGAAATTCAACCGTATTCCACACATTTAAAATTACATTTTAAATAAATAAATAAATATTTATAGAAGTATTCTAACAATTATAAAACATCAACTATAGATTTCAAAAGTCAGGTTCCGGAAGTAAAAACTCCTATCATTTTCTCCATAGGGAAATTGATTTTTAACATTTCTTTATAAACCAATAAAGTCAGCCGTACAGTGAACTATGAGGTTGTTAATCAATAGTATCCTTTAGCCTGTATTATTTCAGCTTAGTTTTAAAATAATCATTTAACAGCAGAATTTCTGGTGAAGACTACATTACCCATGATTCTGTGCAAAATTTAAATTTATTTTTAATTTGAATATGCTGTTCGCAATGCTTCATGGGAATGTAGTTATTTTCCTCACTAAAGCCATTCACAGTCTTGTACCTTTGTATTTTTGTCCAATTTTATTTTTATTTTTGCTTCAAATTAAAGTTTGTAATATTATGATCCTCCTCATAGCTAGGTGGATTGTTTTGCAGATTATGACACTTTAACGAAGACAAATGGAAAAAAAAAATACTTCTGGAACCAATGCCACTGAAAAAGTGCCGGGCACTGTTGCAATCTATTGTAAAATTAGATAGAGTTGGTGAATCACCCACAAAAGTTTGCAGACAGGAATGCAGCACACATACCTGACCGATAAGAAGAACATCCTCATAAACCGGCAGATCGTTCTCGAGCTCAGCCGTCGTGTTCTGCCAGATCAAAACATTTCATTATAGTATCGAACAGATAACAGACAGCAGATAACAAATGAAGATTGCATTTAAACTCAATAATAGTGGAGTGAAAGTAAAATGCAGGTACAGAAACACTTTATTTTGATGGTTTACTGGTGTGCATCTTAAGACAAAACAATGGCACTGACATATTTTAAGATATATCAGTACAAGTTTCTTTCAGTTAAAACAGCGCAAACATGAATTTTAGTCTAGGACTAACTCTAAGCCTTGTCTGGTGCCCCCCCCCGGGGGTTTACCGTCCTGTGCCCCTGCGGTCCCTTCCCCTTCCTCCCCCGCCCCCTGCCCCCCCCCCCCGTTCCTACCTCTTTCCTCCCCCCTCTCTCCGCGTGTCCCTTCCCTGTAGTTGCCCATTAATGGAGTTGACTGCGTTGCCATTTCATCAGCCTTCGTTGACCCTGTCGTTGCCTGCTGAGTTCGTGCCGGTCGTTGCCGCGTCATGGCGGCGTTGCCCTGTCGTTGCCCCATTACTGGCCTTAGTTGCGTAGTTGCAGCTTACTGCGCCTGTGGTTGCCTGTCGTTGACCTCCTGCGCTCGTTCCTGTCGTTGCCAGCTCCTGCGCGTCGTTGCTTTCGTTGCCCGCTACGGGTTCGGTGCCCGTTGCACCCCCGTCCGCATTCGTTGCCATTCGTTGCAGGCTTCCGCCTTTGTTGCCCCGTCGTTGCCCACTTACTGGCAGTTAGTTGCCTGTCGTTGCCCCCCCGTCCTGCCTCGTTGGCCCTGTCGTTGCCCGCTTACCTGAGTGTTGCCCTGTAGTGGCCTGCTCAGAGCCTTGTTGCCTTCGTTGCCCCTTCCTGCCTTCGTTGCCCCGTTGCCCCAGTCCGGCCTTAGTTGCCCTCTCGTTGGATTCCGTCGCCCTTGGTTGCCCTGTCGTTGCCCGTGCCAATTCGTTGCCCTGTCGTGGACCACCCGTCTTCCTTAGTGCCTGTAGTTGCCCAGTCTATCCTTTCGTTGCCATGTAGTTGCCCCGTCCGCTAGTGGCCCGTTGCCACAGTCCGTGTAGGCCTTCGTTGCCATCTCGTTGCGCTTCATGCGGCCTTTGTTTGCTGTCGTGCCCATTACGCATTAGTTGCCCTTACATTGCCGCTTCCTGGCGGTGTTGCCCCCCGTAGTGCAAATTCCTGACGTTAGTTGCCTTTCGTTGCACGCGTCTGCTCGTGCCCTGTAGTTGCCGCGTCCTGCGCGTTGTTGCATGTCGTTGAGGTTCTTGCGCGGTCGTGACTCCTCGTTGCTCGCTTCGTGACTGTCGTTGCCGCTCCTGCGGTTTTGTTGCCGTCGTTGCCCCGCGTCCTGCGAGTTAGTTGCCCTGTCGTTGCCACCTTCATGCGCGCCATTGACTCTCGTTGCGCTTCGGCCGTTGGTGCCATGTCGTGCCCCCTGCTTGGCGTTCGTCGCCATGTCGTTGCCACTCCTGAGTTAGTTCACGTCGTTGCAGCGTCCTGGCGTGTGCTTGTCGTTGCCGGCTTAATGCGAGTTCTGCCATGTCGTGCCCCCGTACGTCTGCCTTCGTGCTCTGTAGTTGCCGTCCTGATAAGTTCCTGCGCATTGTGCCCTTGTCGTGCCCCCTACTGCCTTAGTTGCCCTATAGTTGCAGATTCCTGAGAGGTAGTTGCCCTATAGGTGCGAGTACTGAGCGTATACTTGCCTCTCGTTGCAGCTTCTGGCGTCCATGGCCCTGTAGGTGCCAGCTCTTCCTGCGCGTCCTTGCCCTGTCGTGCCCATTATGCGGAGTTGTTTTAGATGTAGTGCAGAGATTCAGGAGCGTTTGTTTGCGGACTGTCAGATAGCTGAGCGTAGGACAGTAGTTGCAAATGGGTAGTTGACGGTCGTTCCCACTTTACCATCCGACAATAGTAATTTTAGAATATTACTTCATAGCAATATCTCAATCGTCCTCCTATCGACCCAGAACCTGTCCATAAATACTCCAGATAACAACTAACTCCAAATGCTCCCCTCTCTGCAGTTGTGCTGTCCATTGCCCTTCTATTGAACTTGGCTCCTCTTTGTCCTCTACAGTTGTGGGGCCCAGTTTTGTTTTCGTCGTACTTGTTTGTTTCCCTGTCGTGTCCGGACCTCCCACCTCTTGACGCTTACTGCATTTCTCTGCTTTTCTTGTGACCCTTCGTTTAGCCGCCAATGGCGGTATTTGCAAGAATGGCGTCTGGCGGGGCATCGAATACAAAAACACAAAACGGAAACGAGCGCTAGCGATCCGAGCAGGTGAAACCGGCAACACCGGTAACGAGATAAGGGTATCGCCTCAGTGGAAGTGGCAAAAGGTATGCTCTGTCTTACAGTGTAAGGATCTGTTTGTTAAGCTTTGCGTAAAATGATAAAGGTTACTGGAAAATGCTAACTGTTTGAGTGAGAGTGACCGTTGTTTGTTTATCATGTGTTCAGCCTCTTCGGTGGTTTATGACCTCAAGGAATATTGAACACGTCACACACCATCCCAGTTCTGGCTGACATCTTTCGACTGGACGTACAGTAGTGTTTCTTGTAGTAATAAGAGAGCGTTAGTCTGTTTCAGACTAATATTCACCAAATCACATCCAGATGACATCCACTACGATCCATCCCACAGAACAACTAATAGGAAAGGAAAGGGTGAGAGGGCTATGAGAATATTTTGCGGACGGAGGGATACCTGAGTCGATGGGCGCTCTTAGCGGCTTTACTGCGGAGGGCAGGTTTCGGCGGACGTCTGAACATCTACAAAAACAAAATAATTGACAATGGTTGGGTGAGAAATAAATGGTCTAGTATTCAATTTGTCAACATTTAGAGTCACACTATAGAGATGAGCTCAAAACCAACAAGATATGGACTAAACACCATAAAACTGAACATGGGGTCTTTAGTGGAAAGACGTTCTCACCAGGTCTCCATTGGAGGTGTTTGAGGAAAGAATCTCTTGAACGTCTCCATTCTGCAAACCAACATGAGACATATGAACATCCTGCTTTGTATCTTGAACGGTGATCAGCAGATCATAATTGCTATTCCGATCGGACTGAACTTCATTCTGAGGGTTGAACAGAGGATCGAATGCTTTGATGTCAGAGGTTCCTGCCGTGGACGAGGGTGTCTTGAAAATATCATCAAATACTGGGTCAGTGTTAGAGACATACGGTGTCTCGAAGAGACTGTCTGTTTTAGTGGATGTTTCTTGGAAAACATCGGCAGGATCGGACTGTGATGTGAAGGAGGGTGTGGCTTGGAATTTCTTCTGTCTGGAGAGGATGAAATCCAGCAGAGGATCCCTCTGATTGGATGAAGACGAGGATTCTGTGTTCTGATTGGTTGAACTGCTTTGCGTCACATCAGTGTCCACTTTTTCTTTAAAAGGCTGGAAGATGTCTGTTTCTTCACCCCAAATGCCTGATGCTGATGTGGTTCGAAACACATCAGGTGTGTTATCTTTATAAAAATCAGGTGGAGGAAACCCAACCCAGTCTGGAGCCGCAAAAGGATCCACAGTAAAGTCTGAAAACGGAGACGTCTGATGAATGCCATTGCTTTGTCCTGTTACATTAGGTAACACACTGTTTTCCTCTTCAACCGTTTCCACATCGTAGTCCTGCAAATACAAGCGCATTCAAAAGAACGTGAGGATTGCCATGAACTTTTAAACACAATATAACGTTTTCTTTTTATTTTATGTCAAGGTCACCTGAGCCGTGTGGTTTTCTCTGATCGAGTTAATATCATCTTGATCTCCATTCAGTGGACTCTGAGAATCAGAATGATTTTTTTCTCAATTACTAAGACTGTGTGACATCATAACCAAAACAATGCATTTTATTATACGCAAGGAAACAAATGCAACTTAAATGTGACCCTGGACCACAAAACCAGTCATAAGTCGCATGGGTATATTTGTAGCAATAGGGTCAAAATTATCGATTTTTCTTTTATGCCAAAAATCATTACGATATTAAAGGATTAGTTCACTTTTTAAATGAAAATTAGCCCAAGCTTTACTCACCCTCAATCCATCCTAGGTGTATATGACTTTCTTCTTTCTGATGAACATAATTGAAGAAATATTAATAAATATCCTGACGCATCAGCGCTTTATTATGGCAGTGAATGGGGTTCACGAGTATGAGCTGAAGAAAGTGCTTCCATCCACATCCATCCATAATAAACGTACTCCACACGGCTCCGGGGGGTTAATAAAGGCCTTCTGAAGTGAACAAGTTATTAGGTAAATATCGAGCTTCCATCAGACCACCTTCCTTATACAAGTTATGGAGAAAGTGTAAATTACACTTTTCTGTAAGTTGAATAGGGAAGACGTAGGACGAAGCGTAAGCTTTGTGAACTGCAAGAGGTTTACACTTTCTGCGTATGTTGAATACGGAAGGTGGTCTGGCAGAAGCTCGATATTTGGCTTCATAACTTATCTTTTTTTTTTTCACAAACACATCACTTCACTTCAGAAGGACTTTATTAACCCCCCGAAGTCATGTGGTGTACGTTTATGATGGATGGATGTGGATAGAGACACCATTATGAAGCTTGGATACGTCAAGATATTTATTAATATTTCTTCAATTATGCTCACCTCGGACATCATCCAAAATAAATAAGCTTTCCATTGATGTATGGTTTGTAATATATATTATATATTATATAATAATCTATATATTCCTTTATGACTTATGTCCAGAGATGCATTTTTTATTAATTTATCAAAAAGCTGTTTTGTGGTCCAGGGTCAAAATGTTTGGAGTTAGTAAGTTGTTTTGTTTTTGTGTGGTGTGTGTGTGTTGTGTGTGTGTGTGTGTGTGTTCTTTCATGTTCTTAAAGACATCTCATAACAGATTATGTTATGCTGAAAACCATTTGCTGTTTTTTTGTTTGTTTGTTTGTTTTGTTTTTTTGCATCCTTTCTGAATAAAAGTATTACTTTCTTAATAAAATTTTTCATACTCAAGTTTTGAACAGTAACACAAGTGTGAAATGGCCACTGATACCTGTAGGGTTGAATGGAAAGGATTCCATGAGCTGTTGATCCCATTCTAGTGGAGAGAAAAATGAAATTAAAGAGTTTAGATTGGCTCTCATTTACATTTACATTCTCTTACAAATAAAACGTTCTTTATCTTTTTGAGAGAACCTTTAAATCCATGGAATCTTTCCATTTCACAAAAGGTTATTTAGATTATTAAAAGGGGAAAAGGGTTATTTTAAGAACTGCTCACTGAAAGGTACTTTGGGGAACCAAAATGGCTCTTCAATGGTATCGCTGACACTGCATAAACCCCATTTTGAAAGAGTGTATGTTTTATTTGTACATGCACACTGTTATGGACTGAATCAATAATCCTCAACTACATAAAAGAAGATCTATCCTTGAACTGTGTGTAAAATGGACTGTCTGGACTGATATGTTCTTATTGTTAATTCTTATTAAATTATTTAATAAGAATAAGACGTTAATCAGAATCTCACCTCCATAATCAGACCTGATGCACCAAACAGTGAATCAGCATCCTGTGACAGACACAATAAAGAATGTGGAAAGATGGAATAAGTTCCAGAGCACTGTATACCTGTATGGTTTTATTTCATAAGTTTATTAAAGAAAACAACAAACCCAGCTAACAAAAACATGTTCTTCTAAGAACTTGTTTTACTAATGTATGAACATTTCCAAATGTTCTCTCAATTTGCAAAATCTTTCTTGGTCGTGAGAACGTTAAGGAAACGTTCCATTTAATCATTCTTCAAACATTATTGAAATGTTACTTTTGAACATTCTCTGAACATTCCGAAAAAAATAGTAACACTTAAAAATGTCCAACCAAAACGTCTGAGTAAAAAAAAAAAAAAAACATTCCATGAACAATGTGTAAATAATGTTTTGAGAACATTATTTAAAGACCAGCTAACTTTGAACAAACGTTCCATTAGCGTTACTGGAAGAACGTTCGTTCATGATTTAAGAGAACATTCCCTGTCAGCTGGTAAAATCTTGCTTACACTTGATCATAAAGAGTTGCAAAAGCAGTTGCATTTTAGCAACGTAAGCATGACGACGCGTATAAGCGACGTCAATGATGACGACACAAACCACTTACATGTGGTCACAATAGATCAAATAGCAAAATAAAGCCATAATAAAGCCTGAAAATTAGTTAATGACATTCGAAAACATTCAAAAAATGAGACGCATTTCACTCAGATTCAGTCCTCAAACTCCACATTTACAGCATTGTGTACAATTCTAACATCTAAAATATCTGGTGGCCTATTCAAGTAAAATATATTATTATTTTATATTGCCGAATCTACCTAAATACCTACCAACAAAATTCATGTTATGAGCTAAATCAAGCATCAGCATCTAAGTAAAGCTAACCAAACTTTCTATATAGGATAAACAGCATCGCGTGTTAGTGTTGTTGTTGTTGTTTTTGTTTTGGAAGAAGCTTCACGTTGTGCAGCTCACTAAATTCACTTCTTTATCGTTTCAAGTTTGACGCAAAGCTATTTTAATGAAAACAAACTTACCATGTCGCCGGTGAACTGTACAGAGAGGCTTACAGGAAACCTGTGGACGAACTAAAGCACTCGCCAAACTAGTTATTAAAAAAAATAAACGGAGCGACTCGTTTTTAGTCGCGCAACAGGTGAAGCTCGCGCCTCTTTCAGCACTCACCTGAGCGAAACTATGTGGACATACCTGTCCTGTTGATGATCTCAGGTAGGTCGTAAGTCAATCATGACTGCTGAGAAAGACTGAAGTGAACCCAAACCGCAATAAATTAATACATTCACGCAATAAGCAACAATTTATTCAAAACTTAATGCAATGATATGGCATATGCCCTCATTAGTTAACCTGTCTTATATTTACCCGTCATAAAATAAGATAAAAGAATAATCGGGACACTTTACAATAAGGTTCACTGGTTAACATTAAGTACATTGTAAAGTACATTGGTTAAGATGAACTAATAATGAATTGCACTTATACAGCATTTATTTATCTTTGTTTATGTTAATTTAAGCGTTTACTAATAGGCTACATTATTAAAATCTTGTTAACATTAGTTAATGCACTGTGAACTAACATGAAAAAACAATGAACAACTGTATTTTCATTAACTAATGTTACCAAAGATTAGTAAATACAGTAACAGATTAGATAATTACATTAGATAATACATTAACTAATGTTTAACTAATGAACCTTGTAAAGTGTTATCGAATAATCCACCCTGAGTTTAAGTTAAAGTGAGATTTCAGCAATTCACCAGTCCCAATTTGGGAATAAAAATGTTTAACTCAGAACGTTTCCTAAATACATTGACTTATGCACATGCATTTCCTGCATATCTGACACATAATGTAATCTGATCGAGCCTTTATTTGGCATCCAACTCATAGTCTTTGATTCTTCACTAGTGAAGAATTCGCGTCAGATAACCCTGTTAGATTATTTGCTTTCTCCTATTTCAAGGAGAAAGTTTTAACCCATTTAAGCACATACTCTATCTTACCACAAGAGGGCAGTAAAATCACTTATTTATAATAAATACTAGTAGTGTAGCAAAGACTTCAGCCTAGATAAAGACGATGCACTCCTATAGAGGGTATGCATCGACGTCACTTTCCCGCCGAATGCGCGCTCCCTCAGCTGGACTGAGTGGCAAAAGAACCTGCTGCGTGACTGGATTTAGTAGAGGAAACTGCGAAAACGCGAGTAAAACTAACGAATTACACTAAAGGTTGGAATTGAATGTGTTCCTTACAACTTGTCAAATAAAACTAATCCATGGATATCGACATGCAACCTGGAGTGTTTCCTGACATTTATATGTGCCTGATTTCGACGGTGGGGAAATACATAAAGCAAATCTGCATGTGAATATTTTATAGGTAGGTTTAAATCCGCGTAATCACTTATTTCAATGTTATATCGTCATATTGTCCAGCCCTAAAACATATATATAGTTTTATAGTATGGCCTTGAATTTCCTACTTCTCACTTCTTAAAGTGATAGTTCACCCCAAAATGAAAATTATCCCACGATTTACCCTCAAGCCATCCTAGGTAAAAATCTTCTTTCAGACGAACTCAGTCGGATATTTAAAAATATCTTATTATTGTCTTATTAAATATCTTATTTACTGTATAATGGTAGTGAATGAGGCCCGCATTTTTAAGTCAAAAATAACGCATCCATCCATAATCAAAGTAATCCATACGACTCCAGTGGGTTAATAAAGGTCTTCTGAAGCGCGTAATTACAACGAATTTACAGCGTAACTTTCGATGATTATAGCGTACCTATAAAGTAAGTACATGTAAGTATAGGGGAACAATATGTAAAGTCTGGGGACAGGGCCGTCGCAAGGGGGGTGCGAGGCCCTGTGCGAAGTTGACTTGCGAGGCCGCTCTCTGCAATTGATTTGCGTGTGTGTGTGCGGATATTGCTATAGTAACGAACCCAACTTTCGCGCATCTGTAAAAAAGTGGTTTGACCAATTTCAGATGCTGCGATTAGAATTTAAAATGGAGTGAGTAAAACTCTGTATACAATCTTGACGTGTGTGGTAGACTATGTGCTCACTGACATGCAGCATGATACACACACACGCTCATAAGAATTGTAAAATCTAGCCTATACGGCATAATGATAACAACAAAACAACAAATAATAAAGCAGTTAAAGGATTAAAAGCGATCTAAGGGAATAATAACTAGCCTAAATAAGAATGGTAAAATAAGACCTAGGTCTAATTGTAGTTATGAGGTAATCAACCATTTAAAAATATTTTAATTTAAAATGTGCAAACATTCACTCTTATTCATCCAATAGTGAAAACGCAAACGTTTCTTGTCACATTCATTTATGATTTACATGAATCATGATGGCATGATTTCAATTCAAAACAGCGAAATTTCATAGAAAGTTGAGTAGTTTGCATCACAAGATTAGAATACTAGATGCCTATTACAGTTGCTCCTCAACATTTCTATCGTAAACAGTTGTCTAATACAGACTTGCATCTCTCCACGAACTCTCGTTGCGTTGTGCCAGTAAGACCCGCCTTCTTGGATTTGATTGGCCATCTCACTCATTCTGACAGTGACGAGCGCTGTTAGACCGCTGAGGCAGACCAGACTAAAACTTTAGTCATTCTAACACGAAACAGATTTACTCATTCTACACTAAAATGATAAATTAAGACAACAAAATAAGAAAATATTAATTATAGCCTATTATTATTAATTTTTTATTCATAGAGCTCAGACAAAATCATTGGCTACACTTTGAACTTTGGCTGTACATCAGTTCAGCTGTCACTTTATTTTGACATGTTGAACAATGACATACAATGACAATGAATGACAGACAGATTATTACAATTTAATAATTCAGGGCTAAAGGCTATAGCCTATTTCATTCCGATTTTAGAAACATTTTTTTCTTTTCCTTTTTTCCTTTTCTCGCCACCCGACTCGTGTTTACGAAATCGGTCGCGCTCTCGTGCAGCACCCGACATTTTTTCGTCACAGAGTGAGCAGCTCATAGTGGCGCGAGCACGCAGAACGTAATATCGAAATTCGAAAATTAATTAATTTAATTTTTTTTTTTTTTTTTTTTTCATGTGGCCTTGATTATACATAATTACGAGACAGAGGAATTGTATTTATTATCAATGTTTGGTGGAAAAACTGTAATAAAAAATAGACATAAACTACATAAAATGCAGGCCAGGTGCGAGGCCCTGTGCGGTCGCGCACTTGGCACAGCCCTTGCGACGGTACTGTCTGGGGAATAAAGGGGTAACAACCAGGAAAATATAAAATTATTTATACTGTAAGTATTTTAGAACTATACTTATATACTATTATGATAGACAACAATCTTACGTTTGGGAGCAATTTAGCGAGAAAGTACACCGATTAAGCTGTTTCAAGGCAAGTAGAACAAACTATTGCAATCTTTTTTAATACATGGGGAAATATGATTTTGTTTCATGTATAGTTACAGGGTAAGTATGACATTGCGGGCCGTAAATTGGTGCTTCTTATTTCAGGGTAAATATGACTTTTCGGGCCGTAAAAGTCATATACATCTCAGATGGCATGAGGGTAAAAGATGAGTAAAGGAGCACATTTCCGGGTGTACTGTATTTTCTTACAGAACAGACATGGAATTCATTCTTAAGATTCACTACTGGAAAAAAGAAAAAGAAGAGGTGAAACAAGAGGAGGAGGAAGCCAAACGAATAAGAAGTGTTGTAGTATGAAATAAGTTTTTTTTTTTTTTTTTTTTTTTTTTTCCAAATAAAGGTGTCCAAGTTATATCAGATTGTTTGCGGTTTTTTTTTATTACCCTGTAACTACATGAAACAAGAGTGTAACAAGCACCACTTTAATGTACAGCCCATAACGTCATACTTACGCTTTAACTACATGTATTTCCCCATGTATTAAAAAAGATTGCAATAGTTCTTTCTACTTGCCTTGAAACAACTTAATCAGTGCACTTTCTCGCTAAATTGCTCCCAAACTTAAGATTGCTGTCTATCATAACAGTGTAAGTACCCCTTAGTTATAAAATACTTACAGTATAAATAATTTGTTATTTTCCTGGTTGTTACCCCTTTATTCCCAAAACTTTACATATTGTTCCCCTATACTTACATGTAGTTACTGTATAAGTACACTATAATTAACAAAAGTTACGCTGTAAATTCGTTGTAATTACATACTTTCCGGGCTGTAATCTAAAGCGGTACTTAAAACTATTAATTCAAATAGCTTCCGGCAGACGACCGTACGCAGAATGCGCAAGTCGACTTGCACCAAATGAGTAACCCGTGACGCGATGTATGATGCAGGATGTAGTATATTAGGTTTAGATTCCTCTCACAGATCAAACAAATATGGCTGTGCAACAAATTCAAGCTCCTCTTCTCTTATATCGAAATCCTCCGAAATTTCTCTTTAAAAATGATCATTTTATTCATGACTTCTAATTCATGACCGGTTTAAACTTGTTTGCTGTGTGCCTTCGTTGCATTACTCATTCATTGCTTAATGAGCTTTGTTCTGTATACAGGTCATTTACACTAGATGGCTTGAGGGTGAGTAAATCATGGGATCATTTTCATTTTTGGGTAAACCAAAATTATATTAGCGTCCCATTCATTGACAACCATATAAACATTCACTGCTCTGTGATTGCTGACAACTCTAGAATTTCGGCCAAATACAGGCTATATTCAATGTGTATAAAACATACAATACACTTCAAATGATTAATCATATATATGCACTACTGTAACGACAAGACAAGATGTAGCTGTTGTGGACTTAAAACTTAAACTTAAATAATCCAAATACAAATGAAATTTTCTTTATATTGAAATTCATACTTAAGCACAATTTATCATGCAAATATTTTAATATCATTCATGTCATTCTACCTTGTGCACTATTAGTTTAAAAGTCAAAGGAAATCATGCAATTTATTTATTTTTATTTTAGTTTAATGTGAAAAAAGTATTTCTTAATGTCCATGTTGTCAAGTTTACACTGTATGACATGAACAAAAAAGGAGAAATAAATGAAATATGAAATATGTTAGAACATGCATAAAACCTACATTTCACAGGGTTAAACTAAACAGGCTTATAATGCTATTAATATTATTCTGTATTATTATTCTAAATTTGAAATCGGCTACAACAGTTTATGATCTGAAATGTCTATTAAATAATGAGAATGTAAGAAGTAATTTTATAATTATCACATGAAGTTCCTGCAGTATTACTGTGTTTGTTCAGTGTTTTACTACGGATGTTCAACAGTAATTTTTCAACTTCACTTTCATAACCTATTTTTCTAAATATTTGATAAAAAGAAAATGTATAGACATATTTATAATAAAAACAGGTTTTCTGCAGACTATGGACAGTACGCTAATGACAGCATTCAACTTCTCTGTATCTTATGTTTAAGATTTAGGTGTGTTACTGTGGATCATCTGTGTGTTCACTTCAAAAGAACAGCACTGGTTGAAATTAGCTTTTGAAAACAAGAGTGACAGTTTTTGTGAATAAACATAATCAAAATTAACAATAATTTAATATTAATAATGTAATATGAGTCTTATAAAATTACTTGAAATGCCCATTCCTAAGACCCTTTAAGCTAATGAAAACATTGTTTACACTTACGATGGTGTCCTTGTTAGATTGCAATTAATGAAGTACTGAGTAAATAAATTAACAACATGTGTTAACTATAGGGTTCAGTTGCATGTAATTATGCAACTAATATACTATAATAATTACTTGCAATTTACAAGGACACTGTAAAATAAAGTGCAACTAAAACATCTGTCAGAACATTCATTACAGTTTTCAGGGATTTTGATTATGGCAAAAGTGCAGCAGTGAATCTTTCTTAACACTTTGTTCTTGTGTTTTGTGTGACATTTTTCTGCTGCTGGAAGATCTTCCCATTAGGCTGGACTTTCCATGTTAAGCCTGCGTCCATACTCTGCTCCTTAAGGATCTGATTGATCTGGAGACGGGATTTCATCAGTGGTTAGTGAACGAGATCAATAATGATTGACATGCAGCAGAGCAATGGTTCATCTGACCTTCTCTTCTACAGCCGCCATCACTGCAGATTCATTCAGATGTCCGGATGATTTCACTGCCACTCGCACTAGCTGCATTTGCTTCCTTTTAGCTTACAGAAACATACACATACTTAAAATAACAATTAAAAGAACAGCATTTGATGTCAGACGAACTGACACTATAAAAAAGGTATTTACAATATAGAGTGTTCTTGATTATTAACTGTAATTCATTGCTTTTTTACAGTAATTTTCTGTATTATGGTAGAAAATGACCTGAAAATGATCTTGCATGTATTTTATAGTAAAAATATAAATATATTAGTGTTAGTGTTACCTGTTAGTGTGAATTCACAGTATATTCCTGACTATTAATTGTCACAAGCTTACTTTATGAGTAATTTGCTGTTACGAGAGAAAATTACCTAAAAATGATCTTGTTTATTTCATAGTAAAAATATGAATCAAGCATTTACTGTAAAAAGTTATTTCAACTTAAAGTGTATAAAAAAATTAGCCTTAGTTCACCCAAAAATGAAAATTTGATGTTATTACTCCCAGGGCATCCAATATGTAGGTGACTGTTTCTTCAGTAGAACACAAATGATGATTTTAACTCCATCCGTTGCCGTCTGTAAGTCGTTTAATGCATGTCAATGAGAACTTCATCTATAAGAGTCAAAAAAACACGCACAGACAAATCCATATTAAACCCTGTGGCTCGTGACGACACATTGATGTCCTAAGACACGAAACGATCGGTTTGTGCGAGAAATTGAACAGTATTTATATCATTTTTTACCTCTAATACACCACTATGTCCATGAACATGAAAATCTTGGATGACATGGGGGTGAATAAATTATCAGGAAAATTGTATTTGAAAGTGAACTAATCCTTTAAACTACGCCAGAGCGCACACGCCTCACACACCGGATGCTCAAGACATTTGGACATAGTGGTGTGTATTAGAGGTAAAAAATTATATAAACAGTATTCGGTTTCTCGCACAAACCGATCATTTCATGTCTTAGGACATCAATGTGTCGTCACGAGCCGCAGGCTTTAATTTGGATTTGTCTGTGCATGTTTATTTGTCTCTTATAGATTGTGTTACCATTGACATGCATTATACGACTGACAGACAGCAACGGTTGGAGTTAAAGGTGCAATATGTAATATTTTTGCAGTAAAATATCCAAAACCCACTTGGGCAGTGCTATATATTTTGTTCACTTGAGTACTTGCAATATCCCAAATGTTTCCAACTATTTGTAAATCATGAGAACATTGCAATTTTAACCAAGGCTCCGGGACGTGTGAGGAGTCGCCTGTCAATGGCGTCATACCCGCGTTACCCTCGGTTTCCGGTTTATTTTGTAGAAACCATGGAAACACCAAAGACGCTTTAATATTTACATGTTTTAATAGACAAGGGAACAACTGTTTTGATATATTTATAGACAGAAAATGAATTGTTGTTATATAGCTCAACACGTTTAGTCTTTTCCTGATTTTTTGCGAGTCTCATGCTTTACAATGCCTCAGAGAAAAACACTATTTTTGTCAAGTAGCTAACATAGCATAATCAGATGCAGCTTTAGTTTTAATAACAGTAATACATAATTTTCTCCATTATACAATAGCCTACATTTTAAAATGAATTGCATGCCATTTATCAACACAATCATCCAGCATTTAATATGATATTGTAAAATCGATCTATCTTACTGCAGTGTGTAACAGTGTCTCACAGCAGCCGCCGAGCGAACGCACAGAGTAACGTTATAACATCATTTTCAACACTCTCAAATGTATCTAATATGATAAACAGAGCTGCGTTACCTCATACTCATGACCGGAAAAGCGGAAGCGGCGCCGGCGACTGTGTCATAATAAAAGTCCCGCTGCTCGTGAGGCGTGTGTTGATCAATCGCTCCAGCTCCTCGTTCAGCTCCACAACACTCGCTCCTGCTCTGCTTCACACTACAGTAACGTTAATAATCACATCCATGAATATGATTTCTTCCCGACTCCAATCCCTATTCTTTTGCATGGTCCGTTGAGATGGAGACCACATGTCCCAAGATTCCGCTCTAAAACTTCATCAAAACGTCATCAAGCTACGCCTTTGTTTTGAATAGGCTTCTAGCGACCTCTAGCGGACAAAATCATTACATATTGTACCTTTAAAAATCATCATTTGTGTTCTACTGAAGAAAACAAAGTCATCTACATCTTGGATGCCCTGGGGGTAAGCAGATAAACATCAAATTTTCACTTTTGGGTGAACTATATAGTTCATATAGTTCATTCATAGTAAAAAAAATATGAATTCAGTATTTACCTTAAAAAAAGTGTTAATGTTAGTGTACGCGCTGACTTAAAAAACTGCAGAAATGTAGTGTGAACGTACAATGTTCTTGAATATTCGTCATTTTACATTAATTTGCTGACAGAAAATGACTTGAAAACCATCTTGCATTGATCTCATAATAAAAATATGAATACAATATTTACTGCAAAAACAAATTTTCAACTGTTTGTGCTGTCTTAAAAGCTGTAAAAAATGCAGTGTGATTTTACAGTGTTTTCTTAATTGTAAATCTTGGTGTTTTTTCAAACAGTCTCTTATGCCATAATGTATTTCTTTTTTACAGTAACTGACTGAAATCCAGTTTATAATAGAAATAGGCAGGAATAACACTCACTGCAGAAGAAAGGGAACTGATAGAAGCATCCATCATCCCCGATCAATCCAGTCTCTCGGACAAATCCACACTTTTCATTCCCACCGTTGTTATTAGGCTCTCCCGAAACCCATTTCAAAGACAGCCAGCTCACACTGCTCTGGTCCGACCACAGCCACAGGTTCTTGGACAGCCCGATCCAGGCATCAAACACAGAGTATGTAGTAATGAGATTTTCTATTTTCCTGTTGTCAGTGAGGTCTTTAATGACGGCCAGGTCGCTGTGGTACCTCCTACAGTATTGCAGAGCATTACGCCACGTCAGTCTGATCTCAATGAAAAATAAATTTTTCTCCAGTGTCATTTCCTGTAGGATTTAGAGTTTTGGTCAGAGCAGAGAAACACCATGATGAGAGGACGAGAAACGCTCACACATTCAGCACTGATAACAGTCATCTTCAGGGCCGGCCCTAGCTTTGATGGGGCCCTAAGCAGAATTTCATTTGGGGGCCCCTCGGTTAAAATAACTAATGATAAACAGTAACTTTTTATATAAAAATTAAATGTAAATGTATAGAATGGACAGTGTTAAAATACATACTTAAATAGTTACATAAAATGAACAGTTTAGATGGACCTGTAAGAAATTAAGATAACAATAATAAATATATTATTAACATTAAAGGGATAGTTCACCCAAAAATGAAAATTCTGTCATCATTTACTCACTCTCATATTGTTCCAAACCTGTATGAGTTTCTTTCTTCTGTTGAACACAAAATAAAATAAGATATTTTGAAAAAACCCACCAACTGTTTGGTTATACACCCACATTCTTCAAAATATCTTATTTTATTTTGTGTTCAGCAGATGAAAGAAATGAATACAGGTTTGGAACAATATGAGAGTGAGTAAAAATAATGATGACAGAATTTTCATTTTTGGGTGAACTATCCCTTTAAGGAAAAGGGCAGCATGTTTACTATTACTCAGAAGCATGCCTTCCCCATCGTTTTTGTTTCTTGTTCTCTTGGTGTATCTTCTGAACTATGTTGCAATGGTGGATGCACTATTTTTCTTCTCCGATCCTGCTTAGTGAATAAAAAGCAGTTCCAAATGATGTACAAAATAGCTACACATATCCCATTCATCTTTGCATCAATAAAATGCGCGACACTTTATATTTTACTACCAGATTATATGTATTATATAATTAATTTAACTTGCAGTCTTATGTTTTCCCTGACATCTCGCGATTTCGGGGCATGTGAGGTTCCAAACATAATACATAATGCAAACGCGCTTGGACGAGACGCGTCCGAGCGCGGAAAGAGAAGTATACCCGGGGCTTTAGGCTTCTGTTTCTTTAAGACCGGCACGCATCTAAAATACAGACGCGCATCCGATTTTATCTCAACTGATTACTTTCACTTTAGACATAACCAACTCTGTTTATTTAAACTTTGTGTATATTTGACAGTATTAGTGCAGATGCAAAAGATAAAGTCCACTAATCGGAGGCTGTTTGACAGGCTTTTAGTGTGCATGCATACTTCTGGTTAATATGGAAGCCCGTTTCCGCCACTAAAAAAAAAAAAAAAAAAAAAAGCCACTAAAAAAAAAAAAAAGATGAATTGCGACTTTTTATCTCAGAATTCTGACTTTTTAACTCGCATTGCGAGTTTATATCTCACAATTGCGTGATATAAAGTCAGAATTGTGAGATATAAAGTCGCAATTGCGTGATAAAAAGTCAGAATTCTGAGATATAAAGTCGCAATTGCGAGTATAAAGTCAGAATTCTGAGATAAAAGTCGCAATTGCGAGTATAAAGTCAGAATTCGAGATATAAAGTCGCAATTGCGTGATAAAAAGTCAGAATTTTAAAGTCGCAATTGCGTGATAAAAGTCAGAATTTGAGATATAAAGTCGCAATTGCGTGATAAAAAGTCAGAATTCTGAATATAAAGTCGCATTGCGTGATAAAAAGTCAGAATTCTGAGATATAAAGTCGCATTGCGTGATAAAAAGTCAGAATTTGAGATATAAAGTCGCAATTGCGTGAAAAAAGTCAGAATCTGAGATATAAAGTCGCAATTGTGTGATAAAAGTCAGAATTCTGAGATATAAAGTCGCAATTGCGTGATAAAAAGTCAGAATTCGAGATATAAGTCGCAATTGCGTATAAAAAGTCAGAATTCTGAGTCGCAATTGCGTGATAAAAAGTCAGAATTCTGACTTTTTTCTCGCAATTAACTGATGGTCAGTATCTCTGTCTGTAACAGTGCATCCAATGATAGCCGTGCTGCCATGAAGTCTGAAGCTGTTGGTGTATAAAATGTGCCACTTCAGCTTTGTCTGATTTATTGCGCCTCCGCCACAGCTGATTCTTCTTCTTATTATGATTATTATTATATTGTTATTATTGTGTAAAATTCATTAGTGTCATTCTGTTAAAAACAACTTTATTGCCCAAATACCTCGACTGTAATTGCAGAATTGCATGATTCTACCCTTGAGTGCAAAGTTAATGAAACATGATAGGTATTGGTTGTTTAGTATTAAGCCCACTAGATGGCAGTAAAAGCTGTTTTTTCTCCTTGAAACGCTGTGTACAAGGTTACCGTGGAAACATTCTATATGCATATTCCTGCATAATGCATATGTCCAGAGACTAATCTTTATGTGTCTCCTCCAGTAAAATCAATATTTCTTTATTGGTAAATCGGCGCTAAAATAATCCTTTATGATGTCCTCTATTTATGTATAATAATAACAAAGCAGCAATCCTGATGGTCTATTAATGTATAATATAACAAAGCAGTAATCCTGATGGTCATCGCAATGAAAGGAAACGCAAGCAAGTAAGAACTGTGAGAAATAACGTTTCACACAGTAGTGAGAAAAGCAGAAAAATTCTCAGATTCTGCAGTCGCAGAAAGGCAAATATAAGAAAAAAGTCAGAATTCTGTAGCGAGCGCCTTCACACTGATATATTGCGTCAGAAGACTTTATATCTCAGCTGAATTTGCGACTTTATATCTCAACACTCGCAATTGCGACTCAGAATTCTGACTTTTTAAAAGTCAGAATTTGAGATTCAGGACTTTATACTCGCAATTGCGAGAATTCTGATATCAAAAGTCAGAATTCTGAATTCAATTGCGACTTTATTTCAGAATTCTGACTTTATAAGCAAATCTCTCGACTTTTATCAATTGCGACATCTCAGAATTCATCGCAATTGCGACATCTCAAATTCTGATATCGCAATTGCGCACAATCTTCTGACTAACGCAATGCGGGAATTCTGACTTTATAACTCGCAATGCGACATCTCAGAATTCGACTTTTTATCACGCAATTGGATTTAATCTCAGAATTCTGATTTTTATCACGCAATTGCGACTTTATATCGATTATGACTTTATAACTCGCAATTGCGACTTTTTATCTCAGAATTCTGACTTTTTATCACGCAATTGCGACTGATATCTCAGAATTCTGAGTCAATTTTTTTATCTCAGAATTTGACTTTTTATCGCAATTGGCGCAGAATTGGACTTATTGCGACTTTATATCTCAGAATTCTGACTTTATAATCGCAATTGTGGACTCGCAATTGCGACTTATATCTCAGAAATCTGACTTTATAACTCGCAATTGCGACTTTATATCTCAGAATTCTCACGAAGACTTTATCTCAGAATTCTGACTTAATCACGCAATTGCGACTTTATATCTCAGAATTCGACTTTATATCGCGTCAGAATTTGCGACTGCAATATCTCAGAATTCTGACTTTTATAATCTGCGACTTTATAACTCGCAATTGCGATTTTATCTCAGAATTCTGACTTTTTATCACGCAATTGCGACTTATATCTCAGAAGACTATTGCGACATTTGACTTTATAACTCGCAATTGCGATATCTCAGAATTTATAACTCGCAATTGCGCAATTGCGATCTCTCTGACTTATAACTCGCAATTGCGACTTATATCTAATAATCGCAATTGCGCTTATATCTTCTGCCAATTGCGACTTATATCTCGCAATTCTGACTTTATATCACGCAATTGGACTTATATCTCAGAATTCTGACTTTAACTCGCAATTGCGACTTTATATTCGAATCTGACTTTATATCACGCAATTGCGACTTTATATCTCAGAATTCTGAATCGCAATTGCGACTTTATATCTCAGAATCTGACTTTATAACTCTGCATATCTCAGAATTCTGACTTTGTCGCAATGCGACTTTATATCTATTCTGACTTTATATCACGCAATTGCGACTTTATATCTCATAATTCTGACTTTATAACTCGCAATTGTGAGATATAAACTCGCAATTGCGAGTTAAAAAGTCAGAATTCTGAGATAAAAAGTCGCAATTCATCTTTTTTTTTTTTTTTTAGTGGCGGAAACGGGCTTCCATAGGTTAAGAACAGCACGCGAATTAAATGTTTAACCGGCAATGCTTTAAAGCACATGCAAATAATGAACTTTTGTGATTGCGATAAGTGCAGTGTCCTGTGAGTGAGTGTAACGTGATGCGAATGAACGTCAAGTTTTACAGTATTGAGACGGATGCGCCAGAACTGCAACTGATAGAATGCGCAATGTCAAAATCAAGCTGTCATTTTATTTGCTCTTGGGGCCCCCTGGTGGCGGCGGGGCCCTAAGCAGCCGCTTAGTTCGCTTATAGGGAGGGCCGGCTCTGGTCATCTTCTGCAATATAAGGATTTGATGAGGAAAAAGTCCGGAACCGAAGATAAAGTTTTGGTAATTAAATTAAATGGGAACGTAGAGGTGATCAATTAAACCAGTCATAAAGTTCTTATGCAACAAGCTGCCTCTCAATATTCTAGCCTAACAAATGTACATTCTAGCATCATTTTTGTTCCGGGTGGAGTGCGTCTGTCCACACAGCTCACATGTTTACTAGATGTAGTTTAAACAGTAATTAAACGTCAATTTTTACCCTCCAAAACCATTTCTTCCAAAACTTAAAATAGCAAAAATTATTATTATTGTTGTATTTATTTGTCTGTTCATTTATTTTTGATGTTTCAGATTTGCTGCTCAAGATTTGCTGCTTATTTCTTGCTGCTTAATATGTTTTTTTGTGTGTGTGTGTGTGTGTGTGGAAACAGTGATACACTACCTTTCAAAAGTCTGGGGTCAGTACACTTTAATTCATTAGATTGATAAAAATGTCAGAATATTAGAAACACGAAACATGACAAAAGATTTAGAAATAATTTATGTTCTTTTCAACTTTCTTTTCATCCTTAACATATTAAGCAGCAGAAATTGTGTTCAACATTGATATTAATAATTACTTAGCTCTAATTGACAATTGTGATACGGAAGACTGAATTAATGATGCTGAAATTCAGCTTTGGTCACAGGAATAAATTACATTTTAAAATACATAGAAAGCATTCATTTTATTTTTGATCAAATAAATGCAGCCTTGGTGAGCAGAAGAGACTTATTTCAGAAATGTTTAAAAAAATCATTGTTATTCCAAATTTTTATACCTGCAAATGTACAAAAATGAGACAAGGCTTTTGAAAATTACATTTCATTACAACCCCATAAATAATAATAATAATAATAATAAAAACTTACCAGTGTAGCAAAAAAAGGCTTTTTGTTCATCGCAAGAGCCAACATGCCAGGTTCCACCATTTTTAATCACGCCACACATCCTCTGAGTGCTGGAAGTCGTGATTTCGTTGAGCCCCCAGTTTTTAAACACTACGTTCTGATCTTGGAAGGACCAGCGCCAAACGCATAATCCGTCGTTCAGTCCCATCCAGGCTATCAAACTTGTGGATCGGGTGATCTCCTTGATCATAGCTCTGTCCTGATCGCTCTGAACCGTGGCCAGGTCCAGGTGAAACTTCCTACAGAATGACTGGGCTTCGGTCCAGTTCTTTGGTTCCTGGATCAGAACGAGGTAGCACAAGGTCTCGGAGACGAGTCCTGTCGACAGCACAGTATTAAAGAAACAAGAGCAGGTTTAAGTTAGTTTCTGATCTGTAATTTCATTGACAGTCAATTCTGGAAGGAAGGGATCTGATCTTAAATGGTAACAGTTTAGAATACTGGAACACAGGAACACATGAGTAATACATTATTAACAGTCTAACTACTGAAATCATTGTAAACTTTTGAGGTTTTTGTAAAGTATTGGATAGTAATAACTCAAGAGTTACTGTATAACTCTATAGTAACTACTGCTTATTTGGATCAGTATTGTAAAGTGAAGATCATGATAACCCACTAGTAATTACTCAAGTGTTACCAAATACATCAGAAGGAATTACTGTACAAAACTGTACAAAAACCTCAGAAGTTTACAATGACTTCAGTAGTTACTATAGAGTTATCATGTTTTTCACTTTAGAATACTGATCCAAATAATTAGTGATTCCTTCTGAAGGATTTAGTAATACTTCAGTCATTACTAGTGGGTTACCATGATCTTCACTTTAGAATTAATTATACATTATGCATCATTCATTAATTATGAACCTGTATAGTAGTTCTCTGGGAAGAATAAAAAACAGTAGTTACTGATTAGTGAACTAACACCTACAACTGAGCACTCTTAATTCATTCTTGTTGGTTAATAGTAGTTACTAGAGTGTTAATAATGCATTATTCATTTGTTCCTGTGTAGTTATTCATTAATGAAGAATCAGAATTTATTAAAGTGTTACCTCTTATATCAGCACAGATACAATGTGAGGTTGGAAAGTTTAAATTTGTTAATGTAGGTTAATTAGTTAACATGAACTAACAATGAACAATACTTGTGCAGCATTTTTTTAGTCTTATAGTCAACGGTAATTTACTAATTTATTTACTAATGCATCCAAAATTCTATTTGTTAATGCAATAACATGAACAAACAGTGAACAATTAGATTTTTTCACAAAGATTAATAAACTCTCATAGCATTCTTGGACAGATTGGAGTCTATTGGAATCACGGCACTGTCTTGACTCGGTTTCAATCTTATCTTACGGGCCGTACTCAATTTGTGCAGCTGAAGCAGTTTACATCAAAGCCTTCATTTGTTATACTGGGGTTCTGCAGGGCTCAGTTCTGGGTCCTCTCTTATTTATCATTTATCTTTTACCTCTTGGTAATATCTTTAAAAAAAAATTGGTATTCAGTTCCATTGTTATACTGATGACACCCAACTTTATCTGTCCTCCAAACACACCTCTACTTTTCCTCCAGTCTTGCGGCTCCTCATTTATAGAACTTGTTACCACAGGATGTTTGAAGCAGTGAAAGTCTCCTTGTTTTTAAATCTCGCCTTAAGGCCCATCTTTTTAGGCAGGCTTTTATGCTTTTATGTTTGTATTATGTCTGTCTTGGTTGTAATAATGATTAAATGTTTTTTATTGTTGATTTTTAATTGTATGGTTTCCTTGATTGTCATGTAAGGCACCTATAAATAAAATGCATAATAATAATAATAAATTATTTAAAAATATATTGTTCATTGTTAGTTCTTGTAATTGCATAACCAATGAGACCTTATTGTAAAGTCTGGTAACACTTTTTCGATAGTCCACTTTAGACGTTCTACTAAATAAGTAGCTTTGCAACTAGTCAGCTCTGTCAGTTAGCTCATTAATTTGCAAAAACTATCTCATATTAATGTAACTGCATGTGCACTAACTCTCAGAGTACAAGTAGACTGTTGGCTTTGGGTTAGTAAAATAAGTTGACATGTAATTGCAAAGTTACTTATAGTTAGCAGAATGACTTAAGTGGACTATTGGAATAAAGCGTTACCTAATGTTTTTACCAATGAAGTTTATTAAAAAAAAGAAAGAAATAACTGTGGCCAGGTTTCTGATAACACTGCAAATCACATTATCCAATACAGGACATATATTACTTGTTATTAAGTGGATAAATATGAAACAACTAATACTAACTAGTTTATTTATATTAACATTCATTCAGTAACACTCCCACCTAGTAAGAAAAATAGACAAGTCGTTTTTTGCATCATCTCTGTTGCTCTCAGGTTTGTTCACTGAAATAAATAAAACAGTTATGAGATACATAAAATGAAAAAAAAAAAAAAAGATTAAATAATAGCAGGTTTAAACTAATTTGGCTGGAACAGAAAATCATGTGTATTAATCTGTATTTCACTTTAAAATTATGAAAATGTGAAGTCCTTTTATGAGTGTGCCAGACTGAAAAGTCTCAAGACAAGAAACTCATAAAATAATAAAAAAGACATCAGGAAAGCAATTATAAGAGTAATATAGCATACTGTAATAGTGTAATAAAATATAGTCCATGACAATTTATCTTTAAAAAAAGCATCTTGATAAACAAGAGACAAATGCGTACAATACAATCAATATCACAGCAGATCCGCATCAACAGACAGACTGAAGATCAAGCACGACTGATTTCTTAAGCCTCTGTGTTCTTTCAAAGCTTTTTCTTTCAGCATTCTCACTTTATTCCTAATATTAATGTTTACCTGTCATGGAAAACCTCCTGCGGAGCAGAAATTCAGTGTAGAGACGCCAAAAATGATTGCCATTCTGACTTTGCTGCAACATGATGATCCTTATTCAAATGGCATCGCAGAGCATGAAAATAGCCAGTAACTGAGATTATCCTTATGGAAATGGAGCGTTTTTACATGCAGCATCTTCCTGCTCTTTTCTTTGCTTCCTTTTGGTGTTTTTGTGCTGCTTTGTATATATATATATATATATATATATATATATATATATATATATATAATATATAATACTTTACATTTAAGAAACTACAAACTTCAAACATGCAACTGTGATCAACAAAGATGAAATGTGCCACCAAAACATTTTTTTTTTTAAATGTTACAATTTCTGTGATGTTCCTCCTATTTAAACATTTTAAAAGTTTAAACATTTAATTGTTTTTTGTTTCTTTTACTTGCAAGTATCCTGTCACTTCAGGGAAATGTTACATTAAACAAATGCTATTTAGTTAATTTCTCCATGTGGATGAACTCATTTACTGGTTATTTTCATGCTCTGCAATGCCATTTAAATAAAGAACCAAAGTCCAAATGGAAATCAGTGTCTGTGTGTCCAGACTGAAACATTTTGCATCTTTAAAACAACACAAGGTTTTGCATAAACTGGTCATATATCACTTCATCTGTGGAAGAAACAAACAAGCTGCACTGGAACACATATATTTACATTATAACAATAAAGAATTCACCTTTACGATTCACAAACTTTGTTTAAAGTAATCTAACAGCTCAGATAGGAATCATGGATATTTATTTATGTGTTTATGATTGGTAAAATAACAGCTATAAAAACATATATATATATATAAAGGAACTTTTTTAATGTAAGTTCAGGAGGAATTTGTTCATGCAATCCTGTCAGTCACTTTAAAACAGAATAAATCCAAGAATAAAACCGCTTATCCACTCTTAAAAATAAAGTTCTTCACATAAAAAACAGGTTCTTTTGAGAACTGTTTACTGAAAGATTATTTGGGAAGCCAAAATGGTTCTATGGAAACTTTATTTCTAAGAGTTGTGTTTTGAAATATGGGAAAATTTCTCTTAATGTTTGTAACAAACATTTGTCAACTGCTAAATGTTTAGACAATATTTTAATATTATAATTAGTTTTGTCTTAAATGACAGCATTTTTAAGAAATTAAACACTGTGAGAGACATAACTTAGACTATAAAGTCTCATCCACAATCTCAGTTAAGAAAACATTTCTACCTCATATTCAGTAGATGGAGCTCCTGCATAAAGCAAGAAGCAGCTGGATTTTGAGCCTGGCTTCAGTTATGTCAGCTTTATTTTAAAACAGAATTACTTGAAGGAAATTGATTTAAAAAAAAACAAAAAAACAAAAACAACAAATCAGATTTTTTTTAATTAAAAGAAAGGTTATTTGGTTAATTTAAATTGGTTATACATATTTCACCACACACACACACACACATAAACATCATCCATATATGCAAAATAGTGTCCTCTAGAACACGTCTTCATTGATGACACACATTTGGAATCTTCTGAAAGAATCTTGTGTAACTAGTTTTCAATAGTCTTGAGTTAATTATAGACTCGGTTAGCAAAAACAGACAAACAAGATAATTATATAAAGTTACAATTTATTTCGATGATCCACTTTAGATATTCTAACAATAAGTAACTTTGCAACTACATGTCAACTAACAGTCATTAGTGTATTAGTAAACTGTCTGTTGAATATCTGCTAAACCCTTAATTTTGATGCTCCTCAACAGACATTCTTGTACTGACTATAAGTAACTTTGCAACTACATGTCAACTTATTCTACTTACCCTAACCCTAACATTAAAGTCTAATAAAAGTTAGTTGACATGTTGTTGCAAATTAAAGTTACTTATAATTAGTAGAATGTCTAAAGTGGATTATCGAAATAAAGTGTAACCTTAAAGCTGCAGTCCGCAACTTTTTTGTGTTAAAAATTTACAAAAATTATATAATGAGAATATACAACATGAATCCATTTTCCAAACCGTGTTTTTGTCTTATCCTGAATCATTATGGTACACTTATAATAAGTGTTTATATTCGGACTATTTCAGACCAGACTGGTAGGACGCCGCAGAGTATCACAGTAACTGCGTGACTCGCCATAGACATACACTGAGAAAAGTAGCTCCGGCTAGAATGTTCCTCCGCAAGACGCGTGCAGTTCTGTTTATTAACCACTAGAGGGCCAAAAATCGTGGACAGCAGCTTTAAATAACAATTTGATTAAAAATTATTCATTAACATATTCACTGTAACAGCTTAAAAAGAACAGATAGGACATTTGATTTAAAAAAAAAAAAAAAAATGTTAATTTTAAATCTGATTATGTTCTAAAAATGAAAAAAATGCATTTGCATAATTTCCCTCAAAGCAACAAAACTCTCATTTTTAGGCCACAAGGTCTTTCAGGGTGTTTCTCTAAAAACATGCATATAGCTTTAATGTCATAAAAAAGATGACATCATGTTTAAATCAACAAAACTAAAATGCATTTTAAGTCTGATTTGAACAAACTTTGTTGTAATACAACCCCAAGTCAAGTTGGGACATTTTGTAAAATGTATTAAAATCAAGAATCTGTGATTTGTTAATTCTGTTTAACATTTATTTAAATTACAATAGTACAAAGAAAATATTTCAGATATCTTCACTGGCCAACCTAATTGTACTTTGTAAATATAAACAAATTTTTGATTTTGATGGCTGCAACACACTCCAAAAAACATTGGGACAGAGGCAAAATAAAAATGAAAAGATCACAGAATATTCAAGTTAAACGGTTTTGAAACAGTCCGCAATTAGCAGCTGAATGGTAATAGATGAGGGCATCGTGATGGAGCATCTAATTCTTTGCATGGGTCTGTCGTGTGCCGACAGACCCATGCAAAATTGCGGTGCATTTATGCCCGCAATGTGCCGCCACCTGGAGGAGTCATCCACAATTCCCATCCTGAGCCTGCGAGATGACGGAAGCTCTGGCTACTGGTGCAGCTGGACAGGTCACCTCTGCCTTGCATGCATGGCCATCCTGCAAGTCGACCATAGCAAAAACAAATAACATAATGCTCGTTCTGACAGCAACTGACCTGGTCCTCTGGACAACTAAAGTCACAGTGTCCAGACAGTGTCCACCTTGGTGGTCCAGGAGCGCCATCACTGGCTAAACCTTGCAGAGATGCAAGATGTCAATAGAGTGTGCTTTCTAGACACTCCCATCTCGCAAGTGGCCTCTTCAGCGACACTGTTGAGGACTTTGCCAGCAGTTCTCAGCAGTCCAGAAGCAGACTGAGGCAATCAAGCAAACATCCTGCCCCAGCTTGACACCTCTGCCACCAGGCCGCCGCAGGCTGCCCCCCAGTATCCTCATCGCCAAAGGCACCCCCCTGCAGCTTCTACAGCAAAAAGAAGCACTCTGGCATGGCCAGAAACTCCTCAGCTGTGACTTTTAGCCCCTACACCCAGGTCACCGTTAAACCCTCCAAATGGTCAACAAAGCAGTCCTGAGATGGGCGACCTGGAGATGGAGGGGACCACTCTTTCCCAGGAGGTGGTGAATGTACCACTCCTTCCCCTGGAGGAGGGCCGGGTGGAGAATATTTTGTTTTATTTTAGTTTTGATCTCAAATTTTCAAAGAAAGAGCAATTTCCTCACTCTCCAGGTCATACGGTGTGTGCGTTGGCAGTGAACACACTGTTTCATCACTCCTAAACCCCTCTCTTTTCACCACAAGCCAGGAGTTTGCACTTCGAGGAAATGTTCTCTTCCTTGCGCATCTCCAGACAGTCCCTCATAAGAACCACAGAACTAGATAAGGGTCACACCACACTCACTGCATCTACTTTGGGACACTATGCTTCCCGGGTTAGGCCCCAGCGCTCCTCACTGCACCTTCGCGGTTGGTGCCGCTCACACGGAGCCTTGGAGCCTAGCTTGTGCTTCCCATCCCATCCTGCTGGCTCATTCATACAATCAGACTTGGCTAAGCGATTCACTTAACATGCAGAAACGCATCCTTACATACGTTCCCCCCAAGACTAGTTTGCAGCAATTGATGTGAAGGACTCGTACTTCCATGTCTGGATTTTACCTCACCTTCAAACAAGGGTCGAACTTATCAGTACAAGGTCCTCCCCTTTGACCTGTCCCTTTATCTCTGCATCTTTACCAAGGTCACAGAGGCTATTCTTGCCCTGAAATATCTCAACGACTGGCTCGACGACTATTCATGAGCTCACTCCTAAGATCTCTTATGCAAACACAGGGACCTGGATGGCTCCTCAGCCATCTGGGGCTTCAGGTCAAGTGGGAGTTAGGTTCTTATATTGTATTTTCTTTTTTTGTTTGTTTGGTTAGGGTTTTGGAAAGAGGATTCAAAATAAGAACATGTTGTTTGTTATTTTGGCCTGGTCAGCTCCTGAATCTAGACTCCCAATTTAAGACAATAAATTCATCATTGCTGTTACAAATTCATTGCATTCCAGAGTCTTTCATGTTGCACCCTTTTCCCTAAATGGGGCGTAACAGTACACATCTTTTAGATTAATGATTAGTTATCAAAGATGAGTTTGCTTCCTTATAAGCACACAGAGGGTTTACGGTAACTCACAGAGGTTAGTTTGATGTCACTCGCCCAGTTGCATTTTTTAAGTTCCAACTAGTAAAAAACATTGAAAGCTGTTACACAACATTTTATTAGTTGTTTCAATGTCACAGAGTCAGAAAGTCACAGATGAAACAATGTTTATTTATTTAACATTACATGTTAAATGTTTCTAAAGAATCTTTTTTTTTATATGAAGGTCTTGAAAGCTTTTTGAAAACTTTTTGTATATATTATTGTATATTTTTTATATCTGCTTTTTGACATTCCTGTAGTGAAACAGAAACTAAAGGCAGCAGGAAATTTCCCAAATAAAGGAATGAATTACTAATAAACTAAACACTTCTGCCATGATCATAACAGTTACTGTTATTATTTTCTGTGAAACACAAAGACAGGTTTTAAAGAATCTTCATGCTTTACATATTTCAAAACATGAAAAACAAATCTGATAACAAAGATTAAGGCAGAACTACATATTCAGCAATCATTTATATTTTTAGCTGTGCATTAAGCTAAACACATGATAATCTACAAGATTAACACCTTTACATCTGCTCAAATCTCTGATCTCATCTGGATTCTGATCATAGAATGAGGAAGACAATAAATGTGGCTTCCTTTTCAGTCACTTTGACCCACAAACACATTAGTTTGATGCACTAATATAAAAATTAAAGTAGCTTTCTAATGTTACTAAGCCCAAGGATGTCATTAATTAAACTGTTGCTGTTCAAATGCTGCTGCTGATGAACATGTGAAAAGGCCAGAAAATTATCACTTTTGTTTACAACCTAAAATAATAATATGAAACAGTCTTTCGATATCGAAAACTATTGAAAACCGAGAATAACAATATTTTTTAAGTACCTGTATTTTTTCACATTCCTAATTACTTATATGAAAGCTACTTTATCAAATATGTATGTGGGAACATTTCTGTATGCGTGATACAAAACATGCACAGTCAATAATTTACATCCATCAACTGTATGAATAAATGACTCGAGTGTGAAAAATCATTTCTGCATATGCACACATAAGCATGTTGTTCCTGGCATTTCATTCATAATCAGATACTAAGAGACACATTTGGCTGGGGAGGGACTTCAGCAAGCTAGACTTGTTTAATAAACCAGTATTTCCGTCATTGCACACAATTACGCCATTGGCTCATATACAGAGGCTGGTGTGTAGGAAGATTCATTTATATTTATGGTTAATAGCTAAACTGTGTCATATTCTTCAAGAAAGGATTGAATTGTCAGACTGGAGAGTGTCAGTGAAGGTCTTCTGTCAGGTGGACACATTTAGCAGCAAGCACCATGGATTCCAGGTGAGATGAAACTCGTGCTTTCTACAGAAGGATAAATTATTATTTTTTTTTTTTTTTACATAAAATGAATCAATTGCTAAAATGCTGTGTATCTTCTCTAGTGATACTAAAATTTGAATTATTTTATAACCACCCAACACTTACATACAGATCCTGTCTGATCGGATGCTCTATCTTTACAAAGAAAAAAACGTGATCAACTGAAGGATTCATTGGCTGTAATGTGTTTTATGGTGCCATCTGATGGATGGAATGGTCTTTGCCCTTTCATATGCCACTAATAAACTTGAATAATCGATTAAAAACAGCAAACAAGTCACTGCTACAAATTCTGAGGTTGTGATTAATCATATACCTGCTGAAAATAATCTAGTGATCATCTATGGTTCAAAACAAAGACGTTGCTGTTTTAACAACTAAAAATTAATTTGGTCCTTAATACCTTCCCAAATAATGCTTTATACAGTAATTTTAGGCAGACATCCTGTCGAGATTCCACCCAGAGGTGGTGAAGCTCATTTGGAAAAACTTCAGTTCTGCAGAAGTTGACCTATTTGCTTCGAAAAAAAACATCTCTTTGCCCACTGTGGTGCTCTCTGACTCATCCAGCCCCTCTGGGGTTGGATGCCATGGTGCAGACGTGGCCGCGTTTACATCTGTACACATTTTCCCTGATCGCTATTCTCCCAGGAGTTCTGGAGAGGGTTCGCCGGGACAGGGTCCATCTCATACCGATAGCCCCGTTCTGGCCGACCCGAGTTTGATTTGCAGACCTAGTGTCTCTTCTAGATGGCTCCCCCATAGAGATCCCCATCAGACAGGACCTTCTGTCTCAAGCGGGTGGCATGATAATTCACCTCCGCCTCGAGTTGTGGAAACTGCGGGCTTGGCCTCTGAGGGGGCTACGCTCATAGAATCCGGTCTCCCAACTGAGGTTGTCGAGACCATACTCTACTCCAGAGCTCCCTCCACGAGAAAGCTATACACATGTAAATGGAAGATGTTTTCTACTTGCTGTAG